>JACMZG010001914.1:595829-635829 GCA_018340805.1 Microvelia longipes | reverse complement strand
AATAGTTTTGCAATAAATATTAACTCAATTGGACAATTCTTTAATTTTTGGAACAATACAAATAGAGCCCTAGTTTCTTATAGTAGCCCTAAAGCCCTAGCATGCTACTACATGCTTATTGACACAACCAGCTCTACCTGAACATATGAGGCCTGAAATTATAAATACAGCCACAATACCTCAGGAATAACAAATCTTTGGCAACATCAGTAATCAAAACTTCTGAAGAAGAATGGTCTGGAAGTAAATCTACTGCATTTCACGTGACAGTAATAGATAGCACAGTTTATTTTCTAAATAAAAGACCTAACCGAAAAAATTAACCAAAAACAAAACAATACGTTCTCATGGATCATTTAGAAGTAGATAAAGCTTATAGACTGTAGGATCCTAAAACTGTTGATATCATACATTCTTATCGTCGTAGCTCCCAGTATACTCATCATAGAGAGTTGTCGTAGCTCCCAGTATACTCATCATAGCGAGTTGAAAGTAGGTACAACATCAATATTTTGATTAATTTGTGCTGTCCGGAAATTAATGTTTATGACAGCATTCATAATATGCGGAAAAATCAGTTGGACGCATATATTAAAAAGATAAAAAATGAACCAAAAAATCATTTTGTCCAGACTGGGATTTTAATCGTTAAGCTCCGAGGCACGACTCGGATGCCTTAAGCACACAGTCATGGGAGCTAACGAATAGAGAGGCAATCATTTATTGATAACCTCGCAAAACTATATTCGCTAGGTTAACAAGAAACAATCAGTTATTTGTTTTTAAACATGTCTAAATGAATATTGAATAATGTATCCCGAAGAATAATTTCTGAAACATTTGCTCTAATTTGTTAGTATTATAATGTGAATTCTCTATACTGATTTCTGCACAATGACGTCACCGTAGGACTATAATTTAAAATGAAAAAAAAAGTTTTCATTTTATGTTCATAAAACTCCTCCAATTAAATCTGTCTATCTAGCTATCAGCTTGGGTAGAAATATCATTAGTGGTAAATAAAGTTAAGTTTGCTTGATCAAAATTAACTCATATTTAAAAAATGCTAGTAATTAAAAAATACTTCAAGCGTATAACCAGCTTCGATCAATGTATAACCGTGGACGGTAATAATGTAACTGTATGTATCTGAATATCCTAGAGAGTTAGATGTATGTTCACTAATGTCTTTGAAACGCAATTTAAACAATTTTCAAAACGCCGAGAGAACGAACCAAAAGTACGTAAATATTTGTTCCTCGGCATGAACTAGCTTAGTTCGTGTTCCTTGGTTTTTCCCACCAACTCTTTTAACACGAAAATATTTTAACTTTGAGACCAATTTTCTTTTTTAGCCCTTACCCCCTCCACCAATAAAAGATATATAGAGGCGTTTCTCTTTTATCCTATTATATCTTCCCATAATGCTATATAAAAGCATAAACATATATAATATTTATTTTTATTATTCATACGTATATTTTTATAACACCCTAAGAAAATATACGTAAAATAACTTGTTAACGTCATTTATGCGGTAATATAATGCCGTGTTTACTGCCTGGTCCACACAACATAAAAACTTTTAACCATATCATATGAACACTTATTACCTTAGGATCTAAAATTCAGAATAACCCTTACTCGTTATACTTTAGGGTTATAATGTAATTTAATGTCTTATATCTTTATAAGGGATTTTACGTTAATTATAATCCCCCCCCCCTCTTTTAATTTTTGAGCCCCAAAAGATACATTTTTAAGACTTAAAACACTAAGTTTAGTGAAGTTTATTTTATTGCATTGACCACTGACGACTGAGGGTGCTGCGTCTCTATTTTACTGAACGACACCTGACTTTAAACTCGACTCTATATATTTTCTTGCTTATTTCGACTGTGTGAACAAAATAATTACTATTTTGCTTTTTAATTTGTTTTCTATCATTAATAATAATATCTTGATTTTCTTTAAGACATAGTCTCTGCAAAGAGTAAATTATTTTCAATGGTTATAACATATTTTGCATGCATTATAACATATTTGCATGCTGTGTGCATGCAAACAGGTAAATATTATAAGTTTGATAAAAAAAGAGGAAAGTGCCTTTATATGAATAATTAAAGTTGATAAGTAAAAAATACCAAACAAGAACAGTTTAAAAAATATAACTTCATGTTAAAAATAGAGTGTAGTAAATAGATGATGTTTAAACAGTTTATTTTTTACTTTGGTTGAAATAGAGCATTACAGTATGCTTAGAAAATAAAAAAAGTATTTTTACTGCTAAAAATAAAAGAAGACCACCTATAAGTCTATTATTTTGATAAAAACAAATTTTTAATTGTATTATTTTAATTTTTTATTACTACTCAAGTCAACTTAAGTTATTTTTTTCTTTCATTTTTATTTATTCCTTTTCTTTTTTTTTATCAATTTAATAATTACTGGCAAATAGAATAATTCTACGATTATTCTTTTCTTAAGCAATTATTTTATATTTTTAATTTGTAATGTTTCTATATAGCTTTGTCTAGTTTTTAATGATTTAACAGGATAAAATAAAACATTATCAGTGTGAAACTTTGTTGCCCCTGTCAATAGAATTTCAATATTTAAGATACATAAGGTCAAAGATTGTAGGAATCTTAATCTGTGAGAATTAAAGTATGGACAGTCAAGTAGGAAGTGATGAATCGTTTCAGGAGTTGATTCAGGACACATTGGAGAATTTTTTTGTTGTATTAATAGTGTATTTGTTGCCATTGATATAAAATTTGTAGAATTGTAAGGAATTCACTCTAAGGATACTGAAACACCTCTGTTTAATTATTGAGCACCTCAATTTCAAGTAGTCTTCGCCAGATGGTTAAATGAAGATATGAGTCTGTAGTTTGGCATAAAGGAACTATTTAGTGTTTTATCAACATCTATGGAAAATAGGTGATTGCTAAATCTTTTAATAATAGCATTTTTGAGTGACAAAAATAAGTCAGAGTCTAGAGCAAAGGATTCCTCTGAGCCTATTATCTGTAATTCTTTGAATTGCGTTGCAGGGATTTTTATCCAAATCAATAAGTTCGTGTGTGATCACGCTAGCTTCCCAGCGTGTTTATGCTGAAAGGTTAAATATTGGTACAAAATCAACCTTAAGATCTATTAGGAGTTTCCAGAAAAATAATTTTCAACTGGTACGTAATTATTCTAGGATAGTAATTACCCTGCGACTTTTCACATTATCCCTCAAATTTAGCAAAAGAGTCTTAAGAGAATAAAGATTTGCATAATATTATGTAGGTTCGCATTCGGTACGGATTTGAAAAGTTTTTCGACAGTAAATTTATTTAAAATGTTTTAAGAACATACAATTACGCAATTATACTTTTAAATTATTTCTATTGCTAATGAACTCCAGGGAAATCACATTTTTAACTCAATATTACTTTTACTCCCAATATCTTATACTCCAAGTCATTTAAATCTGACTATAAAGACTATTAACTACTCGCTCGGTTTTATATCTATGAATCAGACCTATTTACATAAAACAAAGTTACATCGACTTTACAAAACATAATAGATAATTTATAGTAAATGTAGTTATTACACATTACTTTAACTGCACATGAACAAATAGAGTGGACAATCACTTGACCTTTTTAACACTTATCAAAGTAATATTAATCAAGTTTCACTTTCAGACTTATACTTACGCTAATTTTTTTTTTTCTTTCTGACTCTTTAAAAGAGAAAGGATTGATTGTTTTTTCATTAAAAGGATGTAAGCATGTTTAACATCCTGTTTAAACATGATGTTTAAACAGGAAAATTAACATATAGTTAATTTTAAAAGCATCATATTAATTAATCAATAGATTAATTAATTATATATATATATAATATATATATAATATATATATATATATATATATATATATATATATATATATATATATATATATATATATATATATATATATATACAGACTTTAGTGTCGGTAGAAGTGTTATGAGCCAGAGAGTATTTTTTGGTGTCTTATTAATAATAGGAGTAGGTTTATAAAGGTTAGTTGAGCCTGGAATATTCGGTGATTAGACTATGTCTGTTTGACTCATATGTATTGTTGTTTAGTATCTATGTATAAAGAAGAGAATCAGGTGTTAGCTTCTCTTCGTAACTTTAGCATGTTATGGTAACACCAATATGATTTCTGCTCCCATAACTTCACAATCCAAGCATAACATCGGGTGCTCGATGTAATTGCATCTCCGTGAGAGAAAAAAGTACACAATGCCTTTGGTAGAGTGTGTCATGTCGGGCTCCTTTGGAAGCTCGAAAATTTCCTTGCTTTACATTGAATCAAACTTCGCCGTATTTAAATATATACGCCATATTAAACCAGCAGATTGTGTCTAGAACTAGTTTTTTAATGAATGACGCTGCTTTTAAAATCGTTAAATGAACTTGCAACATTTTTTTTTTTAAGAAAAGTTTAAAACAATTTTGAGTCAAGGAACAAACACAAAAAGGAAAAACATAGAAAAAGTAAATGACGGCCTAAACAAAACACATGTATATTGAAAGTTAATTTTTGTAAGCCTTGAAAGGTTGTTTCCGTGTTTTTATTTGTTCAGCCATATCGTTTTTTTGTATTTTTTTTCAGAAGGTCAAAAAAAATGGAAAAAGCTGATGCCGCCGGAGTGTGAGGACTGACAGGCATTCCACTACCACTAGGAATTGTACCACTACTCTCACTAAAACCGCGCGATCTAATTGCCGACAATAAGCCTAAATCTATTGAGCAATAGACCCGCTGACTGGGGTAGACCAGTCACGGAGCCCGCCATTTCGGCCGCCTCCAAAAAAAAGACCTTTGACATAGATACTGACCCCACAGTTGTCAGGGGTATTAGCATCTGTCCCTACAATCCCAGCTCCGACTCTTCATCACCTGTGAATATGATGGGTGCAGAGACAGGGATTACAACCTCCCATGGCTTACCTTACGGCTTCTGCTTTTTTTTGTATTATTTGTTGTTTTATTATTTCTTGTTGCATGACATTTTGCCATGTATCTAGATATTTTCATCGCCTCTGTAGTAATAAGATTACACTTTGCAGCTGAGTAACATATTTGACTATCTTCTTTTTACTTGAATCACCTAAGAAAATGTTAAATAAACAATACCCAGGAGCATATTTGTGACAATGTGCATTCTAAAAACTGTTTTAAAACATTCCTTTTTATTAACAGGATTTGATAATAAATTACTTATAATTAACTTAATGAGTCTTTAGAAAAATCAAAATGAGAAAAGTTCATGCTTTTTTTAACCATTTGGAATTCAAGGGGACAGGAAGCATTAAAAAGAAGCTTTAATGGTAGGCGGAATGTTTGGCTTATTAGTTAGAAAATAATACTATAGCGTGGACAAATATTTACACTTCATCCAATTGTTAGGTTTTCACTATTATTTATTACAAAATATTATTTATTATTATTATTTTAAATTTTAAAAATAACTAATTTAAGATTAATTAATGTAGAAGATAGGAACAATTTAAGTTATTGAGTAACATATATAGATAAAACGAGGAGATAACAATGAGGCGTTATTATAAGAAGAGTAAATGGTTCAAGGTGGGGGGAATGTTTAGATGTATTATCTGTTAAGAGAATTGATGGCCGAGGCGTAAAATAAAGACTAGGGGGAAACTTTGGTGGGATAATCCTCTTGGTTTGGATTTAAACTTTTCCAGGGGGAGGGGGGTCTGTAAATGATGTGTAATTGGGGGCTGAAGTTTTAGGGGGGTCGCTACCAATCAATGTCCCTCGGAAGTGTCCTAATGATTTAGAGAGGGATGATAAAATTAAAGGGTGAGATCTCAAAGTTTTTGAGAGATAAACTCTCTGGAATCACTAGGAGTGTTAGGGAGCAGTTAGTTAGTGATAATGTAGATAGGGGTCATCTTTCAGACGTTACTAAACATTGAAATGTCTCACAGTTTAAACTCAATTTTGATTTAAAGTTTTTGATTTATTTAACTTAAAGATATTCATTATTAGTTCTAGACTTTATGCAAAGTATATCTGGCCCTAAGATACATGTTTCGAGAAAAATATTTCAAGATAAGAGGCCAGGTTAAAAAAGCTATAGTTAATAGTGAGGTCTTTATAATGAAGAGTTTGTGAAATGACATGTAATAACACAAGGTACATGTCAGGGAAAAAAGTATACTTAAGTACTATGCTGTTGCCTCATATAGTGGTCGAATCGAATCGCTCGTACTTGTGTGTATGCATCTGATAAAAATGATAAAAATTAAACATGGCATAAAATATGAACATTATGCCAGTGCTCATGGTTTTCTCATGTATGATGTTGGCCTTAATGGACTAAAAAACCCTAGAGCAGACTGAATCTTATTATTATTTATAAGTTTGTAATGAATCTATTTAATGAATATGATTATTAATACTTATGTCAATTCGATTTTATGTTATGTACAGAATTATCTTTGCATTGAATAAGCTTCATTTAACATGAATATGCTACTTGTAAGTAGCATTAATATAGTTTATTGAATCTATAGTTTGTTGAATCTAATGAAATCTGTGCCCTAAATTCATAGTTTTGTTAATAATTTACAAACAGCTATTATTTTTACTTAATTAGTTTCTTAAACAGGTCTTGAATAAGATCTTAAGAGATTTAAGTCCAACTCGACTAATTAAATGTAAATAGGAGTGATTTGCTCTAATCCAGATTAAGCTCAAGTAACGATTGAAAGACTTGCCTAAGTCTTGTCCATTAATACTTGCATTTTCAAGAGGTGCTTATTTTATTCCTAAGGATTACCTTTAGAGCCAGGATTCAAACTTTAGATCGTATCCTAAAGCTCTTATTTGTTATAAAGTCCTCTCTTGTTTTTAATGATTCTACCTTTATTTATTTTATTACATTTGAAACTTTCTATACTTTCTTTTTACATTTGAAAGATTTTCTATAGAATGTTTGACAAATATAGAGTGGGTCATGTCATACAGTCAACTTTTTCTTCTTGTACAGGTTTCTTCCATCACCAAGACCTTAAGATGGAATCAATAGTAATCACACCGTAGAACACTGATAGCACACTATATCACCTGTGCAAATGAAATATACTTCGTCCAGACCTGGATTTGGACCTAAGCCAAAGATGCATTGGTATTTGAACAACAGGATTTGATGCATAGCGCCTTAGAGCCCTCGGCCAGTCTACAAACAAATTTGGGAGTTATTACAAGTATTCCACATGGGATGACAAAATTTTGTAAAGATTGAGGCCAGTTTTTATCGGCATTTTCCTTTCCTTTTCCTTAATAGAATCTCAAGGGATAGGTAAAAATAGTATATTATGTTACAAGACTGTGAAAAAAGTTTTTTTTTACCATGGCGACTATATTTACTGTCGAGCGAAGCAAGAAGTAAAAAAAGCAGAGGTAAAAAAGCCATTCCCAGTTGTGTAGCATATGCTATTTTATTCAGACGTAGTAAATAACTATTTAGAAGAAAAACTTAATGTATAATGTATAAACACTTGACAGTATACTTTTTTCGATCGCCTCGATGGGCAAAAGTTTCAATTCTGGCGGCGTATTTTCAATGTCTGAATCACTATCCATCATTATTAAACACTTGATAATAAATAATTAATAACTCACTTTTCAAAAATAACAACACTTCGTTAACAAAAACGAAGTTTTATAAAATAAAATTTATTTTATAAACAATATAAGTAAAGAGATATATTACTAAAGAGGACCTATAGGTTATATTTTGAAACATTGAAAAAAAACCTGACCACCTCGCTTATAAATTCAATCAAATAATCAGTTCAAAATTTCAGTAATTTATACAGTAGAGCGTTATAAATACAAATCAAAATACAAGGCGTGTTCAGGAAGCCGAAAACAAATGATATATTTTAACCATAACGCACTCTTGGAGGAGGTTTCAATGAGGTTATACAGAGCCCCTGAGAGCACCTATAAGATATTTCAGGCCTCTCAATGTAATGAGATAGGGTATGCCTTTTCTCGTATAAATCTTTACAAATATAAGTAAGAAGAAAAAGGAAGGTAATATAACCTAGTTGTAAACTACTAGCGCCTAGTGGACATTTGAGGAACTTAACCAGCGACAGTAATAAACTATAAAACTGTTACAGACGGTAAAAGACCCATTTCACCTATATTTGTAAGAATGTAAAACGCCTACTTTACAGCCGCCTGTAAATGAACTACAAAAACAATAAATAAATATACAAAAACAATTTGTATATTCAATGTTAAATAAATCTTATAGTATTATTGAACAATTAGAATCTTTTGTATGGATCTTTACTATATGACAAGAAACAGTACTGCTGAACCTTACCTAGCTAACATGTATTAAGAAAGTTTCTATTTCATTTGAACTTTTAATTTCTTGTCTACTAATATGGTAATGACAAGTCATTATGCACATAGGACTTACTGACCTAATGAACCAAAGATATCAATCAGTAAGTCTGACTCAATACTCTCTTAGGAAACGAATGTCAATGCGAGAGACCTGACTTATCTTCTCCCCGGCCATACCGCTCCATTGCAATCCTACCTTTTTAAATCACATTTTGTAAAAGTTTTTTTTTTAAATACTTCATATACATTATTATGTAAAAAGGCTCATTCGCTTTTGATTATTCAACATGATCTTACAAAGAGTCGTTGGCTTTTTCCAAACGTACCGGGCAAGACCGTGGAGCTTATTCTATTAGCAACCATCATTTAATACCGAATTTTTATGATCATTTAGGTTTCTATAATTCATTCGAACGCGACATGTTTCCTTGGATGTTCATTGTACTAAGATGAATTTTACAGAATGTTCACAAAACATGTGACAAACATGTTCACAAATGTTTACAAAATTGTTCATTGCATATTATTTTGCTAATTCTCAGTATGTCTGCCACATTTGCGACTATCTAGCCTCGCAGGCCCGGCTTGGGGGTGCTGTAGGCTAACCAGGGTGTATCTAGAGATGTCCTTTGCAATTACCTTCCCACCCTTTAGTATCATACATAAATAACATAAAGGTATTATATTATATATAATACCTCTGTATACATCAATACATACATATTATATAATGTAGTGTATTCCATTTGCGATACTTATAATCGTCCGATTATAACTATCGGACCGATTATAACCTTAGCATATGAACCTTGTTCTAAGGCTATTTCAAGTTTGACATACAATATGTTTTGACGTTATAATATAATTATAGAACAGCCAGGGCTGACTCATTATTACTGATTGGATGCATTAACACCTGAATTACTTCTCTTTCTTTATTTCAAGACGCCGCATCGATATTTACACTTGAATGCACTTTGAATTTTAGCTAAATTATTAATATCCTTAACGGATTGTCGACAATATGTGTACGTCTGACTGTGTGTGTACTAACAAAATCAATACCTGACACAATCTTTTACTGACTTATTTATTTACTTATTACTTATTTACTTTATTTATTTATTTAGTTACTTGCTTTATTTTATTGCAAATGTAATAAACACACATTATAGTTAGCATAGGCTTAACGTTGGCCTTTGGGGATTTTATTTTATAAACCACAAGGGTTATCAACATTGGTATCAATCTGGTAAAAGTTTCACCTCAAAATCGACTTAACGCTAGAATCAGTGTTTTCTTTTAGTCTCGAATTCAGCCGTTAAATGTCCAATTATTTCGACTTGCAGTGCTTCTATTAGTAAAAAGTAGCAAAAGTACCAAGTTTTATTTGTTCATACCTTAAACGGCGCGAAGCAGCCATTCATAAGATCGAGGTCGCGGAGTAGCCAAGACGCCGCATGCCTCTTGTTTTATTATTGATGTGATTTTAATTATTATTTAAAGTTATTGAATTTTATATATATTGATTTTTAATAATAAATATTATTTTAGTTTAATATTGTATTTATCATATTTTCAGAGGTTTTATTATTTCACTATTAAATGTTTATTTTCCATTTTAAATTTATTATTTTTATTGTTTGCTTGTTCATAGTTGCTAAGTACCTCCCTTCAAGCTCCAGCTTGGTGCTTTGGAGCAATATTGATGTAATACTTACTTTATATTGTACCTCCTTATCAAATATATTACTTGAATTTTAATTATTAGCACACTGTGTGAGTGATGAAAGTAAAACAGCTCCTGGCGGGGATTTGAAGCCTTTCATTAACAGACAATATTGTTTTGTTTGAGGATGGGGTCTAAGGCGCTCAGTAGAGTGACTTAGACTGGCTTAGACTCCTCGGCCATTCCAATACCTTGCTTTGGAATATTGCATAACGTCAGTCATCTATAGTCAACCGGAGAAGATATGGTTTTCTCCCAAAGTCCTTGTAAGATCAATATATTTTCCCAACCCTCTTGAGAAAGGGTCTGCTCACAAAATTTGATTTTCACTTTCCATAGAAAACCCCACCAAGATTTAAATTGTTTTAACACTATCAAAACTAGAGATCCAATCTCAAAGGGTGTTCCCATGCAAATATCAAAACTCGACTAGAAAAGGCATCTTATTGACCCAACCAATTCAAAGTTGTCAGCCCAGCATAACAAAATCCTTATATGTCTATCAATAACCATTACACTAACGACGTCAACTCAAATTTCAAATCTCTACGTGTAAGAGTACTGGTTATTCAGCTGATTTAGAAAATGCATTTAATATTTGCAGGGTAAAATTTTACATTAGAGTATTCATTCAATTTAGTTTGGAGCGTTTTCAAAATATTAAATAACTTAGTATCTTGTTTATTCAGGGGACAATAGTGCTGTGTTTAATGTCAGATGGCACTTGAAATTCCGTAGTTTCAATGCTGGACTTTGTTTAAAATGTGGATCAATTGTATTTTCGAGAGTTTTCAGAAAATGCCTTTTTGGATTGGTTGTGAAGCAATTGACGGATAGTGAAATGACTTTGAAGTGATTGGAGAGATGGGCTTTTTGAATGATTGGATAACAGTATTGATGTATTGAAGGGGAATTTTCGGACAAATGTCAGTAGAAGAGTGTATGTGTGTGGTAGTGAGGGGGGGTGTGCGTGTGTGTGCGTACGCTCTATCTATAGAGAAAGCGATAGGATAATTTTCAATTCGACACTCTAACTTCTACACTTGGGTAGAGAGTGCATACTATGTCGGCATAACATCACACTGACACAGCACATCTAATATTTCATATTAACATATATTACTTGCATCTTACTCTCAAATGAACAGTTAAAGTATTAAGAAACAAAACTCGAGAGTAGAGCACATTAATCATAAATAAAAAAATTAAAAGATTTTCCTTTTCCTCGAAACCCATCTTGAATTATAAGAATATAGTCATCTCAAACAATGTCCAAAACTGTATTTCACTTAAGTCATCCGTTTCAGACAGTGATGTCTTCCTGTGTGTTTGTGTCACGAGATATTCTCGCTGTGTATAGATTAGAGAGATGGAACTTAGCATAGAAATCAAACTTTAGGTCAAGTAGTCATGCTAAGAAAATAAAATTAATGGATTACAAACCCATTTTGTTGCCATCTAAAAGTTAAAACACGTGCGTTCGACCCCTGGCCGAACGCTTGGGACTACTACTTAAGACTACTGCTTCGGCAAGCTCAGAAAACTCAGAAAATTTTTTGTGCATTGGTTGTTTTATATATATATATATATATATATATATATATATATATATATATATATATATATATATATATATATATATATATATATATAGAGAGAAGCCTAGTTCAATGTCTGGTAGATTTATTTTAAAGTATTCTTGCATAGTAAAGTACAGGTGATGTAAACCCGAGATAAGACTCACTTATAAATATGTTTTTGGCAATCTGATATATTTGAATCACAAGATAAATAGCGTCAATTACATTTCAAAAACATATCTATAAATGTAATTAATGACTTATTAGCTAAATGTATTAATAATGATGCAATGTAAATATTAAAGTACATTGTGCTTAATTTAACAATATAGAGAATTATTACATTTCTATAAATGCGACATTTAAAGATGACAGAGAGATAAACTCTATAAACAGAGTTACAAGTTTTTAATTCTATACACATGGTTTACTGATAATCTAGTATTGTTTCGTAATGGCAATTGAAAATATAATTGTAGACGATCCTAAACTATGCTTTTTTTCATAAAAAAAATTATTTGAATTGTAAAATAAAAATCAATGATGTCTATTATTTAATTAAATCATAAATTACTCTTTCGGTCTAATTAAATTATGAATTTATTCATCAAATAAAAAAATATATATAGTTGACCGTGTTTATCTTTCATTAATACGCTCTATCCGGCAGAACTATGACCTTCAATGTAGTGAAATTTCAAGTTCAAAATGGTCTAATAAAGTTGTGGTCGAGGGGGGGATGTTATTTTTAAAAGAAAAACAGAAAGATGGATGTATATTTCGAGTTTATGTTTCGAGACGGTTATATGAAACACGATAACTTTCATTCGCTTTGTCTAATCGAAATGAAACTGAAGACTGAAGGTACAAAAATCGACCCCACGAATGTCTTAAAAACTATTGAAATATCACGTAACCTAAGTGTTAGATTAGGTTTAAATTTAAAAAGCACATTAGGTTAACACATTGACAACCTTTAATGTTATTTTATCGATTGCCATACATATATCTGGGTAAGTATATCGCGGTTTCTGACTAATATATTAGGAAATAATATATCATGGCTGCATACCACTTACAAATTGGACAAACTGCTGTGGTTGTAGGCCATGGTTGTGGTCCCTATGGCCTAAGAGCCTAACTGTGTAGCGGCCAAGAGGCAGAAAGTGTTTAGTACAAGTGTGTATTTAACTATTAACCAAATTAGAGTTAGTTTTTTACGCCACTATTATTTATCATAGGTTTGGATTTATTAGGAGAGTGGGTTCCTAGTAATGGTAGAGATGAGATCAATAAATAGATTTTTAATCATCCAGACTCTTCATGGATGATCACAGGCCACAATCCTGGAAGCAGACCCAGCTTACTTCACTGTCTGCTGTTCTATCTGACATGGACTCCACAATGACCTGTTCTACCTGGCATGGACTCCACAATGACCTGTTCTATTTGGCATGGACTTCACAATGACCTGTTCTTTCTGGCATGGACTCCACAATGACCTGTTCTATCTGGCATGGACTCCACAATGACCTGTTCTATTTGGCATGGACTCTACAATGACCTGTTCTATCTGGCATGGACTCCACAATGACCTGTTCTATTTGGCATGGACTCCACAATGACCTGTTTTATTTGGCATGGACTCCAAATGATTTCTATCTGGCATGGACTCCACAATGACCTGTCTATGGACTCCACCTGTTTTTATCTGGCATGGACTCCAAAATGACCTGTTCTATTTGGCATGGACTCCACAATGACCTGTTCTATATGGCATGCATAGACTCCACAATGACCTGTGTCTTTCAGTTACTATCAGTGGCGAGATTTCATAATCGCACTATTTATTTATATCACTAGTGTTTGTTAACTATTAACCAAAATCTGTCGATCACTAATACGAAAAACTCGTACACATGATTACTCGAACTCGTGCTGATCACTGATACATACTAAGGAAATAGAACTCGAGTACAGGGTACCACGCAACTTATCCTTACTTTATCGAATTCGCTACGCTAATTTCAGAATCGCTTTACTTGCCCTCTTACTGTAAAGAAAACCACTATTATTTCCAGCAATCACCCATCTACGGATTCACCGTGATCAATGTCTCTTAATGAAAACACTAACCGCATTGGAATTTCCCAAACTTCCGCTCATTTTTTTCGATATCTGACGTTCTTTAAAGAAAAGTATAAATGTTAGTCGATACAAATAGGACTAATGCTGATAAAAGAATGAAACTTGGCAATTTTGTTGGTCTTAAGCGAACATGCATGTCAAATCAACTGCCGACAAAAATTATATTTATAATTTAACTTGATTCCCTTATTTTCCGTTATAATGGATTAAGGAAATTTCAGCTAAAAAATGTATGACGAAAAAACATTTTTTTTTTTCAGCACAGACACAGATTTTACAGCAGCACAGATTTTATGACTAGCACAAAGTGATCTACGATAATACCATACACACGAATACATTTACAGTTAACTTGATTAAAACACTCAGATCTTGAATCACCTAAACAGGAAGGATAATATTACATTAAAGCTTTATGTCACATATTTTCTTATTGCCATACTTCTCTCTGGTAAAGAGAAGAGAAAGAATTATTAAAATTAGTTGGGACAGATGTCACAGCCAGAATTTCTCTGGAAAATAAAAACACAAATTTTCTTAAAGATTTTCAATAAAATTTCTTGCTGTTTTATTTTCTTCTACCTTCTTTAGGAAAACTTTAAAAATTAAGAATTTACATAGAATATCAATGAGAAAACATCGTCACAACTCGAGAGGTCAGGATATAAAAATCTAATAACGACCTCGTTTCTGATTTCCCAGCATATTTTACGCTTTTTATAATATTTTAAAAAATAAAAAGGAAAGAAAATGTCGCTTATTTGACTTTTCTCGGTAGGAATTGGATGAGACCTCATTTTCAATCTTTTCTCGATGCGGATTATTGCAGAGCTTTTTTTTCACTGGGTTATTGGATTTCAAAATGAATTTTTCCAATAAAATAGAATTCCTATAAAATTCAAAATAACATAAAGGATAAATAAACTTTTTTTTACTTTTATATGTTATTTTGCTTCCTATATTTAAAGTGATTAAAGTGGGGTATCAGGTTCGTATGAAGAAAAATAAGCGAGGTTCGGGATCATTTGAAGTACAATAAGTGGGGGTCGGGATCTTTTTAAGAAAAATATGTGGGGGTCGGGATCATTTTAAGGAAGATAAGTTTTTTCTCAGAAGTTATGATCATGCGTAACCAGAAATTGTTCATCGTAACCGATATGTTGCAAGATGCAGTGGTAGATGTCGCACGCTGTACTGCTAAAATAGGTGTTAAACACGCAATGCCTTCAAATATATCAATTTATTAATATTTGATAAGTAAGAAATACTTTAATCACAATGGATGCTCGCTTCTGGAGAGTCCGTTTGGAGAGTAAACAGTCTGACACTTCTAATAATTCCTAAAACTGACATATACATATAATACCAACCCAGTAAATAATATTAGTATATTAGCTGTCATTGCAGGAGTCGAATTCGAGATTGTGACCGAATTAAAGGGTTTATTTTTAAATTTTCCTTTCATATCTTTGAAACAGAATTTTTTGTAAAGATTATATTTTTGAAACCCTAACATTTAAAAGAAACTTTATACCTTTCTTTCAACTTGAACATTGAAAATGTTTGATGAAAACATTTGAAAGACATTGCTAAACATTAAATACTGAGACGAATCGAATTGGCTATAAAAAATTAAATAACACACATTAAATTAACTATTTATGTCTCACTAATTAGCTTTTTTATTAAGTAAACAAAAAAATAAATTTACTAATTAACTTGAGATGAAAAAGTTTGCTTAAAATTTTACTGGAATGAGTTGCACCCTCTGTGTATCAGGAGTTAAATTTGTAGCGTCTCTCCCTTTAGTATCCCTTCAACTCATTAATTAAAGACAAAAAGGAGAAGGGGTTGCTTTGTATTTACTTGAGAAGAAACCCTCTTAAGATTTTTCAGGGAGTCCCCCAGGGATATGCAATCTGTCAGTCTATATTTGTAGCCCCTTACCACTTTCTGACGCCTTATTAGCTTCCTTCCTTTTTTTGTGGTGTGTAATATGTCACACTGTACGGCCCGTCCCGTCCGCCCAGTAAATCTTACAGTGTATTTTTTCTTCTTTTCGACTCCATATAATTTGTTCGTTGACAGTTTAAGGTTTTTTCCCCTTCTTCACATTTTTCACTTTTTTTTCGAAAAAGGGAAATAAATAACAAGTAATTCTTTAATCCGTTCGGGAGTCACGTGGCATTTGATTTTTTAAGAAGTAAATCTTGCAAGAGAGAAACCAGTAAATCTGTATTGTTGTCGATCGCCCCTTTGTGTAAAAAGGCTTTTTGAAAATTTATTGAAATAAGTCCGGATTTTCAGCTTTTTCAATATATTCTTTAAGTACTTTTAACGAATTTCTTTTGAAAAAAAACAAGCTAATAGGATAAGTAGCTAAGCCCAGAGTGTGCCCGAACTTTGTTTGACAGGCCTTTTTCCGCAAAAAAGTTGGTTTTGCTAGAAACTTTAAGGTAGATGCTGCTTTCAAAGTTTTTGGGCTGTTAATTATATAAAACTGGTTTGAAGTCCATACGACTTAATAAATTTATTGAAATAAAATTTTTATAATTATCATAGATTGATCTTTAAATGGCTGCAACCAATTTTTTTAGTGTTAATTATAGGAGGCTGAACATAGAGTTGTAGAAAATGTGGGAAAAATCTGAGCTTAAATAATTTAGAAAAATTGACAAGTATTTAGATATGCTACTGCTTCAGCAAGTAAGAAATAGATTTACGAGCAATAAATAGTATCTCAAAGGAAATTCGCCCGGGTAGCAGACATTATGTTTTTAAAGCACCAATGACCATTGGAAAAGTGTATTTTAGATAGTTTCACTTGTATTCAAATTTATAAATATGACAATATGTTTTGCGGCAAAAGTTATATGAATTCTACTCTCAATTTAAATGCACCTTGCTTTGTAGCGTCAAGATCAAAATAGACACAATAGAACAATAACTGTTATAGAACAATAAGGGCATCGTTTTGGTTTCCAAAAATACAGCATGCAAGTAGAGTTAATAATATAGTTAGCAATAAAGTGAGTTATTCGATTCGTATCATTTCAAATGTTGCAATGTTGTCCATTAAAAATGTAAAAAGTGTGGGCTTTAAATTTAAAGTAACCCATAGAATTAACATCCCGTACGTCAATGATATTTCCCCTCCTGATCACGATCTCTCAGGAATAAGGTATTGAAGCTTAAGAACACTTTAGGAAAATGTATTTAGCCCGATTAGGGAAAAAGTGCACTTTTCTTCTTCTTATAGAGGAAGGAAAGTGTCACATAACTCCTGGGAGAAAAGTTACTAGCAGAAAAGTAGCTTTAGTAGCACAGATAAATGTATTTATTTTTGGTATTGGTAAATTTATTGGTTTTACAAAAGAATGGACACCATTCTTGCACTCTGTTAATATAGGCTTATCACTAACAGGTTTTTGCGCATTTCCTTTGAATGCAATATATCTGTATAAATATTTATTGATTACAATTTGGTATGAATGTTGGTATGAATGTATATAATACAAAATTGTACGTATTATTTAAGATTTAATAAACCTTATTAGTTAGTTGAAATTGATTATGTATTTATTTACCACGAAAGTTACGCACTACATGGCTGTGAATGACTTTTTATACCTCAGATCCTTTTACTGACTCGCTTCGCTAGCCAGTAATATAGTCGCTTTGATAAAAAAAATAATTTCACAACCAAACAGTATAATACCTATTATTTTTAACAATTTATTAAATACTTAGAATCGTAGATTAAAATCCAGATTTATTTATTAGGAATGAAATGTTGTTTAATGAACTCTTATAACAGTAATATATATTCTCTGCTGCGTATAACCACCAAGTATGAAATACGCAAATAAATGCATTAATATTTACGATATATAATGTATGTTCAGTGCATGCTTACATAGAGTGGCTTCAGAAGCACCCTCGTATCAAGTGATTACCTTACATAAGAATACAAAAAAGTTACTTAGCAAGATGCGTAACATGCGTAGCGTCTAAAGCTTGACTAATTAGCCGCTAGAGTGCTCTAGAGTTACGTACTGCGGGTTTTAGTATCCTTTGTTTCTTACGTAAAAACCTCTTTTTAAAAGTAAAGAAATATGAGAAGGCTAATATAAGAAATGATTTAGTAGTTGCTTGTTGATACGAGACAAATGTTTTCGTGTTAGTGAGGACACACATATATGACGTTACGTATTACATAAAGCAACGCATGGGTAGTAGTGAGCACTCACTTTACTTATACTTAAGTACGTAAAGGAGTATTTCCACTTAACCCTTTCCCTATCTGTAAACTCTTAAAAACTTTGCCTCTTGTGAATCAACTCATTATTACGTGCAGTGCGTACAGACTGGAGGAGGGAAATCTTTTTCTTTTTAAGCTTTTCTTAGATTTCTCAACACAAGACTTTCTAAACATTAATGGATTGCCTGCTTATTTGATTTTTATTTATTTTCATTCTTTACTATACAATGTTATTACATTGTAATATAATATATTATAATATAATATTGTAACCTTAGTCGTATCAATAATAAAACAAGCATAAGTGTTATAGTTTTTAATAAAAAAAAAAATGTCCAGAAAGATGCCTGTTTCAGAAAAAACATTTTTTTTATTTGATTATTGTTTGATAAAACTTTTCGCAATTGTAAAAGATCCTACATCTAAATTCATTTTAATACTTAACAATATTATAGAAACAGGGTGTAGTATTGTTCATGATTTTTGATAATTTGACCTACGTAGCAAACAAAACAGGTTGAGAGAGAAGAGCTGTGCTGATCTAGTAAGTCTAATATAATAGTTCAAATTGGACACCTACTTTATTTCTTTTTGAGATTAAATGAAATATATTGCTAAATGACAATATGTATTTTAAAAGTTAAGTTTGAAAATTAGGTCCATGTCTTATTGTCAGAGCGCCTACAAATGTTCGATGCTAAGTAACATTGCTAAGTATTTTTAGGGACCTTTCTTCTTGTTTTTCAGCCCATTGGTCTCTTTTACACTATTTTATCTAAAACTTAAGTTCTTATGTTATTTAAAGGTTTTCCCTTTTAGAAAGGTTTACCTCTGAGTAGTTTTCTTGTTTTTATCCGGGACATGTTTGAATTTTTCATGGGGACCACTTTTTATCCTCAGCTCAAAGTAAAAGTAAACTGTGTAAAAATCTCTTTTTTAAGAGTTTTCTTATAAAAACAACAGGAAAATCTTTATCTTTGTTTTATTTTTTGTTAACAATGTATTTTTCTTTTTTCGCTTTTAAGTGCTTTTTATATAAAAGCTAAAAGATAGAAATGATAAAATAAATATATAAAATACAATATTTTTGTGAGTGGTTAAAATAAATAAAATGGTATAAAGAGGTTTTTATTTGATTGTATCACATTTTTTATCTTTAATAGTAGGCGGTATGTTAAGGGAATTTTCCGTATTTATATCAGCCATGACATGTAGCTATGAAACTATTTCAAGTCATTTCACTTTAACAGAATAGCCTAGGAGAGAAAATCTTATGGTTTTTCCTTTAACCTTGTAAAATTAACTCTCTCTTTTGTTCAAATCCATATTTATGCTTATTCCAACCAAATTTTTATTGTAGATTGAATAAAAACGGACAACTTTAAAAGTAATTAAGTATTTTGTCATGAATAGTCGTCTATATAAGTCAGAATCAAGTGTTTTGTCTAGAATAGTCGTCTATATAAGTCAGAATCAAGTGTTTTGTCTAGAATAGTCGTTTATATAAGTCAGATTCAAGTATTTTGTCTTGAATAGTCGTTTATATAAGTCAGATTCAAGTGTTTTGTCTAGAATAGTCGTCTATATAAGTCAGATTCAAGTATTTTGTCTTGAATAGTCGTCTATATATGTCAGAATCAAGTTTTTGTAGAATGTCATCTATATAAGTCAGATTCAAGTATTTGTCTTGAATCGTTTATATAAGTCAGATTCAAGTATTTTGTCTTGAATAGTCGTCTATATAAGTCAGAAAGTCTCTACCTCGTTATTAATCTACCACAATCTATATAATATACGTCGAATGAGGAAGTTTTACACAATTGAACAAAACATTTAAAAGCTTTGTTTTAGTATTGATTGTTGTTGGTTTGTGCTTTTACTTTTATATTGGCTAACCAAAAATATCTTAATAACACTATATTATAGTTTTATTTAGTTACAAAAAAATCAAAACTTATAAATTAACGTAAAATGTTATAGTGAAATCATAGAGATATTATTACTAGAGGAGCCCTATTGATTGAATTGAAACATCGAAAAAGTAACCTGACCACCTTCGCTAAAAATATTATCAAATAATCAGTACTAAATACAGTAACTATATAGAAGAACGTTAAAAATACAAATCAAAACAAAAACTATGTGCGGAAACCCGAAAACTATTGATTTATTATAACCCTAACTCACTCTTGAAGGAGGTTACACTGAGGTTACACAGAGCCCCTGAGAACCCCAAAACGATGTTTCAGGCCTTTCAATGTATTGAGATGGGCCATACTCCCCCTAGTATATATCTCTATGACTGAAATATATTAATATACTAAAACATTTGCTGTGTATTAAATTAGTGTTAACTAATAATTAATATTTAGACACTTAATGGGACTTACCACTAACTGCTTACTTCTTATATGACTGTATTCGCCTGCATTTACACACATTCTCTACAAATAAGCATTAATGATAAATAAACGTTTGGGTAATCTAACAGTCTTAACGTTTATGTATTATTATTGTTAGTTTTTAGACATACGTATGCCTGGATGCAGGCGAAATACAGTCATATAAAGAAGTAAGCAGTTGTTGGTAAGTCCCATTAAGTGTCTAAATATTACTTATGAAGTATAATGGCGAAAAATACTAATCATAGCATATACTATAATATTACTTGAATTTAATTTTATAAAATTTAATTTAATTTTTATGAATATTTTACAGTAGTAATTTGACTGGGATAAATAGTTTTGATACACAATAAACGTTTGCAATATCAATAAATATTTGATAAACTCGTCTGTCTTATCCTGGCATATCGTTCTCAACTTATTGGATTCTAAAGGTATTTTCAGAAGAAAACCATTCTTTAGGTCTTTTGGAATATTCCACGCTTGTTGGGAAATGATCGGACTCATTTTGTGAGAATAAAATCATTGAGTAGATAAAGAAGCTTCCCTACCAGCAGACGCTCGGATATTTTTGTCTAAAAGGCTTTTTTCGTTAAGATGTCTATCTATGTGTTAAAGAAGCAATTAAGTAAACAAAACCTGAGATTTGTATCTAAATAGAATCTCGCAAAACCTATTTTGTGAAACAGGTTTGGGAAACCCCTGGGTCCGACTCCTGTCATGCAAACCATTAAATTTTTTTTAAAAGAAATTTGATGAAATAATTTCTATATCAGAAGTCTTGAATATTCGCCTTTACTGATAAATTATTGGATCATCTGATAGGAGTTAACTTCGTCCAGTAAAATGTGTTTGCTGTATTTTAAACTTCAGTAAAATCTTGTCAGAATACAGTTCTAGTGCTGATAGGTACCAAGCATTCAGAATACAGTTCTAGTGCTGATAGGTACCAAGCATTCAGAATACAGTTCTAGTGCTGATAGGTATCAAGCATTCAGAATACAGTTCTAGTGCTGATAGGTACCAAGCATTCAGAAAACAGTTCTAGTGCTGATAGGTACCAAGCATTCAGAATACAGCTAGTGCTGATAGTTTCAGAATACGTTCTAGTGCTTCAGCCTTCGAATACAGTTCTAGTGCTGATAGGTACCAACCATTCAGAAAACAGTTCTAGTGCTGATAGGTACCAAGCATTCTACCAGCACCTTTAGCAATATTTCCCTTATCTTTCCAACTTTATTTATATTCATGAAAGTATTTTATAAAAAAAAAAATATTGTCAGAAGGAGTTGAATAATCTAAAAAAAGGTTGTATGCATGAAGTTTTCAAAGATAGAGGCACCTTAATGTGATTTGTCAATATTGCAATACAGGGCATCTCTATATGATGAAAAATTGCTTTTCTATTTTCATAGAAATTCGATTCAGTAAAATACATATAGTCCAATACAAACATAATAAGTGTTGATAAATTTCTGAATTTCATTTAAAAATTGGCCAACTCGATTCAGCGAATTCGCATTATACTCGCATCGTTTTACTCGTTTTATTCGTTTTAGCAGAATCGTTTTACCACTTACGTTTGTGTCAAATTTTAACTGGATTTGTCAAATTAATTAGTAACGATTTTTTTTTTATTTTTTGTCTAAAAAATTATGTTTAGGTCAGCATTGCTAGACCATATGTCTTATGTTTGAGCTAAGTTGAACTCAGCGGGAGATATGCGTAACACATATGCACATGCACATACAGACTGAAAGCATGACGAAAATCACTTGGAACGTCATACAGTTACTTTAATCGAATAACTATGATAAAAACCTCGGTTTATGATTTTAAGGGCCAATGCAATACCTTTCCTATTTACTATACCTACGGTAGTTGGCAAGAGAGAAGTAAAACAAATAAATAAAACAGAGGTAAAGTGTTAAGCAAAAGGAATAAAGATCTAAGATAGTGTATAAAGAAACAAAGAATGTAACTAAGCATAAACGTAACAGTTCAAACAAAGGGTTAGGGAAATTTTCATCTTGAAATTGGCTTTTAAAGAAATCAACAAACTAAAACTAAGAAAGGATCTTTTCAGAAAAAAACCTTGCAGTACAAAGAGTTGCCTAAAATTGCATCTCAAAGTCATCTTGATATGGTAAAAGCCACTTGAAATTGCATATTAAATAGGTAAGAGCTCTGTAGCTGCATGACTTTGATCTGCAAAGCGCGACCACCTCGCATAGAACCCCTCTCATGGAGGTTTATTGCAGTAGAGATCTTTTCCATCAGAGTTTCAAGTTAGATAAGCCCTGCCTGCTTTGTAGTTAAGTATTCAAGTGAATATCTTTTCCATTCTCTCATGAAGTCAAATATTTATTTTGATTATTATTCTATTTGAATCCGAGTTGTCTTGAATTAATTAGTTCTTCCTTTATTAGCGAATTTCGAATTTTAAGAATATGACGCTTATTACAGAGGAAAAACTTATTTGTTTAGAAATAAAATAGTAACCGATGCTGATGATAAAAACTTCATATATGAGTTTACCTTACATTGTAGAATATGATTAAGCAGTACAACTATTTCAGGTTTAGTGAAGGTTTAGCATTTTTGCTTGGTCAGTTTTGGTTGTATTGATCTTATTAATAAAGTTTTCTTGCATTGCCTGTAACCACTATAGGAACAGGCAGAAACACACACACACACATTGTATTGTTCAAGCATATTGATGAATGTAATGATCTCTTTTTGAGATCATTAGAACCCGAAAATTCCATACACAACCCGAAAATTCCTAACAAACACGATGTAGATTTTCATTTTCCGATTAAATCTATCTTAATGTAAGGTATGTGTTTCTGTAACATGTAAACTAGGCAAAAATGCACTACTCAACCCTGATGGTCTCGAATTCCAACCATTCAGAGTGGTACATTTCAGATACATCACTCTGATAAACTCAGCTTCGTGTGAGCTATCGCGATAAAATTGGTATCTACTCTCACTAAGTTGACCCCTGCAAGTTCAAATACCCAATAATTTGTTTCGTAATCGTCTGGCATGTATGGAAATCTGATTACCAAAATGTGATTTTTGTACGGTAACTTTAAATAGTTAAATTAGAGCACAACTTTGTATTAATTATTTCAGAATTTGTGTCATATCCCAAACAATTTGGTACCAATATCAATATATTCTGTTTATTTTCCCTTAAGGTATCGTTTGGCATACATAAGGACTATTACACAATTATAATCAAAGATAAGCTTACTGGTAGGTAAACCAGAATTAATCACATCTAATAGATTGTATGGGAAAATATAGGTCTAGGATAATTAATGAATTTCAGTGATATTGCTATCAAGTTTTCCAGCATATGACGCAGTTTCAGAAATGATCCATGTTATAGTGTGCTTCAATTTAACTTTTTAAATTTACCGTAGAAATCACATTTTGGCCACATTACCATACATGTCAAACAATTACAAAAAAAAATAATTATGTATTTAAACTCCTGTAGTGGTCGACTTAGCTCTGTACGAAGTTGAGTAATCAGGATGGTGTATTTGAAAGTTATCTCTCTGTATATTCCGTTCAAAGTTTTATAGGAACGGATGTTGTGTTTGCAGAATTCCACTGCTACAAGTAAATAATTCAATATCCTCCAGTCGTGTGGCCTAGCTAGGAAAGTTCAAGCAAGTGGTTCCTTTCTCACTACTATTATTATTATTATTTATTATTTACTGAATAAAAGTATAAACAAATTTTTACATGTAATAAACAAACTTTATTATTAAAAGAACTAATTAATTTAATAATCAACCAATACAAGATGAAAATCAGTTGAGGGCAATGAAGAGACCAGATTTTAATTGATTAAATAGTATTATGGAAACACGCACGAGCATTAATGATCCTAACAATGCAATTATTTGAATATTTACATTTAGTTAGATTGAAACAAGCAAAAAATTATTTTTTTAAATTAATCTCTTTATTGGCAATATTAAAAAATATTTTGTGTAAACTCAATAATAACAACACCAACAACGTCTTTCCACTAAATTTAAACTTTATTGTGCAGAGCCGGCTTTCGGCAATAATGCCATCTACAGTGCCGTGGTGGGATGTTGAGTCTTTCATAGAATCTGACAGATTCCATGAACTGAAAGACTCAACATCCCACCACGGCACTGTAGATAGCATTATTGCCGAAAGTCGGCTCTGCACAATAAAGTTTAAATTTAGTGGAAATACGTTGTTGGTGTTGTTATTATTGAAGAAAGTTCCACTGCGCTTACTGAAGTTATATTGTGTAAAACTTTTTTGTATGAATATTATTTTATTTTTTGGTATGAAAGGTGTTTGATCGGTTACAGGATAATTTTAAGTTTTTTGGATTGTAAATTTTAAATTTATTATTTGCAGGTCCATCGGAATCTGCAAATACGTCTTGGGTAGTCTGAGGACTGATATTAAATCAGGTTGAGCGGACACGCGGTAAGTTTGAGGGTTCACATGTAGGGGTTTCTGTTGATTTTTTAAGCTAAAGGGTGCAGTTTATTTTATTTACTTCTAAAAGTGTATTTGTTCAATTTAAATATTTAAACATATAATTTGAAACTCTTGTTGTACCTTACACAAGATTATGAGCTGACAATTAAAAAGCGCCTGAACCCTGTGAGGGAAACGATTCTATTGGTACTCCATCTGGTATTTGGACAATCAAATTATTCCCCACTCAGCTTTTGGTGTTTTTTTTCTAGACTATTGTAATCCCTTTTATTTTAATATTTATTCAATCATTGTAAAATCCAAAGGCTCTCGTTATAAAGAGAGATACTGAAATATAAATCTCTTCACATCTAAGTTATGCTGTGATAATATAAATTATTGTGCTGTCTTTCTTATTTTAGTTCAGCTTGATTTGCTCCTGAAATAGAAGCTATGTGAGAACTCAAACTACCTGCTCTCACGAGATACCTTCACGAGAGATGTATCGATAAAGCAGATCAACAAAAATAGAGGAAAATTTAAATTAGGAAATTAATCTTGCCATAGATATTTGACACTTTCCTTGGAAACGGATAATTGCTAGATTTAGTGCATTAAACTTTTCTTTATAGATGAATCTAATGAACTTAAAACATATAAGTGAATTTAATTTCTTCAAATCTCTATAATAATTTAAGTTCGTGTTTAAATTATTTACTCAATAATTAGTTTGTACTTCTGAATTTCATCGCAGTGCTTATTGAAATCTTTTGCCCATCTCTCAAACTCAGCTTTCTCTTTTTTATTGAAACGGTTTTTTCTTTTTTTCTTCATCACGATTTTCTTTTTCTGTTTAGTTCTTTTATTGTTCGATGAAACTTTCGTTAAGTTTTCATGCTCTTTAGTATCTTCGAATAACCGGATTTGATTAAATGGTTCATCAAGAGAGATGTACCGGTGTTACATCAGATTGATTATTCCAAGGATTTTGACTATTTTCTTTTTGTGAATCGGACACCAACAAATCGTAAGGTGACGGCTCAAATGTATAATTTGATGAAGTGATTTCTAAATTTGAATTGTTTTTTTCCATGATTTGTCAATAGAATTATAGATTACAACTAAGAGACTACTCCCTACTTTTTTGGCTCCATAAAATCAGGAATTAATTGTCCGATTTTTTGTAGAGAACGCACTTCTCTTTGTTTACATCCAATAAAATTAGTTTTTTTCAAAAAAAAATCTTATTTAAATACGCTTAAATTAGGCTCTGCAGAAAGAAAGTTATTAGCTTAGATTTTTACTTACAGTCAATACATGTTAACTTTACATCCAGTCCTGTTGATTATGTTATACTCTAAAATAACCAAATGCATTAACCAACAAAGAAATTATTTCTAGTTGTTTCTATGTTTATTTAGAATTCCTTTAAGTTAACAAGCTCCTTAGCAACGAATAAAATCAAATGTTTATGTCTCCAGCCCCTCTTTCCATTGCCAAGGAGTAATTTCAAGATTGATGTCATAATATCTAGCTTATTTATGCCATTAGTTTTAGAGATATTAAAGTTTGAAGTTTGGGGCTATATGTCAATCACAAAGAAACTAATTGTTCTGTTTACTTCGCAAAGTCTATTTCTTATTTTTGATTTCTTATACATTTCTAAAGGTAGTTGATTGCTTGGCAACTACATTTGTATTTGTTCTTATTTATGTTTTAACTTTAACTTACAGCAATGAAATCATGTTTTTTGAGCAGCTGTGAAATAAGCACTTCACATCCTCGAAAGAGTAGGTAAAATGCGCGTCGTAGATCTTTACTGTCGGCGGCTGTAAAAAATTAGAAACCTTTGCTAATGAAGTTCCTTAAATGTCCATTAGATGAGCGCTAGTATTTTACAAGAAGGTTATGATGTAACCTTCCTTCTTCTTCCCTTGTTAACGAGTTATTTTCGGAAAGTCTTTTATTAATTATTTATAATTATTATCAAATAATCATGGATAATGATTCAGACATTGAAAATACGCCGCCAGAATAGAAACATTTGGATCCAACGATGCGATCAAAACAAGTGTACGAGCAAATTTTTAAACATAATACTGATTTTCTTCTAAATTGGTGTTTACTATTATTATAATAATAGTAATAATAATAATAATACCCGTTTAGAGCCTTGCGGCCCATCAGGGATAATCCCTGCGGGAACCACTTCGGTTGCGGCAACCGTTACGCTCAAAGTGTGATCTAAAGTTGGCGATAGGTTATTTGAATATAATCTTATATTAACTGAGAGCGTAACCTGGGATGCGAACCCCAGACCTCCGTGGTGTCAAAGGTCAGTTTAATCACTGACGCCTTAACGACCTCGACCACGGAGGCGGCTTTGTGTTTACTATTACGCCCAAAAATACTATATGCTACAGCTAAACGACTGGGAATGGTTTTTCTTTACCTCTGCTCCTTATACTGCCTCGCTTCGCTCGATAATAAATATTTATTTATTTATTTATTTATTTATTTATTTATTTATTTATTATAAACAATACGGACTTTTAGTCCAATTTACATAATCATAAATCAATATAAAAAGATATGGTTACAATTAAGGAACATCAATAGTTTTTAATAAAATAAATCAAAAATAACATTTAAACAAA
Source organism: Microvelia longipes (assembly GCA_018340805.1). Taxonomy (NCBI): domain Eukaryota; kingdom Metazoa; phylum Arthropoda; class Insecta; order Hemiptera; family Veliidae; genus Microvelia; species Microvelia longipes. The sequence goes on along the minus strand of JACMZG010001914.1, from coordinate 608,117 downwards.
GAACTTTTTTAAAACAATAGAATTTGTAAAATATAGTTAACATAAATACTTAAGAAACATATTATTATTATTTTTCTTTTCACATAATTTTATTTTTATATTATAAGTCATATTTACAATAAATGGTTAAGAAACAAAAAAAATAGTACACACTTTTAGTTATGTTAAGAGTGAAATAAATATAAAAAAAAATTCCCAATAAAGAACTTGTAAAAAAAAGAGTAAAATGAACAATATATAACTATAATTATTTAAAAAAAATGTATATATACATGTACATCCATACACACACATACATACATACCTATACACATATATACATACACACATACACATACCTACATACACACACACATACACTCACATATACTAATCTTTAATGACTTATTTCAAATTTGTTAGGTAAATACAAAAAATGTTCAATGAGTGAAATTAACCCCTAGAGTGGATTCACCATCACAAACCCTATTTACCTCTTTAGAATTAATTAAAAAGTATATTATTACTCATATTTGAAAAAAGCAGAAAAGAAAAATATGATGCAGTAATAATGATTTAATATAAATTCTAAATTAAAAAGAAGAAGAAAAAACTATACTTAGGTAAATACTATACTTGATTTAAGATATTTCCTTAAGGCATACGGTGTAATGTTAAACAAATCAACATCTTTGCTTATTAAGTTAGCCATCCTTTGTATTCTAGGTAAAGGTGCATAAATAAATATAATTTGTAGGATGACAATGAATCGTGAAAGTGGTATGAGATCTAGTGAGGTGAGTTGGAACATGTAAGTCTATCAAGGATAATAATTTAGAACAGTCAATATTATAATTTATCAATTTAAACAGAAATGTGATATCAGCATTCTTTCTCCTATTCTCTAGAGTCTGCAAATCAAGTCTAGTAAGCAGATTGGTATAATTTAAATCTTTTAAAGGTATTTTCAATTTAAAATTAGCATAACGCAAGAACTTATGTTGAACCTTTTCAAGAATATTATTTAAGTAGAGGGTATGGGGGGACCAAACTTGAGATGCATACTCCAATATTGGTCTGACTAGTGTTTTATACAAATAATTTATTGTAGCTATATTTTTAAAGTTTTTGCTACTTCTAATGACAAAACCGAGCATTTGCATGGCCCTCGATGAAATGTTATTTATATGCTCTATAAAGAAGAGTCTGGAATCTACAATAATGCCTAGGTCTCTAATAGAATAAACCTCCTCCAAAACCTCATTGTTTATACAATACTGACTATTAATAGGGGTGGTAGTTCTGGCAAATTTTATATATTTACATTTTTGCAAATTAAGGGGTAGTTTATTTCTACAGCACCACAAGTAGACCTGGTCTAAATTAAATTGCAAAATGAGAGCATCATTCAGAGTTTTAACAATTTTTCTAATTCTTAGATCGTCAGCGAAAAAATCATATTCTACACCTTTAAAGATAAATTTGAGATCATTAATGAATATCAAAAAAAGAATGGGACCCAAATGGGACCCCTGGGGTACTCCAGATAATACTTGGAAAGCATAAGAAAAATAATTTTTGATTTTAACTGTAAGGTACCGATTACTTAAATAGCTTCAAACCAACTAAGTAAGTTACCAGAAAAACCAATTCGTTTAAGTTTCAATATTAATAATCGAATAAAAACTTTATCAAACGCCTTTGAGTAATCGGTGTATATTACATCAACTTGTCCTTTATCTTCAAAGCCAGATATATATCATTAATGAACACCATAAGATTAGTAGTAGTTGATTTCTTTGCAAGAAAGCCATGTTGATTTTCATCTATGATATTGAAGACAAATGGATAGATTTTATTTAGTACTATACTTTCAAAAACCTTTGGAATCATGGATTGGATACATACTGGTCTATAGTTTGTTATATTACTTTTATCACCGGATTTAAATATGGGTGTTACAAAGCTATTTTTCCAAGAGGAGGGGAATTCACCTTGTTTTAATGAATTAGAAAATATAGAAAAGAGGTGTAGCCAACGAGTTGCATTTTTTAAGTACTATAGATGGAACTTTATCTGGACCATTACTTTTGTTGGAATCTAATGAAGATAATTTTTCCTGGATTTCCTCCTCAGTAATATTAACACAATTCAATGAAAAGTGAGTATCATATGGCAAGTCGAAATCAATATTCTCATTATCATCTTTAGAATATACTGACGAAAAGAAATCAGCAAATAAATCTGCAGTTTCTTTAGGAGTAGAGCTAGTTTTATTATCAAAAAACATTTTACTTGGAATTCCACTAGAAATTTTTTAAATTTTGAGTGTACTTCCAAAAAGTTTTAACATTCACAAGCATTGAGTTTTTCAATATTTTCTAAATATAATCTATAGTGTTTATTTCTTAATTTTCTAAATTGAGATCTAAGTTAAGAAAATTTTTCATACTCTTCATAGGACCCCGTGGCTTTGTATATATCATGAGTTAAGTTTTTGTCATTTAATATTGAAATCATTTCTTGAGTATACCACTCAGGATATTTACTGCCATTTTTTCCATTTAAAGTAATGACTGGCACAAATTTGTCAAAACTTTCATAGATTATAGAGTAAAATTTTTCCACACCAGAATTTATGTCCATGTTCATTAAGAATGACCAGTCCACCGCACTATAGTATTTGTTAAGGCCATCGAAGTCACATTTTTTGAAATTATAAAAACTTTCTGAATACTGTATACAGTCTTCAGTTGAAGTGAATTCCTTTATTTCTAAACAAGGGTGATGTCTATCGGGTTTTACTAATTCCGTGGATGGCTCAGATACAGTGACATACTTATTAACAAGCACTAGGTCCAAAATTCTCCCATTGATATTTTTTTGAAAATTATGCTGTACAAGACCATGAAAACTTGTGAAATCCAGTATGAGCTGTTCTATTACATTAAGGCTTTGCTTTGATCAGGTCCGTCTATACTCCAGTCCAGTCTAGGTAGGTTGTAGTCACCGGTAAGCATTAAATGAGCTGTTGGATAGAGCTGTAGAATCCTTCCAACTTCTTCTGTATGACTTAAGTAAACTTCTTTAGCCGAATTAGGAGGTATGTACGTACATCCAATAATATAAGAATCGTTTTTTAGTGTTATATGTACAAATACATGCTCTACATTGTTGTTTATAGTCTTGATTTGGTAGGAAGATAAAGATTTCTGTACAGCCAACAAAACTCCTCCGCCATCTTCTTTTGTACTATTCAGAATGCATCGGTCGACTCTATAGATATAATGCAAACTAAAACCTAACTCACCATCAGAATATGATGATGTTAATCTTGTTTCAGTTAACGAGTATACTGCATAATTCATTGCAGATGCATTTAATAAAGGGATTTTTGTTCTTAGACCTGATACATTCTGATAATAGATTCTTAAGGAGGGGGTGAATTGTCTGATGGACCTGCCCCGTTTTTTGAATTCCTTATTGGAACTAAACGTGGAATACCATATTTATATTTAATAGTAGACTGATTTTCTACTGCTTCTGATTTTAATTTCCTTAGTTTTTCTCTTTCATTTAGAGTTTTATCAGTTGCTACAGATATCTTGAATGCATAATCAGCTTTGAAGTTTCTTATTTTCAGGAAAAGAGTTTTTGCAATAGATTCACTTTCAAATAACACTCTTAAGGGTCTTGATTTAATTTTGGATTTGTTGTCTTTGTCCTTATCAGGAATAATATTATTGGTGGACTCAGTTGTGCTTTGACTAATAGAATCTGCTGAACTTAGAGTATCTTGACTAGTGTTCACAGTCTCATCATTTGTACTATGTTTTATTTTTCTATTTTGATTCCCACACCGATGTAATTTAAAATCATAACAGAATAGATTATCAACTTTCAACAGAAATTCTGCAACTGCTTTTTTGTCTTCCTCCAGACTATCATTTTCTGGAAATCCATGTAAAATTAAATTTTTAGCTCGTTCCTTCCGTTCATTTAATTCAGAATATATTTCATCAGCTGAGTTAAACGTAGTCGCATTATTTGGTCTAATTTCTAAAGCCTTAACCCTTTCGTCAATTTCTTCAACTTTTTGTGAAAGTTGTGATAACCCAATTCTGTTTGAAATACATACAGTACATTGGAAACTTACTTTATTTTTTTTCTTTTTCCTTTCTGATACCTTGTTTGGCGATAGTTGGGAACATTTAATCTCTAAATGCACCGGAAATTTACATCGATCACACGTGGTGAATTCATCGTCATCATGAATCATATCGCGACATTCAGCACAGAATTCTAATCCCGGCATGTTTATAATCTTTAATTTCACTATAATAACACAAAAGTTTAATGATTATTTCACTGATTCACTAAAATGTTAAAAAGAAATAATGATACAAAAAAAACACGTCCGCCCGCTTGTAACCTCACTTGTAACCTTAATGCCATATATAGTCACCACGGTAAAAAAAGACCTTCTTCACAGTCTTGTATCACATATTACGTATAAACAGAGTTAATAGAAAATAAAGCTCAGATCGCTTTTAAAATTGAAAGGATATGTTGTCTGTAACTAAGTGTTTAAAACTTAAGACCAGTATTACACCTCACTTAGAATCGTACCTAGTTAGTAGTGGAAATGAAAGACACCTTCGTTAAAGTATTTAGAACGGAAATAGCTTGATTAAATAAATGTGATAAATATTGTCAATTCCCTTTGTTAGTGTAGCATGACTAATACAAAGCGTAATGGTGTGAAATCTCAGACACTTGACTTGCCAGACACGTTTTCAAGTTCCTACAAAAAAAATTTAGTTTAATTTCAATAGGATATAATTGTTCTAAATAGTAGGCAGAGCGAAGAGAAGCGATACTTAGAATTTGTTTTTGCAATAAGCAAGAGTACTCTGATGACAATATTAAACAGTAAAGACAATGAATTTGTATTTCATTTCTCTTTGCATACATGAGATGAGTAATACGCTATGAATCACTGAAATACAGACCATACTAATCAGATTATGGTCTCACACTGTCGAACTTTAGTTCTACCAACTATCAAATAAATAGACAGAATAGATTTACCGTTAGTTAAAGAACCGATTGAAGAATTAACTGCCACCTCTGAGGCTAGAAGTTATTCACTAATTCACTACAATAAGTAACGAAGAAGTTATGAGTGTTGCTAAGCAAGCTGATGCTGTTGCTGGCATTAAGCCGAAACCAGTCCAGGAATATTCAAATTGAGTAGCAAGTATCAACGGTAGCTGATAATTGAAATGTATAATTGGTAATGAGTTATGAGTAACAAATAATACATACATATACATACATACATACACACACACACACACATATATATATATATATATATATATATATATATATATATATATATATATATATATATATATATTAATATATATATATATATATATATATATATATATATATATATATATAATATATATATATATATATAATTATATATATATATATATATATATATATATATATAATATATATATATATATATATATATATATATATATATATATATAGTATATATATCCACAGGAAGTCCTCCTATTTTTATATTATCATTCAATATTCAAGAGAATAATTATAAAAGAAAACTTTGAATTGTTCATAACCTCTTTTAGACTTATTAGTACAGGAACAAACAATGATATAAAAACTTTTCAACTAACCACTAATTTTTAGTAAGAAAACTTTTTTTATATTATAACTAACAGAGTCCTAAACTAAAGTAAATTTCACTGATGGGAAAACCAGTGTTGCTGCTTAAAAATAAGTTGTTTTATACTTTAATGCCAAATTTGCCCAAGAGGCTTTTTACAAACAAACATTTCTTTAATTTTTTATCTTATATTTATACATTTTAAATTAAGAAAAATATAACAAAAATCCCAAGCAAATTATCTGAAAAAAAATGAAAAATGTATTTTAATATTTTATTTGAAAAACTAAAAAAGAATGTTGGAAACTTGGAAGGCAATTAAAAATAAACTGCCCAGTTTGGGCCTAAGCTACCTTATCTTATAAGTCAAACTTCAAAGAAAAATTCTTACACGGGGGCTTGCAAGCATTCGACTTAAAATGAAAGTGCCCTAAAACAATAAACCTGTTAGTTTTCACTTTTCCTCGTTTATCTCGTAAGTATATAGGGAAAGTATTGTCTTTCCACTAACAAACCGAAACCGAGATTTCACCTGAATTATCCGTTTCAGATGTTTCAAGAAATCATGAGTGGTTTTTACAAAGTTGTCTGTCAGTATATTTATGTTTGTGTGTGTGTTATTTTCTTAGCTCCCAGTGTAATTTATTATTTTGATGTATTTATACATTCTATTATTTTGTTGTATTTGTATATTGTATCATTGAATTGTATTTATTATTTATTTTACTGTATGCTTAAGAGTTGAAACTTGGAATAAAAAGAAATATTTAGGTCTAGTTGAGCTATCCGGAAAACAATTTTCAATGACGTCATTTACCAGCAAAAACAATGACGTCATTTACCAGCATAAACAATAACGTCATTTACCAGCAAAAATGACTCAGATATTTTGAAAAAACCAAAAAAACAGAATAATATTGTTATTGATATGGGATTTAGCTCGTTTATATAAGGCCAAAATATGAGCCAAGTTTCATCTCATCATCAGCATTCGTTAAATTTTTATCGAATGACTTGTATAAGAAAAATAATCTAATTGAGAGTAACTTAAGTGTGAGTGTATCCATTTACGTGACAAATTAGTATACTCAGTTTAGTTTCAATACGGGAAAAAAATCTATTGTTTTTGTTAGATCACAAAAGTTAAGCCGCATCGAGCGAGTTCAGTGCCTGTATGGGTCACCGTTGAGAATAAAACGACTCTATTTACTGTCTGAGGACGACCGAAATTATTGTATAAATTTTGTGTTTATAATTTTAAAGAGGAGCGCAGCGAGTCTGAAGTAGTGATAAGGAGCGAACTCTGATGTGGTAACGAAAAGTTCCGAGGTACCATATTTGTTTTCCTTTCCTTGCGTTTTTTTTGCGGTTACTTACCGCAATTATTTTTTAGAGACTTAAAATGGTCCCATAAATTCCTAGTCCCATTTAGAAATGAAAATTTGTTTAAGCTATATTGTTGTAAAGGAATTCATTGATACAAATAAATATAACTCCTACACACACATAACACATCTTTTTGGACTCAGAACAATTTAAACTAGCCATAGAAATCAGTTTTTGAGTCTGATGAAACCATAGTCGGTACTCCGAATTACACAAAGTGCTCTGTCAAAGTCCCAGGTTTAAACCTGCCTATGAGCCCTTTTCTTACTCCAATTATTTCCTTAAAATTCACCGTAATAGTAAATTGAATCCTACGAAACTACCATTTTAATGTGGAACGTGACAATATCAACTCCTTGTCGATTAGAATCGCTTGCAGTCATAATGCATTAGATTTACAACCGCTGCAGTTCCGTCTCATGTCAAAATCTAACAATAACAAAGCGCTTTGTAAATCTTAATGCATTATGACTGCAGCGATTCTAATCGACAAGGAGTTATATTGTTCACGTTCACATTAAAAGGTAGTTTCGTTAGGATTCAATTTACTATTACGGGAATTTTAAGAAATAATTGGAGTAAGAAAAGGGCTCATAGGAGGTTTTAAACCTGGGACTTTGAAGACACTTTGGTTAATTCGGAGTACCGACTATGTTTCATCAGACTCAAAAACTGATTTCTATGCCTAGTTTAATTGTTCTGAGTCCAAAAGATGTTGATGTGTGTGTAGGAGTGTATATTTATTGTTATTCAATGAATTCCTTTACAAACAATATAGCCTTAAACAAAATTTTCATTTCTAAAATGGGACTAGGAATTTATGGGACCATTTTAAAGTCTCTAAAAAATAATTGCGGTAAGTAACCGCAAAAAAAAACCGCAAGGAAAGAAAACAAATATGGTACCTCGGAACTTTTCGTTACCACATTCAGAGTTCGCTCCTTATCGCTACTCAGACTCGCTGCCTCGCCTCTTTAAAATTATAAACACAAATTTATAACAATAATTTCGGTCGTCCTCAGACAGTAAATAGAGTCGTTACAACGGTGACCCATAAGGGCACTTGAACTCGCTCGATGCGGCTTAACTTTGTGATCTAAACAAAAACATAATTTTTTTCCCGTATTGAAACTAAACTGGTATACTAATTTGTTCACCGTAAATGGTTACACTCACACTTATAGTTACTCTCAATTAGATTATTTTTCTTTACAATCATTCGATAAAAAGGTAACGAAATGCTGATGATGAGATGAAACTTGGCTCCATATTTTGGCCTTATATAAACGAGTAAATCCATATCAATTAAACAATATTATTCTGTTTTTTGGTTTTTCAAAATATCTGAGTTCATTTTTGCTGGTAATGACTTATTGTTTATGCTGGTAAATGGAAAAAACGCATTGTTTTGCTGGTAAATGACGTTCATTGAAAATGTTTTCCGGATAGCTCAAATAGACCTAAATATTCTGTTTTTATTCCAAGTTTCAACTCTAAGCAGTACAGTAAAATAAATAATAAATACATTCAATGATACAAATATACAAATACAACAAAATATGAATGTATAAATACATTCAAATAAATAAATTACACTGGGAAGCTAAGAAAGATAAACACACAAAACATAAATATACTGACAGACACTTTGTAAAAAAACCACTCACATGATATTCTTGAAACATCTAAAACGGATAATTCAGGAAATCTTGGTTTCGGTTTTTAGTGGCAAAGACAATACTTCCCCTATAACTACGAGATAAACGAGGGAAAATAAAAAACTGACAGGGTTTATTGTTTTAGGCACTTTCATTTTAAAGTCGAATGCTTGCAAGCCCCCGTGTAAGAATTTTCTTTGAAGTTTGACTTATAAGATAAGGTAGCTTTAGCCCAAAAACTGGGCAGTTTATTTTTAATTGGCCTTCCAATTTCCAACATTCTTTTTTAGTTTTTCAAATAAAATATTTAAAAATACATTTTCAAAAACAAATTTTTTTTTCAGATAATTGTTGGATTTTTGTTATATTTTTCTTAATTGTAAAATGTATAAAATATAAGATAAAAATTAAAGAAAGTTTGTTCGGTAAAAAGCCCTTGGGCAAATTTGGCATTAAAGTATAAAACAACTTATTTTTAAAGCAGCAACACTGGTTTCCCATCAGTGAAATTTACTTTAGTTTTAGGCTCTGTTAGGTATAATTAAAAAAAGTTTTCTTACTAAAAAAATTAGTGTTTAGTTGAAAAGTTTTATATTCATTGTTTGTTTCCTGTACTAATAAGTCTTAAAAGAGGTATGACAATTCAAAGTTTTCTTTTATAAATTATTCTCTTGAATATTGAATGAATAATTTAAAAATAGGAGGACTTCCGTGGATATATATAACATATATATATATTATATATATATAGAGAACAAATATAAATATATGAGTGAGTATATATATATATATATATATATATATATATATATATATATATAATATATATATTATAATAATATATATATATATATATATATATAATATATATATATATAATATATATTTAATAAATATTATAATATATATATATTATATATATAATAATATTTATATAATATAATAAATATTATATTATATATGTGGTGGTGATTGTGTAATGTGTAGTAATTGTATAGTATAATTGTTATCTTTCTTACATTATACATATTCAATTATCAGGACGTATACGTACTCATGTGAAATATTCTGGACTGGTTTCGGATAATGCAGCAACAGCATCAGCTTGCTTAAGCAACACTCAAAATTCTGCAGTACTTAATGGTGTAAGATTGAGATCTTCTGACCCGAGGTGCAGGAATTCATTCATGGTTCTTATAACATAACGTAAATCATTATTCTGTACTATATATCAATTGATAGTTGGATAGAACATGGAGTGAAAGTGATAGACCCATAATCTGATTATATGTCTGATGTTTCATGTTCAAGCGATAATAACTCATCTATGTATGCAAAGAGAAATGAAATACAAATCATTGGTCTATTACTGTTAATATTGTCATCAGAGTACTCTTGCTTATTGCAAAAAACAATTCTAAGTATCGCTTCTCTTCGCTTCTGCGACTATTGATAGAAACAATATATCCTATTGANATTGTGTGACTATGTGACGCTGGAGAATGGTCCTTTCAGCTAGGAGTAATGGACAATCGAAGAGAAGATGGTCGACAGTTTGTGGTGACGCATCATCGCAGACGCAAGATGGAGACTGAACTATGTTGAACCGGTGAAGATAAGCTTGAAATTTTCCGTGTCCGGTTAAAAACTGAGTCAGCCGGTGGTTGATGTTGACGTGATGAAGAGATAAACGATCTTTAACAGTTGGAATAAATCTGCGAGTTAAAAGTCCTGACGACGATCCACGCCAAGCTTCTTCCCACTGCTGCGTGCTTCCAATACGTGCACGGTGCTTCAACTTGGTGTAAGGAAACCTGTCGTATGATAAGGCGAGGTCACTACGTGATGCTTCCTTAGCCAGCTCATCTGCTTTCTCATTCCCCTCGAGTCCAACGTGAGCTTTGACCCAATTGAAAAAATCTCAACAGTATCATCAAGCATACGAAGGTGATGTCGGATGTCTTCGATGATTGGCTGATGATTGTGCGGATTCTTTAACGTTTCAATGCTTATTTTACTATCAGTGTTTATTCTTACTTTACTAGGCCTCTCTGTGTTAACTAACCACTCTAAAACCTTTAGAATAGCTAGCTGCTCAGCTTGATTATTGGAGCATAGATGTGAAAGCTTAAATCCTGATTCAAAGATAGCAACTCTACTTCTATAAACGATAAAAGCACATCCTACAGAGTCTTCCGTCTTACTTCCGTCGGTGTAAATCTCAAGATCGCAGACTACATCTTGGTTTTCCTTGATATTCAGCAATAAGGATGGATGAGCCCAATACTGAACTTTGACAGGCCTGTCAAGATATTCACTGGACAGATCACCTAATATGCCGGCTGATGATGACTTTACTATATCAACAGAAACCATCTCCTCCGCTAGTAGGTATATAGGTGTTATTCCTGCAACGATACACGCCGCATTGTAAGATACGGTTCTGTAACCTTTGATTAAACGAATGGCGAACAGACGCTGTACTCTTTCAAGTAACAGTCTGTTCCTTTTAAGCTTTAAACCATCAAACCATACTGAAACCGCATATAACAGCATAGGCATAAAGGCACCAGTATATATAGTTTTCAAGGCTCCGTATCCAAGACCCCAGTGAACATAAAACATTATTTGCTAAGAGCTCGACTTCCAGAGGTGACGGACCAGCTATACAGACACAGTAATCATCGGCAAAAGCAAACGCTGAAGAGTGGACTGGGTACTTAATTTTAAGCAAAGGTTGTACAGAACAATCCAGTAACCTGGTGCTGAACACGAGCCTTGTGGACTTCCTTGTGAAACGGAGGAAGATTTGCTTAGATGGTTAAGTATAAGCTTCGCCTCGCGCTTAGAAAAATAACTTTCTGACAGCTTATATAGGTTTCTAGGACAATCTAGGTCCCTGAGACTCTTCATGATGGCAGGCCACCACGCAGCATCAAAAGCCCCACGTACATCAAGTGAAATAATCGCTACATCCCATTGAATATCGAGATATCCTTTGACGAAACTTTGAACTGCATTAAGAGCGTCTATGGTACTACTGCGACCTGAAACCAAACTGATTAGCAGATAAAAGATCCCTAGATTCCAGATGAAACATGATGCGGTCGATACTGAGCCGTTCTAGAACTTTTCCAGCAACCGAAAGAAGACTTATAGGTCGAAACTTAGAAGGGTCGTCTGAGTTTTCCTTACCCGGCTTTTCTAAAATAACAATTTTTGAAATTTTCCAGCTAGAGGGAAAAGTTCCTTGATGAAGACACATATTATAAATCGCAGTTAAAGATGAGGATAGTATTTAAAAATAAAAGATATATATCACTGGTAAGTCCATCTAAGCCGGGTGATTTATTAGGTTTCAGGTCTTTGATAATATTTCTAACCTCGAGCACAGTGAAATCACAATCATCTAATGTATTTATATCTTGATTCATCAATTCCCTCATTTCCTTATGTACTGGGATATCATTAGCCACTGCATCCGTAGGAATAAACTTATCCATCAAGATATCCAACGTTTCCTCTATATTTTTTGTAAATGTACCATCAGGGCGCTTA
>JACMZG010001914.1:585829-590829 GCA_018340805.1 Microvelia longipes | reverse complement strand
ACTGAGCTACAAGTAAGTGCAAATTATGCTGTGTCGTGTGATGTATAATATATAGGATAAATATGAGCATTTCCGTTTGAGAAATTCGAAAAAATTAAATATTAAGTTGTGACACTACTGCTCAGGTTAACAATACCGAAAACGTAAGCCAAAATTGGATTTATAAGCAAGAAATTCGCCTGGCTTGTGGACCTCCGCACCAGAGTTTTTATTTTTAAATTCAAACAAAGACTGGCTCAACTGATAATGTAAATGTGAAAGTTGCCGTGGTTTCCTATAAACCTGGAGTGAATTTTTCTCAGGTTTCAGCTCAATAGCAACTCCATTGCAACTTATGGGGGTTCTAACAGTAAGCCTTGATCTGAAATATGTCTTTTGAATGTTTCATTTAAGGTTTAGTCCCATAAACTCAATAAGGAAACGTTACATAAGTAGTCATGCTTTATCTAAAAGGTAACTCCTATTTTATTTGAGAAAAGACAAGTCTCTCTCCAAAAAAAAAAAATAAAACAAATTTTACTTATAATTAATGATCTGGCTTTCAGTCTCGAGCCATCTTCAGTGTTTAGTGTAAAAAAAGGAAGGTCCATGAGTCTAGATACAATTTTATTGTTTGTTGCAATATTCCAGGCAGACTTAGCTCAGCTGTACATAAAGTCAGGTCAAAAAAACATTGGAGTTATGTTCTTAATGACAGACTCTCAGGTAGCAGATGAGAAGTTCCTTGTTGCTATAAATGATATGTTATCATCTGGAGAGATACCAGAGTTGTTTGCTGATGATGAAATAGAGGTTATTATTAATGCTGTTGCAGGAGAGGTATGTTGAACTTAAATGTTTTATTTGTAGTTGCATTTAGCTCTGACACAAAGACAGATTAAGAGAACCTAGGAGTTAGGCTTGTATAGCTAGCAGAGAAGTTATAGAATTTGTTTTTAGTTATGTCTTAACAATTTATTTTTGGCATAACTTCAAATATTTTTGTTTAATAGTATTACTCTTAAAATAATATCATTTATAGAAGGAGTAAACTGATAACAGTAAAGCCTTTTCACTGGTGTTGTAGTGTCCACGTGAATACTGATTTGATTGCTTTGGCGGGATTGCTCAAATTGGTATTCACACCAAGACCAGAAAGACTTGACCTGCTAAGCCTCAGTAGTAATACCTAGTACAAAATGTATTAATACAAAATAATCAACTGTGTATTTATTTATTTAGCATTTTGCCAATACTTTACAAAGGATTTTATAATTTCCAGAATTGTAGACATTATAGCATCATAAGATCATCTAATTTTTTTTCAAAGCTCTTTATTTCACAAAAAAATTATTCAATACAAAATATAACAAGTATTACAGTAAAATATTTACACAGAATATAGTGAAATCCTACAAGGTATTCCTGAGTGGGGGGGGGGGGCTTTAAGTAATTCTTAAAAGCTTAAGTTACACTAGGTGTACAAAATAATAATAATAAATACATATATATACATACACACATATACCCACTTACATATACATACACACATGTATTTATTTATAAAAAAAGAGAATACAAAAAAATCAATGAAATACAGAAAAAGTATTAATTAAATATCTTACTTTGAGAGAATAATTATAATTGTATTCTTATTGTTAAAGCTCTAAGAAGCTTTAACACAATTTTTAATTCTATTTTAGAAGAGAGCAATTTTTCTGGATTGAGTTATAGAAAGCAAGAAAGAAATCCATTTATTGCAAATTATCACACAATTACGTAGTATCATTCTATTTTTATTACAAACATCATACTCTAGTTGCAATAATCCATTTGTTATGAGTTTAAAGTTGCAAAAAATATGATGTTTGTTCTAAAAGAAATATTCATGTTTAAAATAAAATTATAAATCCATCTGCTGGTGATTTAAAGGAAAAATTAAAAATGTACCTTTAAATTAATTTAAATTAATAATAAAGTCTTTACATATTTTGCAATTGCTCCACGGCACATGCCACTTATTTAGAGTTTTAAATGAATGCATAAGATTATTAAATACATTATCACTTTGATTTGGCATTGGAGGTTGCATAAGTGGTTGTAGATAATTTAAATAAATTTACACAATAACTTTGTTGCTCTGTAACCATAATATGCAGGCTGAGCATTAGCTCAGTTAAATTAAAACATAAAACATAAAAATAGTACATAATTAAAATAAGTAAATAAATTAAACTTAGCCAAAGGTTTTATCTAGCCATTCATTTACGTAGACATCCCTCATATATTTCCACATCACTCTATCCCTAGCTATACTTGGCCATGTTTTCCCTCCGCAACAAGATGATATTTCGAAGTCCCAGCTGTGCTGAGGTCTTCCTCGTTTCCTTTTTAGATCATACGGGTACCATTGCATTAGATGCTTGGCCCATCTGTCATCTCCTGTACTAATGATGTGACCCGTCCAGTTAAACTTTTTTTCTATTATGCCTTTGACAACATCTTTTATTCCTGTCTGCTCTTTGATCCATTTAATTGGTTTTGGATAGAGCGATATAAGTTATTACATAGAGTTATGTATTTTCTTATAGAGATCACTTGAAAATTTATTGATTTTTTCATTGAATTTTGATAGGTGTCGGTTAAGAGCATTTAAGCAATACATGAAAAAAAAACTGACTCTACAAGGCGATAAAGCTCATGATGTGATCACACAAGGTCACAAGTTTACTTCCATAAAGAGATATTTACATTTGTTGCCATAGGAAGATATTACTTAGTAATGACAATGAAATAAAATCTAACATAATATGATTAGGTTATGTGAGAAGATGGGGCTACTATAGTTGAACATGTGGTAATAATCAGTTAACAGCGTGGAAAAATAATGCAAAGTTGGTCCATGTTGTTAAATCACACCTACAATTTCATATCAGACCAATGTCATTGGTTCCTAAACAATATTTTCTTACGCTGTCAACTGATTATAACTGTTTTTAATACTGAAGTATTAGGCAATTTTAGAACTAAGGTATTAATTAGTCCTATAGTATTAGAAAGTCTCTCTCTATGGATATTGGTTGCAGGTTAAGGGTGCTGGTATCTTAGATACACGAGAGAACTGCTGGAGATTCTTCATTGAAAGATCTCGCAGAATGTTGAAGACAATCCTGTCTTTCTCCCCAGTAGGAAGCACCTTAAGGATCAGGGCCAGAAAGTTCCCAGCGCTTGTCAACTGTACTGCTATAGACTGGTTCATGGAGTGGCCTAAAGAAGCTCTCGAATCTGTTTCACTCAGATGCCTTCTGGAACTTGACACTCTTCCTGTAAGTTAGCAATCATCAATCCTCTAATGATACCCAACAAACAAACAAATGGCAGATGAGATAAGATGATTTTGAGTCCATTGCAGTAAAACAAAAAATAGATTATTGTTCAGTTCTTTTCAGAATTTTCTTAGCATGTTCGCTAGATTTATTATCCATATGCTTATCCATATGCTAGATTGCATATGGATGACAGTGGTACAGTTAAAGTCTAAAGGTCTCATTCTTTAGAGGTTGCGTAAAGTCAATTTAGTTTTCAGTAGTATTCGATGCAAGTATTTTATAGTACGACACACGGCTAAAATCAATTGACACCCCGCCAAAATCTCAATGCTTTCAACCCTCATTTTTAAATAAAAAAATCCCTTCTTTATAGTAACAAAAAAATTCCCTACTCTGGCAACACTGAAAATCAGTTATGTTTTGAATTTTATGATTTGTTTTTATTTGATATCGTATTTTTTTTTATTTTTAAAAATTTATTTATTTACTTTTTAAGTAGGAATATCGTTGTATCTTATAAATTTACCTAAGTGTTGCATTAAATTTGTTCGGGAAAGTATGTTAAGTGAAGTTAGTTTTTGATTACGTAATGCAATGGATCATAATAGTTCTATGATAAAAGTTTGACGATTTTTAATAAATCGTCAGCTATAATTACTTTTTCCCAAAAATAAACTGCTTTTTTTGTCATGTTTGTATAATTGAATGCGTATGTTACATATTATAAAAAATAATATGACACAATATGCATTCATGACTTAAAAAGTCAAGACTGTCATCTATTGAAAGACATTGGCATTTTTGAAAAAAATGCTGTCTTTTGGTTGACAGACCCAACCCTGCGCTGTACTCTAATAGCAAGAAATGCTTGAAGAATACATCAATGTCATGCGTCAAATATAGGCACTCAGATCATATTACAACTCTGCAATAATTGGATGAATTAACCAGATTGGAATGGAACGAAATGAACTCGAACAGATAAATATGCACAATGAGGGAAATAAAAAGCGACGCGAGGTTTCAAATATTTACAACCAGTGTTGCCTTTTTATGATTTTATTTACGAAAAGGTATTTTTTATACCGAGGTGGCATAAAGTGGAGGGGAAAGAGCGGGGTCGGTCTGAACCAATAGATTCTTTCCCTCACAGATTTTTGGGGGGTGTCAATTGTTTTAGCCGTGTGTCGTATTATAGTTTGTTTTGGAATGCTATGTTTTGCATGCAATGAAATTTGCCTGACATCGGACCACTGCACCAGAATTATTTATAGTTTATTTTATATATGTAAAAAAACAATAAAAAATTATTTTCCTACCAGGATTGTTGTTAAGCCCGGAAACACACATCCCAATGCAACTTTTCCCAACCGTGCCAGAATTTTATGTACTCAAAAGTTATTCATATTTTATTAATAAAAGTTATTTAAATCTTTTAAATGTATGTTTTCCATAACAATTAAATGTTTTCGCAAATACTGATTGTAAAAAACTAATAATATATTTCAGTATATGTTTTAGACTTACTAGTGTCAGAAAGTATATTTTGATTTCATTAATTGACATATATTGTATTGTTTAATTGTATATGTCCTGTTAATTGTATGTAGCGGGCAGAATAGGTTAATAAACCTTTATTAATATAAATGTTTTTAATTTGGGTATGTAGGGGTGTCCTATGTAGTAAGAGAG
>JACMZG010001914.1:476004-573088 GCA_018340805.1 Microvelia longipes | reverse complement strand
ACTTCTTACGTCATTAGATACCCTCGTTCAAAGATTTTGGGAAACTGAGGAGGTATCTAAGCCCCTCCGGCCGATCCGGAAGACATCCTTTGTGAAGCCCACTTTGTCAAAACACACTATCGAGATTCTGAAGGTAGGTATGGGGTTTCTCTTCCTTTTAAACCTGATGCTCCCCCTATAGGCAACAACCGAGATGTTGTCTACAGATGCTACGTTAACCTAGAGCGTAGGTTAGCTAAAACTCCTCAGCTTGAGGCTGAATATAATGATTTTTTACGACAGTATTTCCAAATGGGACATATGTCTGTTGCTCAAACTCCTTCCTCTTACATAATTCCACATCATGCTGTGGTTACTAATAAGTTGCGTGTTGTTTTTCACGCCTCTTTCTCTGATTCATTAAGTCTCTCGCTTAACCAGCGGCATGGCTGGCCCTAAGCTTCAACAGGACCTACCCGCCATACTCATTTCTTTTCGTTTGCACCCAGTTGCTCTATGCGCTGATATACGCATGATGTATCGTCAATTTTGGATTAACCCTGAAGATAGGTACTTGCAGCATATATTCTGGAGACCTGACCCAGGCTCACCTATCGTTGAGTATGAACTCAATACTATCACCTATGGTGTGAAACCAAGTGCTTATCAAGCCCAACGTTGCCTTCGCCAGCTTGTGATGGATGAGGGTGACCGTTTTCCTTTAGCCTCTAATGCTGTTCTCAAAAGTGGGTATGTCGATAATTTTGTTTGTGGGCCTCGTCCATATCCGAAGCCCATCAACTTCGTAGAGAGTTAAGTGAGTTGTTACACCTAGCGGGCCTAGAACTTAGAAAGTGGGCCAGCAACATTCCTGAAGTACTTGATGGCATTCCTGAAGAACATCTTGAAGATTTTTTGTCCTTTTCGGATAATGAGCAAGTCATTAAAATTCTAGGGCTTATGTGGGACCCGACCTCAGACAGCTTTCGATATCGTGTCCGTTCTTTTGAAGGCGAAGTCAGCAAAAGAACCATTCTCTCGTATATTGCTCGGATCTTTGATCCTTTAGGACTTCTTGCCCCTGTTGTTTTTTGGGCTAAAGAGTTTTTACAAAAATTATGGAATGAACATCTCGACTGGGACCAGTCCTTACCTCCTGAGCTTCAGGACCTCTGGCTTCAGAACGTTAAGCTTTATCCCGAGCTTGAAAATATCCGAATTCCACGTCACATTTCAAGTTTTTTCCCACTCTCATTTAATTGTTGGTTTCAGTGATGCCTCTGAGAAAGGATATGCAGCGGCAGTATATCTACGCAGTGAAGGCGGCTCAGGAGTTACTTGCTCCCTGTTGCAGGCTAAGTCTCGGGTTGCTCCCGTAAAGACGGTTAGCATCCCTCGCCTAGAGCTTTGTGGAGCCCTCCTCCTTTCGAATTTAGTGGACTCAGTTCTACATACCTTTCCTTCTGAACATGATGGTGTTCAGTTGTTTACAGACTCAAAGATTGTGCTTGCGTGGTTGCGCACACCTCCTCATAAACTTAAGACTTATGTAGCTAACCGGGTATCTGAGATATCTCGTCTCACAGCACAGTGTTCTTGGTCTCATGTTCGGTCTGAGAACAATCCTGGGATCTGGCATCCGTGGATGCAGTCCTGATCAAATCATTAATTATACCCAGTGGTGGCAAGGGCCTACCTTTCTTTTGACCAGATCTCTTCCTGGACTACTGACGTCACTTCTCCTGAAATCGATCTTCAGCTACCTGAGTTAAAGGAAAGTCAACCGCATGTCTTAGCTACGAAAGTTGAGACTAACTCAATATATGATCTCATCCCCTATTTCGCTGAATTAACGCAACTCAAGAGAATTTTTGCAATGGTGCAGCGCTTTATTCAGGCTTGTCGCAACCCTCCCGCAGAGGGATAAGCAAGAGTTAAGACTCACTCCCAAAAACTTAAAAGATGGTACTGCATTAGCTGTTCGTGTTACGCAGATCGTACACTTCGCTGACTTAATAAAGGATCTCAAAACTAACAAAAATGTAAAGCCGGCTCTTCGTCCCCTGTCTCCTTTCCTAGATGAGGAGGGTCTGATCAGGGTGGGCGGAAGATTACGCCATTCAAATTTTGAGCTATAGTCAGAAGTACCCGCTTCTCCTTCCCAAAGATTGTCATCTTTCCAAACTAATATGCGACTACTATCATCTTCTTACTCGTCATTCAGGTCCTCGCGTTGTACAAGCCCTAATCCAAATGGAGTTTTGGATCATTTCTTTGGGGTTTACTTCGGCAGCGCATCAGATCCTGTCTTCATTGTTTCCGATTTACAATCGCCCTCTTCAGCCTCGAATGGGGATTTGCCACCAAGTCGGGTTCGAGTTTCTTCTGCTTTTGCACAGGTCGGTACGGATTTTGCTGGACCTCTACCCATCAAAGAGAGCACTCGCCGTTCTTCGTCCATAGGCAAGGCATACATTTGTGTTTTCGTTTGCATGGCAACGAAAGCTGCTCACCTCGAAGCTGTCTCAAGCCTATCTACTAAGGCATTTTTAGATGCATTCGATAGATTTGTTGCCCGGCGCGGGTTATCCAACTGAAGTATTTTCAGATTGCGGTAGGAACTTCGTTGGAGCCAACCGCTATCTCCAAGAATTTTATCAACTTATGACAAATGACAATGAAAAAATCTATGACCACATCACATCGCATTGTGTTTAAATGGTCTTTCAACCCTGCTCTCGCTCCAAATTTGGTGGGTTGTGGGAGGCAGTGGTGAAATCTACCAAAAAATTTGCTATACAAACTAACTGGAGACAATCCTCTGACCTTTGAGGAGTTGTCTACCTTCCTTTCTAAGATAGAGGCGGTGTTGAATAGTCGTCCTCTGTGCGCCATCTCTTCTGATCCTCATGATGGCACAGATTACTTATCTCCCGGACATTTTCTAATAGGCCGGCCCCTCCTGGCGGCTCCTGAAGAGCCCACGGAAGAAATATCAGATATCACTCAGGTGGAACCGACTGCGTCAACTCTACCAGACCTTCTGGCGACGATGGTCAAACGAGTATCTTTCAACCATATCTCAACGCCACCGGTGGACTAAGGCTTCTCCTAACATCTCTGAAGGCGATGCAGTGTACATGCAGAGCATGAAGACTTCTCCTCTGTCTTGGCCTATCGGTCGGGTTTTACAGGTTCATCCAGGTGCAGATGGAACAGTTCGTGTTGTCACCGTTCGGTCAGGAAACAGTACCTACGTTCGGCCGGTCAACAAACTTCTTCTTCTTCCGTCGCAGTAATAGAACCTTTCTTCCAGTTGTACATAGTTCTTCAAGTTCTTTTTTCT
Organism: Microvelia longipes; assembly: GCA_018340805.1. Classification (NCBI taxonomy): domain Eukaryota; kingdom Metazoa; phylum Arthropoda; class Insecta; order Hemiptera; family Veliidae; genus Microvelia; species Microvelia longipes. Next base: position 569,763 of record JACMZG010001914.1, on the reverse strand, counting down.
TTTCAGAAGTTTAAATTTTCAGTTATTTTTCAAAATTTAGGTGGCGGTTATGTTGGCGCCAATGTTTACATTTCGCGCTGTTTCCTTTTTTCTATAGGACCCGCCAATCATACTGGAGAGGGCGGAGTTTCCCCGCTAGAACACGCGTGGTGCGTGGTTTTCTAGTTAGTTGCTTCCGTGACCCTTGTCAAGCAGACTGTGTACTATGTTTTTCTTCTCGCCCACCGGCATTTACTTTCGTCTATTTTAATGAAGTTTTTTATAATTTTTTACCGAAATTTTGTTACCAAAATACCGTTGAACTCGTGTGCAATTTACGGGCAGTGCGAACAGGAAATCAGGAGCAGAGGGCCCTCTCAGCGCATCACGAACGCCATTTTCGGTAAGCGAAATTTTCATTTAATTTTATCTGTTGAACCACCTCCTTAATACGAGCTACCCGAAGTGGCTCGTACACTTACTATTTATTAGCAGGCAAATTGAGTGTGTTTCTGAGTTTGTGTGTTTCAATTCAGTTGTGTTGTGTGCTTCTGAGTTTTCTTTTATATGAACTGTGTTAATAGGTAAACATAATTCTATAGATGTGTTAAAAATATGACTCCTAGTACAAGGTTTATTGAAAGCCAAGGCTCATTCATGAGCTCTTCCTCATGAATGAGGAAGAGTAAGTAGTATCTTCAATACATCTCATAATATATCATGGTAACATCAAACACTTTTATTTACCAGTAGTTTTATTAGCTAGCCTTTGTTTTTGAAGTAATTTTTAAATAAAGAACCGAGAACTTTATATTTACCTCTAATATTATTTAAGAGAGGTATCAAGAATATAACAGGCTAGTATCTTACATGAAGGTAACTATGGGCCACTCCAGTGGATATAAAACATATAAATGGATACAGCACTATTATAAGCAATAGTTGAAGGGACAACTATACTCCATTTGGAGTAGGGTTCGTATCCCAAGACATGTTCTACTCAGGCAGGGTGCATTTCCATCTGCTAGACACTCACCATCCAATGATACTTGTTTTTATCCCAATATTGGCACTAATCAAAAAGGATTACCGAATTTTTCTCAATATCCCTTAAACTCACAAATGATTATTGATTTCCATCCCTAAGGGGATTTTAAAAAGAAAACTTATTGAAGGGATGCCTCCCGCAGAGGCACCCTGTCGGGGGCCACATACTTCACAACCGATGTGGCAGGATGTGTGTCCATGTTTTTTTACCCTCCTCTAACAGAAGGGAAAAGGATCATTATAGGACAAAAAAAATAAAGTTTTTTTGTTGGTTTTCCTATTTAGGATTTAAAGGTTTTTTTTGTTGATTTTTCCCTCCCTTTATTTCATGTGAGGTTTTCTGTGAAATCTCATCCTGGATGAATAAACTTCTTTCACCCTAAATTCTACCGATGATACAAAGAGGAGTCAATAAAAAGAGGTTTATAACCCAGGGGTTCTTCTTTCAAATAAAATAATATAATACGGGCCTTCGGCCCGTAGCCGCTACGCGGCCTCGGTGCTTCGCGCCTTCGTCCGCTCCGCGGCGTCGGCCGCCGGGGCCGCTTCGCGGGCCCGGGGCCTCCAGTGACCGCTTTCGCGGGCCACATTTTGTTTGTTTGTATAATGTATATTGGGTTTCACTATCGTTCTTGTTTACATGGGCATTTTGCCACGTATTTAGCGAATTTTCACAGCCTTCGTTTCACAGGGCCCGCTTCGCGGGGCCTGAGAGGCTTTCTAACAAATTTGATTTTGTGAGGAAACAGTCACCACGTTGCAACTGTTAAAGTAACCTGTTATAAAGGGTATGAAAAGATTATTAGTTTCATCTTTCATCAGGCTTTAGTTTATCGGTCCACTATACAAAAAGAGCTATTAAACTCTAACTTACGTTTCATGATTTTTATAGAATTTTAAAGAAAATGTCCAAATTTGGTTTTGTAAACAAATTGTTTATTTGGAGTAAATCTTTTAGGGTGAAAAAAAATTATATCATGATTATTCAAAATAAAAAATACCGTTTGCGTCACTTATGATTTGTCCGATTGAGCGAAACTTGGTCGCATTTGTTTTCAGAATAACTTCGACCAGATAAAGACTGACTTCGATGTTCTTCCTCTTTACGGTCTGCTTAGCTCGGCCTGGTTCAGGAAGCCATGTTTTGCCCTGTCTCTCTGGACAGTTAGGCTTTACCAATGATGGAGCAAGAGTAGAGGTCTCTCTTTTATACTATATCCCCACCCTTAACACTATTGAACCCAACAGATATCGTACGAGTCTTGACCTAGACGTATACATTTATACAAGATTATATATATATGTATACCGATGGCGCCATTTGTTGATTGGTTCGATTGAGCTGAATTAGTCTTAATCGATTCAGCTAAGCCGGTCACTTAAACACCAAAATACCTTGTCTTTAAAGCCATTTCAAGAAGTTTCAAAAAATTTTTTTTTCATGACATCATAACTTTGGTTGATGACGTATAATGTTTTTAATAAACAATAGGCCTCGTACCTCCACAACATCTCGCGATTTGCAAAGTTTCGTTTTCAATTTGAGAAACGCCTTCGGGAGTTATCGTTCGCCATACGAGAAGGGTAGAAATCTTACTTACATATATATATATATATATATATATATATATATATATATATATATATTATATAACATATATATATAAACTTTTTTCGGACATATATTTTGTTATCAGGAAGCTAATAGGAACGATTCCACCACTCCCACCTCAACTTTCGTCATCCGAACAACCTCATAAGCGTCATTTTCATTATGAAAATTCGCTAAAAATGAAATAATAGTGATTAGGACCTTTTTGGAATATTTTAATATGACCTACAAGAACTACATATTATTTGATACTACCGAGTTTTGCAAATCATAAATATTTGACGAAATATAATTGTGCGAGAGACACCTAGAAAACGTAACAAGCTAGCAAGGGCCCTGAAGAGTTAGACCGAAACAGAGTGGGACATGACATTATGTCGAGCCATCAAAGATGACGAATGTCGAATGATGGAAACAGTTCCCAGACTAGCATTGAATTTTGTTTGTTACATTTCCTAGATGTCTCTCGCACAATTATATTGTGTCTACAAGAACTGCACTGCTACTTTACTGAACCCAGGCGTCAAAGACTTATCTCCGTCAAATTTCTTGATATTAAGATGAAGTTTTCATTAGCGAAAGTGAAATAAATGATCCGTAAATAAATAAATATCGCGAAATTCTTAATTATGACAAGAAGAGAACATCTATAAAAATAATATAGAATTTTTTGTTCATTAATTCAGTGTGCAAGTGCGCTCACATTACTTAAAATTAAAGGGACGTCGAGTCTGAAAATCAGACTCGGACGTCGAGTCTAAAAATCAGACTCGGACGTCGAGTCTTATCTCTGGACTTGTTCTTGACAATCAGATTCAACAGTTCAAGCTCTGGAGACAGGCTTGAGTTTAACTGGCTCGTACGTCACTTTAATCTCAACACTAGATGACACACTAAAGATGTAATTTAATAAAATCAAAAACACTTTGAAACGAGCTGATTTATTAAATCAGTTTTACTTAAGTACGCACTATTACTTGCACTAGTTTATAGCTTAGTTACTTATCTTTAAGCTTAGTCAGTTATATTTAAAAGTTATAGCGCCTTTCCTTAGAAGAATACAGACAAAAATGAGTTACGAGCAGTGCTTGACAATTGAGTAACTGCTCAGGTTCTAAAGCATGAACCGGAACCTTAAGCAAGAAATGGGTTGTTAAGCACGGAAACACGCGTCCTGGATGAAATTCGCCCAACAGCGGATCACCGCGCCGGAATTATTTATTTAGTTGTTGTAAACTTATATAGTTAATGTAAAAACTATAAAAATTATCATTCCAACCAGGATTGTGGTTAAGCACGGAAATCCAAAGGAAATTCGCCCGACATGCGGACCACCGCGCCAGAATTATTTTCTAGTTGTAAACTTATATTAAGTAAAAAACGATAAAAAATTATCGTCCCTTCCAGGATTTGAACCCAGGTACCCTGAGTTTGAGTGGTCATATTGACTCCGGACCACTGGCATTTAACTCAGAGGCCCAAAAACATGGAAAACGACACCCTACTCGAAATTAAATTTTCAACGACCGTAATTTTGGTTTTCTATAATGTTTTGTGGTTTTTCGACCTTTTGGTAACTTTGAGTGGTCTTATTGACTTCGGTCCGGTTTCATTCGATTGAGCGCCCAAAAATACATAGAAAACGACACCCTTGTAGAAAACAAAGTCGATTATTAACATATTGAACAAATAGTTCACTATTCCAGTAACCTATGGAACAGAACGTTTATTATACAAAAGAAAAGACAAGCCAAGTGGGAAAGCGGACCAACGATTGATTATGTACAATCAATTAATAAATCAAAGAATCAGCTACCGTCGATACTTGCTGTTGGATATGAATATCCCTGGACCGGTTTCGGCATAACGCCATCATCAGCAGGCAACACTCGAGCTCTCAACTAATAAAGTTACATCAGTGAGTAACTTCTATTTCATATCCAACAGCAAGTATCGACGGTAGCTGAGTTTTCGATTGCTTCTTCAACTTGCGGTAAATATAACCTTTAACGATTGATTACTTTAACGAACTCTTGGGGATGTTTCAATGAGGTTTTACAGAGCCCTGGCAGCCCTATAAAGATGTTTCATGCCCGCTAAGGTGTTAAAATAGGGTACACTCCCTCTATTAATATACCTATGTCTTCTCTACGATTACTCAATACTAATTTTAACGATCATTACCTCAATCGCCTCATTTGAAGCATCCCAAACAAAATAGCGGAACCTGGAAGCAGGTTTGTGTTTTAATTCATCTTACCCTAATTTCTTTCAACTCCCTACAGAGCAACAAAACTTGGAACAACTTGCTATCAGGATATTCTTTCTGTGACAAAGTCAAATTATTCATTTAAATTGCTGCAGGTGTTGCCTGGTAGGGTAGATAAGATATCGTGCTCCGGTACCCGAGTCTCCCCGCCTCTGAGAGCCCCCGCCCTCCAGGGACCTTACCTCTGGGGATTGTAATCTAACGTCTTAATTTTACATCCCATTTGGTCCTGACGTTATTTTAACTTTAAAGATAGGTATAATTCTTTCTTTTCATAACGAAGCGTTTTAAAAAGGTTCTGCTTTTTGAAAACAAACCTTTCTAGAAATTCTTTTACTGCAATAAGTAAAAATAATTAAAGGTGAAACATAAATAAGGTGCTAAAAGCCAATAAATTATTTATTTGTTGCGTCCATAGTTTCTGTATTGAAGGTTATACAAATGTCTTGTTGCCTGTCAATGATGAAGGTTATTTTTTGAGACAGCCATTCGCAAGATCTTAGAATAATACTATATATAGAAGGAGCACAGGACCGTAAACACAATGTAATTCGAAAGCCGGTTGACTGGTGCAACTAAGTAATGTTGCCAACCTGACAACAAAACATTATTTTAAATATGTGTTATAAATATCTATTAATGAAGAAAGATCGTAAAGAACAAATATAATAACTTAAAATACCTGCTGAGTATTTAATAAAACTGGTCTTAGATGGCAAAAGGGTGGCACAAATAAAAGAATTTAATTAGTTGACGAGGACTACTTTTAATATATAATTTTATAAATACGTTAACTACAATTTAAAATGCTTAAAATATTGTTAATGCACCGATATTTATATTAGTATTTTATGAATAATCAATTATTAGTTAATAATAGAACATAATAATTCAGCAACCGGAAGTATTGCCAACTTTTTTTTTAGAAAATTGTATATTGTAAGAGTGGCAACATTACTTAGTTGCACCAGTGAACCGGCTTTCGTGTTATCAGTAGTGTTCTTCTATATATAGTATATTCTAAGCGCAAGATGTTAGAAATTTATATGGTGATTCAATTCGATGTAAACAAACCTGACGTTTTAATGAATGACGTGTGACGTCATTGCAGGAATCTGTACAGGCAGTCAAATGAAAATTTACTATTTATTCCTGCAATGACGTCAAATCCGGTCTATAACCTAACATGTCAAAAAAAATTATTTCATTAATAAATACTCTTTAATTGAATCACCTGAATCACCTTATAAAAACACTTTAAAAGACACAGCACAAAACAAAAGTAATAAAATAACAATTGTGTTTTAATAAAACAACATAATTTCATTTTTGATGAATAAACAACTCTTTTTTAAAATAATAAAGAATAAAAGGATTTAAGCACAGTAAGAATCACAACTTAAACAAAACAAAAGCATTCTTCTCTAAATCTGAAGAGGGGTAAGAAAAATTCCAAAATTTGAAAACGGAATGGTTTCTTTCGCGTCAGGTCCCTAAGGTGTTTCTTAATAAATCAAATGCTAATCATTAGATCATTGTGCGGGTTTAGTCGGTTTTACGAAAATTTCCATTTTCCGCAACGCTACCGCAAGCTGTTTAAGAACGTCCCATTCGATTACATAGATTGGGATTTGAGCTGTCACCGCACGCAACGCACGGACGCATCGCTACCGCAGTATTGTGAATGCACCTTTTTTTAACCTACCGCTACTACGTGGGGCTCTCATAACACTACTACATCCTATATATCGTCAGGTTATAAACATACATAATTGTATAGTTGTTAATTGTTCGTATTTAAATTATTATTAACTAGTTTGAGATATTTGTCACTGAATCATAAAAAAAACTATTTATTAAATAATTAAAAAAATTATTTTGGCATTAATGTTGTTAGACATTAAAAGGGAAAACACAATCTTTAAAGGTATCTCCAATACCTTTGAACTCAGTGAAGGACAACGTTGTCCTACCCTTACTATTTTTTTCGTAAATAAGCGGTGACATTATTTTGGCTTTAGCCTCTTTCTGTACAGTGATTTAGACTTACGATGCCAACCTTCCTGAGATGTAATAAAATATAAGAATTTATAGAAATATTTGATAGGTGACTTTATTAGATATGTATTTTTATATACATTTAACATTATGAGAGTTACGTTTATATACATGTTCTAAGGACGAGCGAAGCGAATCCGAAGAGTCAAGGATGATTGTTTCATGCGTTGTGAATATGATATGGAGAGGAAAAGTTTGGGGACACCCTGTACCCGATTTTTTGTGATAATAAGTCATATCGATTCAAATACAAATAATAATTCTAACAATTACTTTAATTAACAAAAGTTTATTATCTGTACATAATCTCCTTTATACCCTTTGATAATTGCTCTTCAGAAGTTCAGTTAGCAGGGACAGAGGAAATATCTGGTTCCATTTAGAGAAAACAAATCGATTTCGGGGGTTAATTCCGTTGCAAACAACAAGACTGAAGAGGAATTTTAGGAAATAGAGTGATTAATCAAGAGTGGGGTTTAAACCCCTCGTAAAGATAAAGAGAAACGCTAGAAATTTTAGCCCCTCCGTCAGGAAATGACCCCTAACTTTGACATACGTAACCCAGACAATACATCATTCTAAATTATCTAGATTTATACAGAGATAGAGGAAAATTTACTCTAAATTACTATCAATATATATTCAAATTAGACAATACATTGGTAGTCTACATTTCAGATAAAATTTACAGCTGTATTAATGACATTGATAATTACTATTCTCTTTGTGCGTTTCAAAAATTACACTTGCAATCTACAGCCGTACAATCTAGGCTATAATAGGCTTTTTTGGGTATATTTTTTTTAATGAAAATTAAAATTGATTTCAATCAAACGAATTAACATGTAATTATAAAAACAATAAGCCTTAAGTGTCAAAACGGATATCAAAGGAAACAACGAAAACACAGTAAAAAATAATAAGACATGCATGGAACCTTTCGACTCATCAGGGAAAACCCTTCTGGGAACAACCTGGTGTTCGGAGTTTAAACTAATGTTTGCAATGATTAATTTGTACAATAATCTCATACAAACTGAGAGCGTAACTTAGGATGCGAATCCTAGACCTCGGTGGTCTCAAACGTAATAAATACTGACGCTTCAATGACCTTGACCTCGCAGGCACGAATTAACGTAGCGATTTAAAATTTAATATCGACTAATGATAGGAGTTATTCAATAACTTCTGAACTTAACTTGAGAACTGAACTTAAAGCTGAGTTGAAACAAGTGTTATTTAAACCTGAGTCATATCAAATGCTTTCGAAGCAGAGTCAAAACAGGCGAGACTATATTATATGCTTTCACTACCGGAGCGAGTCGACCTCGCCTTTCGACCTAGAGGTCGAGGGTTCAAATCCAGCCGGGGGACCTCAATATGAGGTTATCCCTTGTATCGTTCACTCGGGAGGTCTTGAATTCAAAGCTGGCCAACCCAAGCCAGGGTTTTTCGTGGTTTCCTTGGCTACTTATACGCAAATGCGGGGCTAGTTCCTGTTTCGTCTGAGACATGTCGATCCAAGTTTCCGTTGTCTACAGCTCACTAAAAGTCAAGATAAAGGGCGGAACTATATACTGAGCCTTCGTATGTCCGAAAAAAAAGTCAATGAAGGTGATGAAGTGGGCAGGAATAACAAAGTTTCTAGTCTAGTAAGACAGACGTCCCTAGTAGCACTGCGCAACTTTGATTTTCAGATCAGAGCTAAAGAATGAGTTTGTTAAAGCTAAAGAATGAGCAACCCCAACACTGACGTCGGGGTTGCTAGAGTTCTCTGCTGGGTGGCTCTTGACTAGCCAGGACAGTGAGCACAGTTTGAGTCTGGTGATATTAGGAAAGCTGATGGGATTGGTGAGACTGGTTAAACGAGGGCGGGCCTGGATACGAGGGGAACTAGCTGGTCTTAATGAACTAGACACACTGTGAACTAGTCGCGGACACTAGCCAGAGCGGTGAGTTTGTATAGAGTCTGGTTGGGCTCGATGAATTGGGCACACTATGAACTAGTAATAAGTGCCGCCTCATACGGGATGGTGTGCTTCCTAGATAATTGGGTGTGTACAAACTCTGTGGTGGATTATCTTAATCATCACTATTTAACTATTTTTATACTCATAATTATAAATATTATCATTAGCATATTACTTTATTTTTTAATATTCCTTATAATCATATTGACTTGCAAATCAGTACTAATTAAAAGAAAGAATTATCGTTTTCTTATGAATAAGTCTCATTTTACTATTTTGAACTTAATTAATGAAGATTGATTAAATGTTTGTTATACAACTTATATATTGTGCAAAACTATAGAGACAGAGCCTCCATCTAGGTGTTTAACCACTCACTGAGCGCTCTTACTATTGCTTGCATTTCTTGTAAATGTAATTTTTAAAATGTTCATAGTTATAATAAATTATTTATTTGGAAAATAGTAATTATTCATTTGGCAAAAAGTTCTGATAAAGTTTGTGAGTAAATTTTAAATCCATACAATGATAATATTTTGAAAAGGTCAGCGTAGTGTAAGCAGCTTTTGTTTCAGCAGCTTTGAACCTTTAAGTAGACAAGTAATTTATTAATAATAATGTGGTGAAAGGTCTTTAGGTAGGCGGAGTGTTGAGACTTTGCTTAGAAAGCACCTCCCCCCCTCCCCTCCCCCTCCCAACTAGGATAAGGAAGTGTTCAATAAACTCAGGATCTGTATTTTCTAAAGTTGATTTAGGTTTAATGAATTTTTAGGTTAATAAGCAATAAAGAAACTTGAAAATATGAAATACTGGACAATAATGTTAAGTAATTGTATATTATATTTAATTTTAAGGTTTAGTTTAAATATATTTTGTAATTAAAGCTGCTTAGTCATGTGTACTTTATCAGATGAAAAGAAACATTAAACCATTACGCACAATAAGGTTTATACTACTAATTGAAAACACAACATTCACTCACACACACACACAACACACACACACACACACACACCACACACACACATCAACAAAAAAGATGGCGAGGGTAAGGACGATTCTTTTGGCTCTGCCATAAATTTGTTAGAAAACGTAACAAAAGTGAGTGGTAATTTACGTAATGATTTGAAAAAAGATATTTTAACGGCAGTGAAAATGTTACAAAATGTTTTTAGTGAGCTTAAAAATGAAATTCAGACATTAAAAGACGGAAAAAGTGTAAGTGTTTTGAGGTTACGAGACCAGCCGTCGGTAACTTACAAAAGTGTTTTAGCTTTACCTTGTATTGATACTGTAAGTACTCCAAAACCTATTTCTAAGCCTACTTTTAAGGCCATAATAGTTCCTAAAAATTATAAAACAAGTGACGAGACCAAAGACCTGATTAAAACAAAAGTCAATCCCCGTAACCTCAAAGTGGGGGTCTCTGTTTTGAAGAAGGTTTCAGAAGGGAGAGTGATCTTAGAGTCGAATAAAAAAGATGATATTGAGGTATTATGCCAAGAAATAAATTCATCTTGTAAAGATCAACTTACTGCAACAGTCATCTCAAAATTTAAGCCTAGCTTAAAATTAATTACGTGCCAGATGATATCACTATTGATAATGCATATCAGGTTATCATGGATCAAAACACAGATATTATTACTGCTCAGGACTCAATTGTTATTAAGAAATTGTTAATATCTAAGAGAGGAGTTAAATCTATAATAGCAGAGGTCAATCCTACCTTACGTTTGAAGTTGTTAAAATTTGGAGTTAAATTACACTGGAGTCTCTGTAAAGTTTTTGATCACATCACTGTCACACGGTGTTTTCACTGTAATAAATTTAATCATGTTGCTAACGATTGTGGAAAAAAGAAAAACAATGAACCTATGTGTTGTCCACTTTGCACTGAAAATCACTCGATTAAAGATTGCACTAAGACCGAGAGCGAACATCGTTGTATTAACTGTACGACCTACAATAGCTTTGTTGAAGCAGATAAGAGAGTAAACGTTTCTCACCCGGCCCTGTCTTATAACTGTCCCCGATACCTTCACCAGATTGAAAAAATTAAAGATAACATCGACTATGGCCAATAATAACAAAAACAAACCTAGTACATCAATATCTAATCTCCCACCTCTACAATGTTTACAGATTAATTTACAGAGATCCCTTAAGGCCTCTCATTATTATCTAATTACATATTAGAAAATGAAATAGATATAGTTTTATTCAAGAGCCTTATACCAGCAATAATAAAATATCAGGCTTTCTGGGACTAATCATAGAATTTATTGTAAAGGAACTGATCGTAATAGAGCTGCAATTCTTGTCTCAAACAAATGTCTAGATGTTGTTCTTGTTCTCAAGTATCATCAGAAGATAAAGTTTTAGTTCAGATAAAGTACGGGTCATTTAGTTTTTGGGCTTGCAGCGTTTATTTGCCTTATGATAATGATTTGAAGCAGGATATTTCTGAACTTGAAAATATAATATCACATACTTCCCCACCCTTCTCTTCTTCTTTGCTTAGATACTAACTCTAGATCACCACCTGGTTTGATATTACTACCAATGAAAGAGGCCGTTTTTGAGGAATTTTTGTCCACTAATGCATTGTTTTTTCTTAATGAAGATAATGGGATTCCTACTTTTGAAACTATTAGAGGTTTCAGCTATATAGATTTAACCGTTTCTTCTTGTAATTTACTTCCTTTTATTTCTAATTGGTCTGTGTCCCCTGAAGAAAGCTTGTCTGACCATAAGTATTTATTATTTCGTATAGACCCACTGTCAAGATCAACAGAAATCGAATCAGGCTTTAAATATAATACAAAGAGGGGAGATTGGAATAAATTTAGGGATTTTCTTGCTCAGAGCTTCTCACGACTTCTGAATGTGTCTCCTGTTCCTGATGCTAAACATTTAGATTACCTTTTATCGGGGCATATTAAGCGTGTTCCAAACATTGATGTTTTTGTTGAAGAATTCTTTGGTAGGGTTCAGAATGGGTGCACTTCTTCTTTCCCTCCAGTTTGTCAACATTATAAGCCCTCTAATAAAAAGTCAGTCTCCTGGTGGTCAGATGATTTGGACAAACTCAGGAAACGTGTCAGGCATCATCGTCGCCGGTACCAAAGGACTTATAATAATGAAGCATTGAGGCACTCTAGAAAAGTGGAGTTTATGCATTATTACGGGAATACGACGCACTTATTAAGAGTTCTAAACTTGAGAGCTGGAAGAAGTTTTGTTCTTCTACTAGTCCCAGGGATCCATGGAACTGTGCTTACAAGATGTCCGTGGGGAAAATCAAACCTCCTACTCACATTTCTACACTTAAGCGCCCTGATGGTACATTTACAAAAATATAGAGGAAACGTTGGATATCTTGATGGATAAGTTTATTCCTACGGATGCAGTGGCTAATGATATCCCAGTACATAAGGAAATGAGGGAATTGATGATCAAGATATAAATACATTAGATGATTGTGATTTCACTGTGCTCGAGGTTGGAAATATTATCAAAGACCTGAAACCCAATAAATCACCCGGCTTAGATGGACTTCCAGTGATATAATATCTTTTATTTTTAAATACTATCCTCAGTCTTTAACTGCGATTTATAATATGTGTCTTCATCAAGGAACTTTTCCCTCTAGCTGGAAAATTTCAAAAATTGTTATTTTAGAAAAGCCGGGTAAGGAAAACTCAGACGACCCTTCTAAGTTTCGACCTATAAGTCTTCTTTCGGTTGCTGGAAAAGTTCTAGAACGGCTCAGTATCGACCGCATCATGTTTCATCTGGAATCTAGGGATCTTTTATCTGCTAATCAGTTTGGTTTCAGGTCGCAGAGTAGTACCATAGACGCTCTTAATGCAGTTCAAAGTTTCGTCAAAGGATATCTCGATATTCAATGGGATGTAGCGATTATTTCACTTGATGTACGTGGGGCTTTTGATGCTGCGTGGTGGCCTGCCATCATGAAGAGTCTCAGGGACCTAGATTGTCCTAGAAACCTATATAAGCTGTCAGAAAGTTATTTTTCTAAGCGCGAGGCGAAGCTTATACTTAACCATCTAAGCAAATCTTCCTCCGTTTCACAAGGAAGTCCACAAGGCTCGTGTTCAGCACCAGGTTACTGGATTGTTCTGTACAACCCTTTGCTTAAAATCAAGTACCCAGTCCACTCTTCAGCGTTTGCTTTTGCCGATGATTACTGTGTCTGTATAGCTGGTCCGTCACCTGGAAGTCGAGCTCTTAGCAAATAATTAGTTCACTGGGTCTTGGATACGGAGCCTTGAAAACTATATATACTGGTGCCTTTTTGCCTATGCTGGTATATGCGGTTTCAGTATGGTTTGATGGTTTAAAGCTTAAAAGGAACAGACTGTTACTTGAAAGAGTACAGCGTCTGTTCGCCATTCGTTTAATCAAAGGTTACAGAACCGTATCTTACAATGCGGCGTGTATCGTTGCAGGAATAACACCTATATACCTACAAGCGGAGGAGATGGTTTCTGTTGATATAGTAAAGTCATCATCAGGCGGCATATTAGGTGATCTGTCCAGTGAATATCTTGACAGGCCTGTCAAAGTTCAGTATTGGGCTCATCCATCCCTATTGCTGAATATCAAGGAAAACCAAGATGTAGTCTGCGATCTTGAGATTTACACCGACGGAAGTAAGACGGAAGACTCTGTAGGATGTGCTTTTATCGTTTATAGAAGTGGAGTTGCTATCTTTCAATCAGGATTTAAGCTTTCACATCTATGCTCCAATAATCAAGCTGAACAGCTAGCTATTCTAAAGGTTTTAGAGTGGTTAGTTAACACAGAGAGGCCTAGTAAAGTAAGAATAAACACGGATAGTAAAAAGCATTGAAACGTTAAAGAATCCGCACAATCATCAGCCAATCATCGAAGACATCCGACATCACCTTCGTATGCTTGATGATACTGTTGAGATATTTTTCAATTGGGTCAAAGCTCACGTTCGACTCGAGGGGAATGAAAAAGCAGATGAGCTGGCTAAGGAAGCATCACGTAGTGACCTCGCCTTATCATACGACAGGTTTCCTTACACCAAGTTGAAGCACCGTGCACGTATTGGAAGCACGCAGCAATGGGAAGAAGCTTGGCGTGGATCGTCGTCAGGACTTTTAACTCGCAGATTTATTCCAACTGTTAAAGATCGATTATCTCTTCATCACGTCAACATCAACTACCGGCTGACTCAGTTTTTAACCGGACACGGAAAATTTCAAGCTTATCTTCACCGGTTCAACATAGTTCAGTCTCCATCTTGCGTCTGCGATGATGCGTCACCACAAACTGTCGATCATCTTCTCTTCGATTGTCCATTACTCCTAGCTGAAAGGACCATTCTCCAGCGTCACATAGTCACACAATCTTTGCCCTGGCCTCCGCCTCTTCACATCTTTCTACAAGAGTCAAACTGGTCTTATTTTCAGTCCTTCGTATTTTTTACTTTTAATAAGTTATTTCTTTAATAATTATTTACTAAGGATATTTTATTATTTAATCATTTCATTATTAATATGTGTCGTTACTTAATTATTATTCTTAAAAAAAAAAAAAAAAAAAAAAAAAAAAAAAAAAGTACTTATATATTAAGATCAATAGTAATCAAAATAGTTATCAAAATAGCATAAAACATATACGTAATAATATAATGAATGACTTAGTTAAATATAATATAGAATAATAATTGGTAATGAACCAAATAATTAGCTATTTTGTGTAATTTCTAGTTTGATGATAAATGATAGAAATCAACAAATCAGTGTCATGCTTTAATTTGTTATATTGTATGTCAGGTCATGTTGTTCTACGTCATTGTTAGAGAGAATATTTCTGCATTGGTACAATTTTGTTGATTTTTGTTGTTACTAAGTTTTAAGTTAAGTAGTTTTTAGTTTTATACTCTTTATGTATTATCTATATTCATCTTACACGTTAAGATTTCTTATATACTTACTCGCCATTAGTTTTATCACTAGGTTGCGAACTTTCTTATTACTAAATCTATTTACTGCGTTAATAGCATGTAATACAATATGTGAAGCATGCTGTACACTAGCAAAAAAAAAAAAAAAAAAAAAAACACAACACACACACACACACATATATATATATATATATATATATATATATATATATATATATATATATATATATATATATATATACACACACACACACACATATATATATATATATTATATATATATATATATATATATATATATATATATATATATATATATATATATATATATATATATATATATATATATATAATATGAGAATGATAGTTACCTGCAGATGTGAGCCATGGCATCTTCGAACAAGACCAGACTCATATTACCCACCAGATCATTATACTGCGACTGAGCATCTAACAGTATCTTATTAAGCTGTTGCCATGATGACACAGGTAGATATTTGGGATCCCCTATACCTTCTACAAAGTGACAAAAGATGTTAGGCGATGCTGAGAACTCACTTTCTGCAATATCCTACAAAATAAATAGGCTTTACATTCATCAAATTTAACTTGTTAAAGATATAAGAAATTTCTCAATCAAGAGGGAATATTAATAATAAAACTAGGACAAGATAGACACTCAGTTAAAGATGCAAGAAAGCAGTGCAAATGGGATTAGTCCTCTACTACAAATTTTCTTAATAAAAATAAAATCAACCTTCAACTAATAATATAGTCAGGCCAATAGTTTTTTCCAAGAACGGAAAAAATTGAAAGAGTACTTATTTCACATTGTAAATTCAGTTTTTAATTAAATGGTAGCCTGTCAGATTGGTTTACATTATTTGATTGTGATTTTAACTCACTTCTTTCATAAAAATATAGATTTTGACAACAGACTATACTGACTTTAATAATACTCAGCATTATATAATTTAGATAATACAGGAAGTATGACTGGACATTTTCTTTGGATTTAAACTTCTTAGTTAAGTTCTTAACCATATAAATAATTTAAACATAGAAATCTGAGTAATGCAAAAAATAGTAACGCATACTATATACTTACATTAACCTGTTTCTTAATAGTTTCATTTATAAGCTTAGAAAACATTTCTTGGTCATTTTCATCAACCATTTTATCTCCATAGACTCTAGAAGCCTCGTGGATCCACAGCCGTACAAACCTTCCTGGTGTGAGGATACAGTCTGGGCTGGCTAGGATTATCGTCTGAAAAATGAAGTAATTAAAATAAAACAAATATATATATTATAATAATAATAATAATATATTTATTTGTTCATAGACAAGTCCCTTTTACAAAGAGGGTTTGTATAAAAATTATAATTTCCTGTTCATAAGATTTAAACTTATACGAGAAACAAAAATAAAAAGATTGACTTGAATAAACTTTTCAAAATGAAATAATACATGGATATATGGAAGGGTCTTTCTGCCAAACTCTTCAGCATATAGAAATAAACTGAATTAATGGTTTCTATGTTTAAATTATTTAGCAGACGACAACAAATATATATTTACAATGGGCCAAATTTACCCTTCCTCCTCTCTCTAAAATTTAGAACCAGGTTTTTAAACAGCAGCTTAAAATTCCAAGCAGGATCAAGCTAGGTCAGTGCATGGATGGGTAACTGCTGGAAATAAAACAAATGTATTTACTATCTGAGGACTAGCCAAGCGATTATGAAGTTGTGAGGATGAGCTAAGCTATTTGATAAGGTGAGCAAAAGTACCGAGGTACCCATTTTTTAATTTTAGTGGTAAAATGAACTTGTAAATTTCCCATTTACTAGATGATAAAAATAATTACACTAAATCCTAATTAGAAGACTTTAGACTCATTAGTATTATTTTTTTGAGCACCAATACAAAATTTTAAGTCTTTACGACAAGAACTCGATTTTTAGGAAAAAGATCCTGAAGATGTTTTTTATGTCTTGAATGGATTTGCTTGAATGGAGTAACAGAATAGGACACCATAAAAGATCAGGGAGTAATTTTTGACAAAACCTTATCTTTTGTGCCCCATAAAATATATCAGTGTCATGCTTATAGGAATCTTGGCTTCTTAAGTCTCCAAAGATTTTAGAGATGCTCAAGCGAGTATTTGTTTGTTCAATACCATTGTATAGAGAGTATCTTAGAGCAGGGCTTCACTAACTTTAGAGCCCCGTGGACCCCCATTGTAGATAAATGGTACTGGGCGGACCCCAATCCATAACCCCCCCCCCCCTATTAAAAAATTCAATAAATTGTACTCATCACTAAATTTTCCGTTTTTAACATTATAAATGTAGGCTTGCAAAAGCTGCTCTATAAATAAATTGCAACACGAAAGAGCATGGAGATTATTGTATTTTTATTTCTTTAATAGTATTTAATCAAATCTATTCAATAATCTGGAATGATTGACAATAAATTCTGTTTCTCCTTGATATCTCTTATTCTCCTGATAAATCACGATAACTTGAACAGAAACCAATTTCTTTTGTAATCTTCATTTTGTCTGATTGCATAAAATATGTAGGTAAAATGACCTATAGCAAATTTATATCAAATATAATCTCTGTAATTAATATTTGGACGCCCATTTTTTTAGGCCATCTTACTAACAATAGGTTTAATATTTATTCATAGATTTTTCTAAAACATTCTTGTATTTACAATATCATAAGCTAATTTTTTAATTTATTTAACCATTAAATATCAGTATTTTGAAACAAGCTTCAGTAAGATAGTATAGGACCAATAGGAAGTTCGAAAATAATTTCAGTTAAAATATTGTAACAAGAATTTTGCAACTAATTTTTTTTCTTATTTAAATAATCAATTTGTCCTTGGCAATATTAATAAATAATAAAACTTAAGTTAAACCTGGAAAATATTGCTAAGATCTCTCAGGTTCCAAATATAATGAAACTTGATAGCGGTGGGTAGGAAAGTTTGCTGTATTCTTGTGTGCAGATACAGGGCACACTGGAGTATGGTGTCACCAGTCCTCTGTACTGCTGTAGAGAACTTGGCAGTTGCTCCCGTCAGAAACTGTGTTAGAATATTACTGTAGATGTGGATCAGAGCTTCTTGCCCAGGAAAACTGCAATGCACATTTTATTATTTCACTAGATACAAATCTATTCATCAAATAAAAACCCTCTGATTAAAATGAAAAAAACTAATAGTGTAACAATTTGGAATTAGTGTGTTTCACTATACTCAACTATACAACATTTAATTTTAATACAGCCAGTATTATGTCTACAGTTTTTGTAGCATTACTTTTGTTAAGGAATGTCAAATGTGGACAGTAGGTGGATAGGTGACCGCTAGGCTAAGGCTCTCTTTGTTTATTTGAAAAAGTCAATGAAATGAAAGAGTTTTACCTTAAAGCAAAAGTAGCAAAATGTCTTTGAAGCCTAGGATCAATGGTGAAGGAACCAGAAGTGGGGTTCATACAGGATATAAACATAATGTTGTTTATATCTTTCAAAATCAGCTTCTGCCTGTCATACCAGTGTTTGTAGTCCATATGCTGACGAATTAGAGTATGCGGCTGCACTGTGTAGTATTTATCAACCTGAAACCGTATGACCATGTAAACAAACTTTTTTCAAAGTGACATTTGTTTTTCCTGGACTAGATGTGCTCAAGGCAACTCTAAGACGATATTCAATGAGTAGGCAGTTCATTGCTTTGGTCATAATGTGTACCATTGAAGAGAAATATTTTTCATATAGACAAAAATATCTGAAAGACATGTTATTTATAACCATAGTAGATAATTTTGGATATTCAGCAAGAGTATGAATCCAAAATTGTTCCAAACCTTTAGTTTTGCAAGCTGAATTTAATAAGGAATCTTAGGTCAACTCAAATAAAGTATCTTCATTGATTGCCAATAAATAAGTAGTTTTTATTATTGAATAGATTTCTCATCCATTTGATTCACTTTTTAATTTTTTTTAAGAAACAGTATTTTCACCTCCCAGAACCTTTGCCCCCCCCCATACCCCAGTTAAAACTACTGTTATGGATAAATACATATCAAGTGGTCCAAAAAAGTTGCTAAACAAATTAAAATCCCTGCAAATTTTAGCAATTTCTCCTCCATACTCAATCGAACTAGATCAGTGAAACCAGCTGCATTGTTTAGCACACTGTAAACTACATTTTATACACTTTGGTGAAATAATTTAAATATTTAGGTTACTAAAAATTTTTAGGTTAAAAAAATGTTTTTTTGGCTAAATTTAAGGCAGTTTTATTTCAACGCAAGTATTTGTGCTATAGGTTAGCTCTACTGGTCCAGGAGATATCGCAACTCAAAACTTCACAAAATTGAGCAACTTTAACATTAAATATCTCAAAAACCTATTTTTTATTCCAAAAGAAATTTTCACTACAGAGGGGTCCTTTTTGATAGCTACCCCCTCACAAAAATTCCATTTGTATTTTTGAGTAGAAAAGGTTGTCCAGCATTTTCAAAATAAAACACTTTTTCTGTACTGCCCTAGACATATTGATATTTTACAGACATAAGTTTTCATATCTATTTAGGACATTGCCTAAATTGCTTAAATGTTAACATATAAATTGCCCATTGTTGCAACATAATAGAGAAAATTTATTCTGTAGTACCCTTCTGTACTTTTGGCATCTCATGAACTTTATATGATGTATTGTTTTTTCAGTGGGTTAAGTGTAATTTTAGATATACATAATATAATGTTACTTGTTTTTAAAAGGCCAATTATAAATTTTAAAAATTGAATTGAAATATGTCAGTTAAATTTAAAACGTGTTTTGTTCACATTATGTATTATATGTTAATGAATAAAACCGGAAGTGATAAGAAAATTTAACTTTGTAATAAAATTTAAATTGTATCAAATATGAAGTGAATTATTACCTCAGGCATATTGAGATCGTCAATAAAATAAATCATAGTCTTATTAGCAGGAGGGGCAAAGTTTCTACCACCTTTCTTTTCAAGCGGTTTCTCTAACACTTTCTGCAGCATTTCTAAAAAACATAAAATTAGTCATCATATTTAAATAAATGTTCAAATTTTTATGGTAATGACAAAAAGAAGCAAGTGAGAAACATAAAGATACTTAACAGACAATAATTGTGCAAATCTCTGATGTTTCGAGGTCTTGAGGGGCCAGAATCTGGGGGTACCAGTAGTGTAATGGTTGGCATGTGCCCCTGCCTAGACAGTCTGGGTTCAATCCTGCTTGGAGTCTCTAGGATTTTTATGTAAGGAATGGAAATCCTTTCACATGCCGCTAGACTCTGAACCTGCACGATATCAGGTACAAGATCCCTAACCTTAAATGAACCTGGGTTTAGGCAAAATTTAAAAATTCTCAATAATAGTTTATATAAAATTATAAATATGCATCAGCCTTAGAATTTCAAGAGCACGTAAGCTTAGTCTGGCAGAGGGGCTCTTGTTGTTTCTTCTTTAGCTATTGAAACTTATAGTAAAGCTCAGTCAATTCTGTGGATTATACAGTGTCTGCACTAGGACTCATATAAGGTAGAACACATTTTTCTATCTAAGGGAGTTAGCAAAAAGGGCCCAACAACGTGGCTTGCTTGCTAGGTGATCTCACCTCTCCTAAATTGCTATCATTATCAGGGTCAGATACAGACAGGCACTGGCCTCACTTGCCATTGTAGGGTCAGGGAGACCGAGGACACTGAGGTAAGGAGACACTTGCAGGCCCCACAAGTGTCTGACTAGTTCTCTGACTAGTTGGAAGTTTTGTTTTGTCACAAGTAAAAAATAAACTTAAATTTAATTAATTTATTTTTTACTTTTGTATGCCATGAAAAGGCTTTAAGCAAATATATTTATTAATTTATTTACTTATTAAATCTAAATATTAAAACAAGTTTAAGTAAGAACAACTAAAGTAGAAACACTAGAGTACAAATTTAAAAATAATAAGAAAAATTCTGGCGCAGTGGTCCGCATGTCGGGCGAATTTCCTTTGGATGCGTGTTTTCGTACCTTTTACATTATATAAGTTTACAACTACTAAATAAATAATTCCGGCGTGGTGGTCTGCTGTCGGGCGAATTTCATTTAGAATGCGTGTTTCCGTGCTAAACAACCCATATCTTGCTTATGCAAGAACCATGCCCATTGCGAGGTTCCGGTTCATGCTGTCAAGCACTGCTCGTAACTCATTTTGTCTGTATTTTCCAAAGGAAATGCGCATAATTATCTAGTTGGTTGTACAAAACTATGCCTCTAAAATTAGAAGTACGCACTATTATTTGCACTAGTTTAAAGCGTAGTACTTATCTTTAAGCTTAGTCAGTTATCTTTAAAGGTTTTAGCGCATTTCCTTTGGAAAATACAGACAAAATGAGTTACGAGCAGTGCTTGACAGCATGAACCGGAACCTCGCAATGGGCATGGTTCTTGCATAAGCAAGATATGGGTTGTTTAGCACGGAAACATGCATTCTAAATGAAATTCGCCCGACAGCAGACCACCACGCCGGAATTATTTATTTAGTAGTTGTAAATTTATATAATGTAAAAGGTACGAAAACACGCATCCAAAGGAAATTCGCCCGACATGCGGACCACCGCGCCAGAATTATTTTCTAGTTGTAAACTTATATTAGGTAAAAAAACGGTAAAAATTATTGTCCCTACTAGGATTTGAACCCAGGTACTCTGGGTTTGAGAGCTCGCATCCAAAGGAAATTCGCCCGACATGCGGATCACCGCGCCAGAATTATTTTCTAGTTGTAAACTTATATTAAGTAAAAAAAAACGATAAAAAATTATCGACCCTTCCAGGATGTGAACCCAGGTACCTTAAGTTTGAGTGGTCGTATTGACTCCGGACCACTGGCATTCAACTCAGAGGCCCAAAAAACATTGAAAACAACACCCTACTCGAAATTTAATTTTCAACAACTGTAATTTTGGTTTTGTATAATTTTTGTGGTTTTTTCGACTTTTTGGTCACTTAGAGTGGTCGTATCGACTTCGGATCGGTTTCATTCGATTCAGCGCCCAAAATTACATAGAAAACGACACCCTACTCGAAATTTATTTTTTATCGACCTAAATTTTGGTTTTGGGTAATTTACAATGGTTTTTTCGATTTTTATGTCACTTAGAGTGGTCGTATCGTCTTCGGACCGGTTTCATTCGATTCAGCGTCTCAAAAAATATGAATATTGACCTTTTTCGCGGCAAAAAATATTAACCCTGAATTTTGCCGATTTTTTGAAAATTTCGCTGACTCAGCAAACCGGGTTAACGACGTCACAAAAACCTGGTTTTCAATAGGGTTCGTGTCCTCCAAATGTTGATTTTTGTACCAAGTTTGGTTAAAAAATATTAATCCGTTCAAAAGATAGAGTGTTTACAAGAAAGTGTCTAGAAATACATATATATATATATATATATATATATATATATATATATATATATTATATATATTATATATATATATAATATATATATATATATATATATATATATATATATATATATATATTATATATATATATATATATATATATATATATATATATATATATTATATATATATATATATATATATATATATATATATAAAGTCTTGCGAAAATTTTTTTTCGTCATTAGGGACCTCTGAAACGGATTTGTGTCGTGGTCCGAGGTTCGAATTCCGCCATGACGCCTATCCCATTAGGCGAATTTCCAAAGGAAATTCGCTAAAAAAGAGTATAAAACAATCTTAACAACTGATCTACCTTCTCATAATGATCTGAGGTGATTTACTGGAGCAGATGGGACTTGGTAATAATCATATAAATATAAGTAAGCATGCTTGATATGAAACTAGAACCAAATACAATACCCGATGTGGTGTAGAAGTTGAAAGATATGTTAGTAACAGCATATATATCAGGTAGACTGGATAACTTGTCATTAATAAGAACTGTTTTTCCCGAGCCAGCACTTCCTACAAGCATTACAGGACTCCTCATTCCTATCAATAAATCCAAGAAATACCTCACCCGTGTTGTCTCAGCTGTGTTCACTATAGTAGACTACAACAAATCAAATTCATACATCGTATCAGTGAAATAAACAAAAGGGCATTCAACCTCGACGTCATTAACCCCCAACTATGACTCAGCAAAAATTTTGAAAAATCAAATAACACGGAAAAATGATGTGATTGGATTGAGAGTTGGCATGCATGTAGCCATCTATAAGACTAACATATGTGCCAAGTTTCATCTCATTATCAGCATTCGTTCTGAATGACTTACAGTGTATATTAATACCTAATAAATAAATACACTAAGTTTTGTTTCAATACCACAAGTATATTCATGATTTTTGTTGGATCATAAAAATTAAGGAGCATTGAGCGTGGTCAGTGCTGTATGGGCGACCGCTGAAGATAAAACAAATGTATTTCATATCAAAGGACGAGCAAAGTGAGTCCAAAGACATGTGGTAGTATAAATTTAACAACTTGTATATCCGAGGATGAGCGAAGTGAGTCTGAAGTAGAGAGGATGAGAGGTACCTCGTACCCAATTTTGTTTACTATAACCATGGGAAGGTAAGTTTGCTTCTATTTGTCAATCTCATACAACTTCCTTGGGGTCAGAAAAGTTCCACAATGGATCTTTTATTCCATAAAGTGTTTTAGTTCCATCAATGTCATATTGTTTCAAGATCCTTGGGTAAATACTACAAATTGGGAAGTCAAAGTAGGTTCAAACTAACATTGCAGTATAGGTGAGAGGATATCAAAAGGAAGTCCTTGGACCATTCAGCTATTATGCCACTTGTAGAAACACTATATTTACCTGTAGTGGAACATCAATGTCTAATTCAAAAGTTCTAATTTGTTCAGTCCAAGGTACAAATGCTTTAGTTTCAGGGTCTATTAAATAATTAAATACGTGACCAGTCGCAGGAAATTTAACTGTTTTGAATTCATTAGTCCACCACTTTGTAAACTCTGATCTCCAATCAATCAACTATAAAAACCATCATTATTAATATAAAAATGGAATGACCATGATAATCTAAAAAAGCAGAAGAATGGTTTTCCAATATTGTAACAGAGTTAATTAATATAATTATATTAGCAGTGGTCTTGCCTCATGATCCACAAAGTAAGACCCATTCTTTTTAGATTATGGAAGTTAAGCTGTATTAGATCATTTATTTATATATATGTATTCAGTTTTCTAAATGTCTCTATTTATTTTTTTTTAAATTTAGTATATACACACAATATATATATATATATATATATATATATATATATATATATATATATATATATATATATATATATATATATATATATATATATATATATATATATAATAATTAATATTATCAATTGATATTTACAAAATCGACTTTTAAATAATATTTTAATTTTGTCAAGAGAGCAAAATACATTTTGATGAAGTAGATAGTTCGAAAACTTATATTAAACAACTTACTTTAGTAAGGAACTACTAGATATTTAATGAAGTAACACATATTTATAGTTTAAAATATGGGTAAAATGTTTAAGCATTGCATCGAATGGTTTATTCTTTGAATAAATTATAATATGTGTTGATTGCAACTATACAGCAAGTTTGGCTGCCTAGTCAACGTTAAAATATCATTCACATCGGTTTGAATCTCATATTTATAAAAATATAACTCATAATGCTAAACACTATAGTATGGTATACTATATCAGTAATTCTCAAATAATTAAGAATCAGTGTCGAAATAAAGTACCAACAACTAATTAATACAGGAATAGTTCAACAAGTGTTATGTATACAATAAAAAAGTGGGCAAAACTCTTTAGCTCATAGAGATATTTACTAGAGGGGGCATAGCCTATCTTAATACATTGAGAGACCTGAAACATCTTTGGGCTCTGTGTAACCTTATTGAAACCTCCTCTAAGAGTAAGTTAAGGTTAAAAAAATCAATCGTTGTCAGCTTTTCTCCCATTGTTAGGGTTTTGTTTCCTATCATAAACGTTGTATTGTATATTTTACTGTATTTTTAATGTTTATTTCATCATATTAATACTAAAGGGTGTTCAGGTTACTTTTTCGATGTTTCAAAATTAGAAGACAACAAAAACGTTTGCATTGATAACTTTTTAATAGCTTTCTCCGTAATTTTGAGGTTTAATTGTTTTTATATATCTTGATTATATTTGTTTTTATACTCCTCGTTATAAATTAATAACAAAAAATAATGAATTAAAATAAAGAACATCACAAACATGTTCACGAATTAATCTAAAATAACCTTATTTTTAAGATTTATCCTCACAGCAATTTTCATCTTAATGTCTAAATATATTATAATAATTTAATGTCTAATAATATAATAATGTTTTATATTTTCACCATGATAACAATACCTGATCTTGAAAAGTAGCCGATCCAAAAGCCCAAACAGCTGCAAACACAAAATATATCTCATACCACTCTTTAGGACTGTCATTAGGTACATTCTGATTGGTTAAGAGCAGGTCTAGTAATTTACACAGCATCTGAATGCAAGCTATGTCCTGAATTGGAGTGATTTTCTTGAATTTCTTATAATTTTCCAGTACTGCAGGGACATATTTGTCAAATAAACCAAGCAAAAGGATTCTTTCATTCTCACTGGGGCGTCTGTCTACCCAACTTCGCACAAATCTAAAGAATATCATGACTTATTATTAGCCAAGTATATTTCCCAACTGAATTCTAATAGGAGATTATTTGATCAAGATACAAAAAGTGAATCTAATCCTTTAGACTTTCTTAATCGACAAGCTAAACATTGCAAAGATACAGTTTAAACGAAACTACTTTAAACTACTATACTTGAACCATAAATAGTAATGATAGTGATAGTAATTAGGGAGAGGTGATAGACCACCTAGCAAGTAGGCCGTGTTGTTGGGTCTTTTTTGCCGATTCCCTTACATACTGTTCTACCTTATAGGCTGTAGTGCAGGCATATTGCGTCTAACCCACAGAAGAGTCGTGAACCAGAGCTTACTCTTCTAAATGGTCCTGAAAATCATATGATAGAATGGTGCCTGCCGCTATGAGTAAGAAAATTGACCCCGGGCTCATTTTGCCCAGGGTTGGAAATCTTATTGGGTCTAAAATGACGCTGAGTTTGAAGTTGATGAGAGTTAGAATGCTCGATAGTACCCGGCACTTCTAGACCATAAGCCCACACAGGTTTCAAGAGAACATTACTCAAAGCTTTTTAGTTTAATTAAAACTTATTTTTTTAGATAGCTGTTTATATTAGGTGGATTTAAGTTAGTTAAATATCAAGTCTACTACATTAAATGAATAAATAGACTTATGGATGTCAACCTAATAAAAAAACATATTGTTTCACTCAAAAAGGTCACACATTGACAGTGAAATGGTGTTTTTCACAATAATCATGTAAAGCAGAGATTAAAGTACTTACGGGTTCCAACCTAAATCAGTCGGGTTAATGTACAATATACCAGCTCTAGATACAGTGGCAGGTGTTGCTGTTCTCAAATGAGAAATCTCAAATAACAATCTCATGCCTGAAGTCAACGCTATCCTTTCATTACTTGCTAGCGTCAATACCTACAAAAACAACAAAGATTTTGCTTATTATTGCAGAGGAAGTTAACAACACTTTTGGCAACCGAGGCAAAACCGAAATATACTAAGTATTGAAATCTTCCCTGACCTAACACATCTATTTAAATTTAAACACTACTCATTTAACAAAAAACAATATATAATTATGATTAATGGAAGATAACTGTAATACAAATAAAAATTACAAGAGTAAATGATATTGGTTAAGAGCGAATTAATTATCTTTGAATAAATTTGCTAGCTTTTTATTGTTATATTTACACTATATAAATTAAACATGACCCTAACCTCATTTTTCATTAAGAATTCACTAAAACTACAAAACTCTCCAAACACTATTTTAGATGGTGTTTGGTGTACTTGCTTTGCTTTATGTGAAATATTGCTTTAAAACACTACTTTTTTACACAATTTCTCATAAAATAATTCTAGTAATGAAATATTGATTGGCAAACTTCCATTTCCTTATATACTTCAGAAGAATTTTTTCAGGATTCTTGCATAATTTCATGCCCACAAGGCCCATATGTAACAAAATTGTTTGCTTATTACTTGTTCCCCACAAAAAACCACATCGATGATATGAAAATTATGAAAAAATTATTATAAAAACAGTGTATAACTGACTTTATTATCATCCATGACGGTGTTGAGTGACTCAATCCACATGGGATCTATGTCTCCATCCATGACCATCCACTTGGGTCCATCTCCTGACATATTGGCCTGGTCTCTCAGCAGGGTCGAGAATAAACCTACCATCAACATACAGGATAAAATGCATCAAATTTTATAATAGATGTAAACACTTGGGCAGAGTAAAATTGTCAGTTCTTCTTCAACCTCTAAATCCTCTCCTAATACATTTCAACCTCTAAATCCTCTCCTAATACCTTTCAACCTCTAAATCCTCTCCTAATACCTTTCAACCTCTAAATCCTCTCCTAACACCTTTCAACCTCTACATCCTCTCCTAATACCTTTCAACCTCTACATCCTCTCCTAACACCTTTCAACCTCTAAATCCTCTTTTAATACCTTTTAACATCTAAATCCTCTCCTAATACCTTTCAACCTCTAAATTCCCTCCTAATACCTTTCAACCTCTAAATCCTCTCTTAACACCTTTCAACCTCTAAATAATCTTGTAAAGTATACATAATATTGATAATTAATACCTAGATGTAAAACTGGATCATGTAAGGGGGTAAAAGAGTTTATCATGCTTTAAAACGTTGATACATACACGTTATTCACTTAGTATCAAGACTATGAATAGGAGTAAATAACAAGTAAATCCAAAAATATTAAGTTAGTACATGCCACGGTAACAAAGAATTAATTTTTTTTGACTTATAAGGTGGAGCAATTAGAACTTAAGACTAAACGCTAATTATAAAAACAGTCAGTCATCAGTTTGTTAAGTATAGCTCCGTATTATTAATGCCCCTGGAGTCTTTTTTAAAATTGATACTATTTGGTTCATCAGCAAAATATGTATTCCTTTTAAAATTAATCTTTTTTTGGTTTTTGTTTTGGATCAAAATCAAAAAGTATGTGTTATAAAAAATTTAAAAAAGAAATCAAAAGGTTTTTAACTGAGCAAGTATTTTATAATATTATGAGAGTTCCTTGATTTTTAAATGTAATTTAAAACTTTTTTTTGACATATTTTTACTGATAAATCATTTTTAAAAAAACTATCTAATAAAATGAGAAGATATGCTTATCCCAGTTTTACATTATTAACCTGTTTTATTTCATTATTACCCGGTTTGGTAGACCCGGGTTATAATAGGAGACGGACATTATTACATAGAAACAAACCCCAAAAAAATGATTATTACCCTTTTGGAAATAAAAAATATTATGATGTCTAATAATTACAACTATAGCTGTCTTTTGTACTTAAAGTGTGGAACAAATTCCCCGCATTATTATGTTAATAATAAAAATGTAATAAATATTAAGTTAGCTTACCATCCTTCCACTCTCTAGTAGCTGGGTTGATAATACCAAATAGTTCATTATTGGTAACAGCTTTAGGTTCTATATCATTATAATATGGTTTTAATTTCATATTAGCATAAGTCTTGTAAAGAGTTTTCCAAACACAGGATTTTCCGGTACCTGCATTGCCTATTATAAATACAGAGTGACGCACTGCAAACAACTCTACTAGCTGTACTATCTGTAATAGCATATGACAAATTTTATATTTATAGAAAAAAAACTTGCACTCATAAATTTAAAAAAAATCGAATAGGGAGTTTTTTAACAATATTTCCTTTATTTGATATAAAAAATTATAATACCAACAAACATCTTTAAAACTAAAATATAAACATATATCATTTTGATACTACCGAGTTTTGCAAAACATGAATAGTTGACACAATATAATTGTGCGAGAGACACCTAGGAAATGTAACAAGCAAAATGCAATGCTACATCTGGGA
Source organism: Microvelia longipes (assembly GCA_018340805.1). Lineage (NCBI taxonomy): Eukaryota > Metazoa > Arthropoda > Insecta > Hemiptera > Veliidae > Microvelia > Microvelia longipes. The sequence continues at coordinate 540,695 of JACMZG010001914.1, read as the reverse complement.
ACTGTTCCATCATTCGACATTCGTCATTAATGATGGCTCGACATAATGTCATGTCCCACTCTGTTTCGTTACGTCTAACTCATCAGGGCGCCGACAGAGCCTGAACTCACTCTGACCTTCAATTAATTCCGAAGAATATAATGTGAAGTACTTACCAGAGACGAGCGGTGTTACATTTCCTAGGTGTCTCTCGCACAATTATATTGTGTCAACTATTCATGTTTTGCAAAACTCGGTAGTATCAAAATGATATATGTTTTGCTTGCCATGCATGATGGCGGTAAGAGAGCACCGCTCGTCTCTGGTAAGTACTTCACATTATATTCTTCGGGATTAATTGAAGGTCAGAGTGAGTTCAGGCTCTGTCGGCGGCCTGATGAGTTAGACGTAACGAAACAGAGTGGGACATGACATTATGTCGAGCCATCATTAATGACAAATGTCGAATGATGGAACAGTTCCCAGATGTAGCATTGCATTTTGCTTGTTACATTTCCTAGGTGTCTCTCACACAATTATATTGTGTAAAATATAAACCTTTATTCTAAATTCAAGATAAAAAAGTAATAAATAAAAGAAAATAATTAGAGGAAAAGATAAAATATATAGGCTTAATAGATAAAATATAAATAAAATAAATTTTATAGAAATATAAATATTTTCTATAAAAAAATATTTAAAGCCGTTTTTTTAACTGTATGTGTGTTTTTTAAGAAGAATGTGTGCTTGTAGTGGAAATGTACTCTTCACTTTAAGGCATTAGCCTTGCCCCGCAAAGAGGTGAAATGAGTACCTCGGAACTTTTCCTCACCACTTTCCTGCTTCTGACTTGCTTTGCTTGTCTTCTGATAGTAATTACATTAGTTTTATTCCCAGCAGTCACCCATTCAGCCACAGACTCGCTCAATGCTACTTAACTTTTATAATCTAACAAAAACTATAGATATACTTGACGTATAGAAACAAAACTTGGAATACTTTTTTCTTACGCAAAGAAATACACTTGTACCAAATTTCAACTCAATTGGGTTTTTACAATTAAAAAAAAACAAATACAAGTCATTTGATAAAAATTGAACTAATGAAACTTAGTACATTCATGTGTATTATGTCTTTATATACATGTACATACGTCTTGTGTATGGAACATATGTCTTTATATACATGTACATATGTCTTGTGTATGGAACAATCAAACTAAATCTCAACCTGTTCAAAACATTTTCCTGCGTTATATGAATCTTTGCCAATTTTTGCCGAGTCATTAATGCAGATTAATGACACCATAAAAAGAATTATATTCCAGCTAACACAACTAAATCTAAAGATTAATTTTTGTGCCAAGTTTGAACTCTAGCATAACTACGCTGAGAGCTACAATGATAACAGACAGACTGACAACTTTGTGAAAACCACGTAGGAGGTCTTAAAAAACACCTGAAACGGATAATTCCGGTGACATCCAGGTTTTGGAGCTTTTTGCAAACACAATAATTTTCCTATTTACCTATGGTAAAAATGAAAATAATTATAAATTGAAGGGTTAATTTATACTCTATCTAATCACTTCAAGTGAATTCATACTTCATCGGAACGAAACCAAAAGTTTTTTGTAAGTTGATGAGACCCTTTTGTATGTTTACATACAACCATACGTAATGATTATATGAAAGTAATAGCCCCATTTAAATAATACACACAGCACCACAGCTTAAAATGTAAATTTTACCAATTATGTATAATAAGTGTATATTCTATGTCCTAACAAATGGTTTATTTATTTATTTAAATACACAGAGTTGGATTAACCTCAAATCAGTTTTCACTCAAACTATATATTTGTGAAAAAATATTTAGTCTGAAAGACAATAATAACTAATACTATACAATACAAAAATAGTGTACAAAGCTGGGTATGAAGTACCTTTGTACTTTTCTTCACAACTTTGGACTTGCTATGCATGTCCTCAGAAATTCATGACTATCCCAAGCTTAAGGTGACATAACATCAATTTTGCTACATCCAACCTCAGAATAAGAATACTATATATAGAAGGAGCGCTACTGATAACACGAAAGGCGGTTCACTGGTGATCTTAAGTAATGCTGCCACCCTAACAATATACAATTTTCTATAAAAAAAGTTAGCAATACTTCCGGTTTCTGAATTATTATGTTCTAAATCAAATCAAATCAAATCAAATCAAATCAAAAATTTATTTTCTTTAAATTTGACAAAATTACAAAATTATAAAATAAAAGTTACAAAAAATATGCTTAAAAAAGTAAAATACAAATGTGAAAGTGAAAGAGATAAAATGTAGTGTGAAGAAATCTCACTAAGGTGAAAACCTGTGTGTGAGTAGTGCCTGTTATTTGTTAGTTGCCGGGTAAGCACATAATTACTATGTAAAAAATATATAATATATTGTAAAGTATACAGATTTTTTTTTTTTTTTTTAAGAAAACAGTTTTATATTTTTAAATAAAATTTAAGTATATAAAGTAATATGAAATGTTCTTAACTTAATAAAAATAAAATGAGAAAAGGAAAAAACTAAATATAAAGTGTAATTTAAAATAAAATAATAAAAAAATAACATTTTAATAAGTACTTTTTTTTTTTTTTTTTTTTTTATGACATGTATCTTTGTTTTAATTTACTGTGCTGCATCTGGGTGCAACCACATTTCTACCTCCTCGTCCTTCATATCTTTTACCACCCTTTTACTATTTTGAGCCAGTTATTAATGTTGTCTATTTCTTGTAATTCTATTAGTAAACGATTAAAGGCTCTGGGAGCTATATACGAAGTATGCCTTTGGCCAAGTTGGGTGTTTCTCAATGGAACATCATATCGGGCAGCACTTCTTGTATTTTTATCATTTGTTTTTATTTTGAAAAGATAACAATGCGTTTTTATATAAATTTTAAGGTATGTATAGAAACAGTTTTTTTAGTTCAAATACTTCAGTTTCTTCAAATAACTTTTTTGATGAATATAACCTAATTTTTCTTAGCATTTTAATGATACATTTTGTTTAATATATAGTTGATTTAAATGTGAGCTGAGGGCTGAGCCCCATATGATAATTCCATAACAAAGTAAAGATTGTACCAGTCCATAATAACATGAAAAGTTGTTTTTTGCTTAAAAAGTTTCTTAACCTATAAAATAAAAATATTAAGTGTTGTAACCTTTTACATAGATAAGATGTATGTTTATTCCATTTTAATTTATCATCTATAATGATTCCTAAGTATTTAGTATCAGATACTTGATATATTTTTCCACATGTTTGGTTGCAATCACTATTATCACAATTTGGATTATGTACATAAATGAAGCTACTTTCTCTACAACTTGTTCTCTTACTGATAGAAAAGCATAGATAATTTGATTTTTTACAATTCAAAAATAAATAATTCTCTAAAAGCCAGTTTGTAATTATTTTCATACAGCTTTCAGCTCTTTCGAGAGCTTCGGCCCAACTACTGGCCTTAACTACTATACAAGTATCATCTGCATATGATATAATATTACCAGTAATATTTAAACTATAAATGCTATTTATGTAAACTATAAAAAGTATGGGCCCCAGCACACTACCTTGGGGTACTCCATGCATGACAGGTTTATAAGAACTGAGTTGTTTGTTAATTTTGACTCTCTGATATCTATCAGTAAGGTAAGAAGCAAGTAGATTATAAGTATTACCAGTAAGTCCAATTTCTTTAAGTTTATCTAATAATATTAAGTGATTAATACAGTCAAAAGCTTTTTTGAGATCTAAGAATATGCTTAAACATTTTTCGTTATCATCGAGAGAAGTATAGATTTGACTAGTTAGGTGAAAAATGGCATCTTGAGTACTTAGTTTGCTACGGAAACCAAATTGATTATTGGATAAAATGTTATTATTTTCTAAATGTAACATTAGTTGAGCTTTAATGCATTTTTCAAAAACTTTAGATAAATGTGGTAATAGGGAGATTGGTCTATAGTTTTCTGCCAACTTATCATTTCCCGTTTTATAGATTGGAATAACAATTGCAGTTTTAAATAGATGAGGAAAAATTCCTTTATTCAAGCAGAGATTGAAAATATGGACCATAGGCTTAGCTATACTGTTGTTAATTGCTTTGAGTAATCTTGCATTTAGATTGTCATCACCCGGAGCAGAATCATTTGGGATCTCAGAAATAAATTTTGAAATATCAGATTCCTTAATGATACTAAACTTAAAGTTATGTTTAGGGATAGAGTTGCTTTTTTTTTATTAACTGAATTTAGATTTGTTTTTTCAGATTTTAAAATATTGTCTACAACACCTGAGAAGTATTCATTAAAGTGATCAGCAATGTCTTTATGATTGGTTAGGATGTTTGAGCCGTTTGATATTTGTTTTATACTTTTGTTAGGGGAAGATATACAAGCTATGTCCTTAGTTACTTTCCATATTTGTTTACTATCGGCATTTTCTAATTTTTTGTTGTAATAGTTTTGTTTAGCAGTTCTTATGAGTTTTTGAAGAGTTTTTCGATACTGAATATATCTATTTTTAAAAAATTCAAATAAAGGAAGGTTTTGTATATTGGTTTTCATTTTTTTGTATATATTATTTCTAGTTTTAATGGCTGAAATCAAGCCATTTGAAATCCAGGGTTTTAGTTTTTTCCATTTTTTATTTTTGTTTTTTTTAGTATGGCTAGAAGTATTTTCCAAAATATGTACATTAAGGGTTTCATAAAATTTTTCAAGAGCTAAATTAGGGTCAGTTTCATTGTATACAAGGTGCCAATTTTCATTTTCAACTGATGATTTTAAATTTTCATAGTTTATAACATCATTTACAATAGTTTCATTTTGTTCAGTTTGTGCATGACTTTTACCTAAAAATAAATTTTGCCCAAATACAGTTAAGAAGTGATCTGTCATATAATTTTCAAAAGTAGCTGATGTTATATCAGAGTATGATAGTGAGCGGTAGAAAATATGATCTAGGCATGATTTACTTTTAGATGAATAGTGAGTCGGAGTGTTAATTAATGACACAAATCCATTTGAATTTAAATTATTGATATATTCTGTTTTTGATGAGCAGCTCTCCGATCCGAGAAGGTTGATATTTATATCTCCAATAACAAAAGCATGATCAGACTCCAGGTTCTTTAGACGTAAAAAGTTGCTTAGTTGATTATTAAAATGTTGTACCTTTAAAGATGGAGATCGGTAACATGCTAAATTATGAAACTTTGATCCTTAATAAGAAATTTGACAGTAGCTGAGTTGCAAGCAGATATATAAGTACATTCCTCAACTTCAATATTTGATAAAGTATTTGTGTTAGTATATATATTGACACCGTCATAGGATGTGTTTTTTGAGACTAGAGAAAACGTTTTGTAGCCTTCTATGTCGTATATGGTAGTTTCTGACTTCAAATGAGTTTCGGTTAAAATGATAATATCAGGTTTAAAGCTTAGATTGTTGACTAGTACAAGGAATTCATCAAAATTAGTATTGATACCTCGGATATTTTGATGTATAAAGGTGACATTGTGCTCTTTAAATGCACTGTTGAGAGCATCGAGGTCCTTGATATAAAGTTACTAAAAGTATTAATACTTTCGTTTAAAGAGATCCATAAGTTAAGATAAAAAGATAGATTAATGGCGATAGTAAGATTAAGCGTGCGTCGATTTGGGCACACCAAGCCTAGTTATGTCAGATTGGTTTCTTATTCTTATTGCACGAGCTCCTTCTTCTTTCCTCACATATACTGAACCTTGTTTAGTCCAAAAATGTATATAGCCAAGTGGTTTAAGGGTTGATTTGGTCAACCATAACAAATGTTTAGTATCCATTGTGAGTTCTTCTTTTTTTATGTTCTATTATTAATTAATGATTGATTAATTCATAAAATACTAATATAAATATTTGGTGCATTACAATATTTAAAGCATTTTTAAATTGTAGTTCAACGTATTTATTAAAAATTATATTAAAAGTAGTCCTCGTCAACTAAATGTAGATTCTTGTATTCCGCCACCCTTTTGCCATCTAAGACCGGTTTTATTAAACTCTGCAGTGTTTTAAGTTATATATTTGTTCTTTACAATCTTTCTTCATTAATAGATATTTATGACCCATATTTAAAATAATGTTTTGTTGTCAGATTGGCAGCATTACTTAGGTGCACCAGTCAACCGGCTTTCGTGTTATCAGTGGAATTACATTGTGTTTACCGTCCTGTGCTCCTTCTATACATAGTATTATTCTAAGGTTTTACCTTTAGTATAAATCCTTCCTCTGGCTGTAGTTTGTTATCAATAGCACCTTGTCTGACTTGTTTCTCAAACTCGAGATCTCTCTTCCTGGGCACATCAAGTGCAGGAAACAGATCTCCTATCAGACCCATGAAGATAGGCACATCATCAGTTACTATCTTGGGAATATTGAAATCTCTAAGGGCTCTCATCAGTACCTGATCTTCTGGTCTGTTTCTATCTCCTCTCTACAACGAAAAAAAAACTCATTTAATACTCATAAATAATAACAGTGAAACTGAAATAGTTATTAAATAGTTATACACGAGGATAGCATAAAAGGAATAAACAATCTGAAAAGTAAAACAGAACAATAATAAAAAAATAGAGTAGTGCAGTCCAAGTATAAAGAAAATAAGAAAGAAGTCTCTCTACTGATGTTATAGTTTAATGACAGAGCCAACTTTCAGCAGACTTAACAGTCCATCATCAGTGGCCTGATTTATACCAACAAAGTATAAATTACAATCTTACAAAAGACTTAAGAACTTAAAAAGTAAATCTGGAATTTATTTTTAATCTCAAAATCTGTTTAAGCCCACAAGAAGCTGTTGGGAGCAATAAAAGACATAAAATAAAATACAACAAAACGTTTGAAAATAAGAATATGATGGTAATTAAATGACGTCAATGTCTGGAGATAAAATCGTGTATGCATCTTGGGAGTAAAATTTTGTTTTTCCCCTTCCCAATCACATCCCTCGGCTTAGGTTCGGGAGTTAATAGTCATAACTTCCTCAGGTTTGCCTTGGGAGTTAAATGCAATGGTTCCCTCGGCTTTCGCCTTAACAAACCAACTAACTGCTAAGGGAATGCTAACAATAGCATTCTCTACTCCCTTGGTGCATAAGTAACTATTAACTATAATTGTGACAAAAATTGACAATACATACATTGTAAATGAGTCTTTACATTGTTATAGATTTCTTCTTACTTTTGGCACTAGTACCACAAATTAAAGAAATTCTTTTTATTTTCTGCACAAGTACCAAAAGTAAGAAGAATTCGGGTACCTAGGTGCCTTAACTGTACATTGGTGACGTCATTTTTTTTCTAATAATTACAATTCAACTTAAATATTACATTATTTTCCCGCTATTTTGTCTTAAATTAAGAAAATTTTATTTAAAATAAGTTTTAATTATTATCTATTGCATACATTCTTTAATTATTTGTGTTGCATTAAGTAATTTAATATGATGCCACTGAAAAATGCCCAAATTTGTCGTGTGGGTGCTACGATTAGAGTTGTAAAGAGGTGGGGAGTATCTAGGGAGACTATAGTAGGATAAGTCCTATTATGGGACCTGATGGAAGCTGTCTCACTTCCAGACCCCTTATCACTGTGTTATTCTGCCTATGTACACCCCTTTAAGTATTAGTCTCTTTGGTTGCTAGTATGAGATTTTGTAGTCTATCGAATTTGATTACTTAATTAACTTTTTAGTAGTTCAATAATTATTTAAAAATTGGTTAATAACGCAGGTTGAAAACGCCACAAATGATATGATAACAGCAAAATCTAAATGCAGTTTATTTTTTTACATAAATATAATTTAAGCCGCCTTTGTGGTCAAGGTCATTAAAGCATTAGTATTTATACTAACCTTTGACACCACAGTGGACTGGGGTTCGCAGCCAAGGTCATGCTCTCAGTTTTATACATAAGATTTCGTCAAATAATACATCACCAACTTTAGATTATACTTTGAACATAATGGTTGCTATGACAACAACCTGAATTCATAGATAAAGTACAACATTAACACGCGAGTAACATGTTAAAACCCTCACTTGGCTCAGGCTGCAAACCACACTCACTAATTGCGTAATGTACTATTAATAGTTAAGTACAAGGTAATCCAATCGATTTCTATTATCTATTTTTTTCTTAAAAATTATTTTTTCCACAGTATAATATCTATACCTTAACAAATGTTTATGATTGCTTTGAGCTTCATGATTCTAATGACTATACTTTAAATAACTTTTTTTCTAAAATTTAATAGAACAAAAACTACCCCAACCTTAGAATAATACTAATATAGAAGGAGCATTTGACCACAAAACAATGGAATTACAATGATTAACAAAAGCCAGTTTTACTGGTGGTTTTAAGTAGGATACCACCCTAACAACAAAATATGTTTATATATATATATATATATATATATATATATATATATATATATATAATATATATATATAATAATATATTATATATTATATAAGGAGCATAACTGATATCAAATAGCCGGTTCACTGGTGGTCTTAAGTAATGCTGCCAACCTAACAATATACAATTTTTATATAAGAAAGGTGGCAATACTTCTGGTCTGAGGATTCTTATGTTCTATTATTAATTACTGCTCGATTATTCATAAAATACTAATGTAAATATTGGTGCATTATAATTTTTTAAGCATTTTCAATTGTATTTTAAAGTTTCTAATTAAAAATATGTTAAAAGTAGTCCTAGTCAACTAAATGTAGATTCTTGTATTCCGCTTGTATTGTTGATTCTTGTATTTCCGCTACAAACTTTGCTATTTAAGATTGATTTTATTAAATAGTTGGCTGGTTTTATGTTTTTATATTTGTTTCTCATAATTTTTTCTCCATTTGTGACATATTTATAACAACATATTTTTGTTGTTAGGTGGTATCCCTACTTAAAACCACCAGTAAACTGCTTTGTGTAATCATTGTAATTCCATTGTTTTTGTGGTCAAATGCTCCTTCTATATTAGTATTATTCTAAGGTTGGGGTAGTTTTGTTTTATTAAATTTAGAAAAAACGTTATTTAAAGTATAGCTCATTAGAATCATTGAAGCTCAAAGCAATCATAAACATTTGTTAAGGTATAGATATTATACTGTGGAAAAAATAATTTTTAAGAAAAAAAATAGATAATAGAAATCGATTGGATTACCTTGTAACTAACTATTAATAGTACATTACGCAATTAGTGAGTGTGGTTTGCAGCCTGAGCCAAGCGAGGTTTTAACATGTTACTCGGTGTTAATGTTGTACTTTATCTATGAATTCAGGTGTGTTCATAGCAACCATTATGTTCAAAGTATAATTAAAGTTGGTGATGTATTATTTGATGAATCTTATAACTGAGAGCGTACCTGGGCTGCGAACCCCAGTCCACTGTGTGTGTCAAAGGTTAGTATAAATACTAATGCTTTAATGACCTTGACCACAAAGGGGCTTAAATTATATTTATATAAAAAAATAAACTGCATTTTAGATTTGCTGTTATCATATCATTTGTTGGCGTTTTCAAACCTGCGTTATTAACCGATTTTAAATAATTTATTGAACTACTAAAAAGTTAATTAAGTAATCAAATATATATATATATATATATATTATATTATATATATATATATATATATATATATATATATATATATAACATATATATATATATATATATATATGTGCTCTCTAGTTAGCATTGGATTCTAAGACCCATGTGAGCAACCCCTCAACTATTTTAATAAGAAGTTGATGAAGTGTGTTACAAGCAAAACCGCAAACCTGTTACAGTGTTAATAATGAATTGACAAAGTTCTCTGTAAGAGTGAAAAAAATTGTAAAACATCTTTTGAACAGCAGTTTAATTATATATATACAATTATATATATATATATATATATTATATATATATATATATATATATATATATATATATATATATATATATATGAGTGTGTGTGTGTGTGTGCTCTCTAGTTAGCATTGGATTCTAAGACCCATTGTGAGCAACCCTCAACTATTTTTAATAAGAAGTTGATGAAGGTGTGTTTACAAGCAAAACCTGTTACAGTGTTAATAATGAATTGACAAAGTTCTCTATAGAGTGAAAAAAATTGTAAAAACATCTTTTGAACAGCAGTTTAATAATATATATAAACAATATAATTATATATATATATATATATATATATATATATATATATATATATATATATATATATATATATATATATATATATATATATATATATATATATATATATATATATATATATATATATATATATATATATATATATATATATATAGTATGATTCTAAGACCACACATAACTAAACAAAGCTTTAATTCTAAGCCTAAATAAAAAAGACTTTAATTTGTATAAATATATGAACTGTGATTCCTTTTAGTTGTTAATTATTTAATTTTATCCGGTTTTTCATACCAGGAAGAAATCTTACTTAAATTTTAAATCTCCATTAGGCAGAGAAGAAAGTAAAATAATATCAAAACTATGTTAAGCTATTTGAGAAAACTTACTTTGAGGGAGCCTGCCACTACTAGTACAGACTTGATGGCTCTGAGGCCCCAGTCATAGTGGTCTTGCTTGGAGAGCAACTCCTTGCATAAGGAGTAAAGAGTAATAAATTTCCTAGCTAACAGTCTGGCATCTTGAAACCCTTCTGCTATTAACATGATTTCACAGATCAAATCAAAATCAGGAACTACCATAGCACATGGCCTATAAAAAGACATCATAGAGGAATGTAATTAAAAGGATCTAAAACACTTGCTTGGATGCTATTTATTTTCCCTAATATTACTAAACACACACGAAGTAATTTGGCTAGATTGCTTAGTACTTCAAGTTGAATTTCTGGTACTTTTGTCTGTCTTCCAAACAAGATTGTTTAGTCCTGTAAGCTGGATTTGTTGCTCCTTCAAGTAAGAGTGTACGGTCCTTCAAGCTGGATTGTTTGTACTTTCAAGGTCAACTGTTCAAGTCAAATTGTTTAGTCTTTCAAGCTGTAATTTTTAGAGCCCAACAAATATAACATGAACCTTGGGAAAAAATAAACATTGCTTCGTGAAAGATTGTCAGAGCCAAATATTTAGGAATCATGTATAGTTAGGTGTATAAAATACAATATTATGTAATGTAATAACATCCCTACTGGAGACTGGAAGTGCTGGGGCTGGTCTCTACATTGAAAGGCTTAACTTGACTAAAAGCTTCCCTTTGGGATCCATGACCACAGTTTTTCAGGCAGAGGTATACGCCATCCTCGAGGTAGCGACCACTCCTGAAATGGTCAGGAGCCCTGGGAAGGCTGTCTGCATCTGCTCGGATAGCCAGGCAGCCCTCAAAGCTTTGGCTGGGTATAAAACAAATTCAGCCTTAGTAATAGAGTGCATAAAGTCATTAGAGGAACTTGCATCTTGCAAAGAGGTAAGACTATACTGGGTCCCTGGGCACACAGGCATCTATGGCAATGAGCAAGCTGATATTGCAGCTAAGCACGGCACCAAAGAGCCTTTTTGTGGACTAGAACCTGCTTTCGAACTCTCCAATGGTTTTGTAAAGAACCTCCTTACAGGGTGGAGGCAAACCCAGTTGGTTAGGATGTGGGAGAATACTCAAGGTTGTCGGCAGGCTAAGATGATGATAGCAAATCCTGACTCTGCCAAGTTAAGATGGCTTCTGAGCCTTAACCGCCACTCATTAAGTATGATGGTTGGGATCTTAACTGGTCACTACCATTTTAATTATCACCTTAAGAAACTAGGTTTGGCTAATAACTCAATTTGCCCCAAGTGTCTGGAAGAGGAGGATTCAGCTTTCCATTACTTAGGAGAGTGTGAGGCTATGGATGGTTAAGATTCAAGTCTTTGGATCGGGAACCCTCCATGAGGAAGATCTTATTAAGGACCCTTCGGTGGGGGGATGTCTCTATCTTTGCCAAAAGATCTGGGAGATTCCCCAGCCGATTTGAGGCTCTGTAGTCCAGGGTGGCTAGTCTGGTACGGGGTTGGCAAAAAGAGCCCGACGTGGCTTGTTTGCCGGGCTTATGCCTCCCCACCCTTGTTACTACTACTACTTACTAATGTAATAACATAATACATGTAATGTATACATGTATTATGTATACATGTAATGTATTCATAGCAACATCTAAAAGATATTTTTTTAAATCCTAACAATAAGAAATTCACACTTCTTTGTGATAATAAAAAACAAACAGAATAAGAGTGAAGGGAGTTCTAAAACTAATATAAGAAAACAGATTTCAAAAATGTTCAAATCATATTATAGAACGAAACACGGCTAAAATCAGTTGACAGTGTGGAAAAATAATGCTAGGTAGCATATGAGGTTACTCCTGGATGTTAGACCACACCCTCAATATCAAATCATGCCAACCCTAATGGTTTCTCAACACTATTTTTCCTAGCTGTCAACTGATTTTAGATGTGTGTTGTACTGAAATTTGTTTTTTTTTGAGGTAGTACGTAATTGAGCACTTTATTAGAATCATTATTGTTATAGGAGGTTATTTAGTACTTTTCACCTCCGAGGACAATAATGAATGTAAAAAAACTCCTAGGACGTAAAAGTAATTCAAATATTGCCGCCATTACTGTAATGTAGCGTGTTCAAAAAAACAATCTGTGTAAAACCATCATGAGCTTTCTTTAAAAACGTTCATTTTGTTTCTATTTTTGTTCATAGACTATTTTTTTTTTCGTTTTTAAAAGGTGTTCTGATTGACAATTTTTGTGTGTTTATTTGTAAAGCTTTTACATTTTTGAGTAAAAATGTGACGCTATGGATGAATTCAATGACGACGATAATATGGAGTTAATTGGACGTTTGTTTTTTTTTTAATAAGTATATAGCGCAGTTTATTTAATGAGTGCTACCTCAAAAAAATAGTGTATGCCATCCGGCTGAGAATGTCTTTATGTCTTGGCAATTTTTCCCGACTCGCTTCGCTCGTCGGTAAATCTAATTGCCGTGACATAAAGGCACACTTCTTAGCCTTATGGCATAAATAACTATTATTTTCACACACCAAACTTTGACGTGTTTTTAAAGAAAAATTAAATTATAACAGATGATACGAGGTCTTTTTGTCATTGTCATCTTTTTGTCACCCCACCATTTTCAAATGACACTAGTGCACTCCTCATTGGGTTATGTTATATTTATCGGCCTCTAATTGTAATTATGTAATTGTTAATTCACATAAATATTCTGATGGAGCAGAGCCCCAGGTGTTTCTCAACTGAAATTGGCATAACTTTCCATCAAAATATTCTATAGATAATCAAACCTACCTGAACAAAGCCTTTAAGTTCTCAGGTAGTTCTGCCCTACCAGCATACCCAGGGTTCATAGTTATAAACATTCCTACAGTAGGTACAAGCTTTATATTATCTCCTTCAAAGAAAAACATAACTTTCTTTGCTTTGATAGCATCCAGAACTGTCTTGACTTGCACTGCTACCACAGACAGCACCTCCACAGAAATACGGTTGAACTCATCAAAACAACCCCAGGCCCCTGTTTGAGCTAACCCTTTGTAGATGGTACCGCAAGACTGCAAAACAATAACAAATGATAAACTTGGGAACTTACGAATTTTTAACAAAATTATGAGGAACCTTGGAATTTACCACATCAGATTCGCTATAATCATTGTCAGTATTTCAAGCTTGTTTGCTCATCCAAATATAAAATCACGTTTATATTGCTGCATGTCTTCAGAATTGCTTTGCTCGTCCTCAGACAATAAATACATTCGTCTTATTCCAAATGGTCACCCATCCAGGTACTGACCACACTTGATACTGCTTAACTTTATTGATCCAACAAAAAACCGTAGATATACTTGCCATATTGTATACTCATTTATTACATAATGGATTATACTTGCACTAAATTTCAACTCAATTAGATAATTTTACAATTGTTAACAATCTTTTTAAGATAACATTAACATGTCATTCGATAAAAAATGAACTAAGGCTGATAATGACATGAAACTTTGGTACATTTGTTGGTCTAATATATGACTGCATGCATGTTAAATTTCATATCGATCAAAACATTGTTGCGTGTTTAATGAATTTTTTAAATGTTTGCTGAGTCATTATTCCTAATTAATGACAAAAAAATACCGGATAGCCCAACTAGACCTAAAAATTAATTTGTATACTAAGTTTCAACTCTCTAGCATAAATACTCAGTGAGCTACAATGATAACAGACACACACATACAAACATACATCTTTGAGAAAAATACTCAGGAGGTCTTAAAACAACTGAAACAGATAATTCAGGTGAAATTATAAAAACATTAGTTTTCCTGAGTAAAGGGTACCTCCAAACTTATTCTCACCTTATCAAATTTTCTATACTCGTCCTTAGAATAAAAAAAATCACCTAATTATACATATAAATAACATTTAAAATATTGCCAATAATAAGAAAGTAGTATATTATGTTACTAGGCAGCAAAATAAAATTTTGCAGACAAGTTTTATAACTTAGCCCCCGAGTCTAAGGCAAAGGCAGGCTATGGAAATTAACGGCTGAAGCTGGTCAATAATCCATTTGATTGACGAGGCAAAGCCAAGGCAGGTAAATGGTGAAATTACCAGAAGAAGCAGATTCGGTGCAAGTAATGACTAGCATCAGTCTGCAATGTTTCATTTGCTACATAGTAGCACATACTATTTTATATACTTAGAGCAGAAAATATACAAATAAATAATGAAACAAATGATAAAAATCTGATTTGTCATTAAAAGCTGGAAAAAATTAAAACAGGCAAAAAATATCAGTGTTGCCAAAATAAACTTTTAAATTTTATTTATTAGGCATCAAACTTAATATTACTTTGTATTTTTGAGTAATATTCTTTAAAAAATATTGTTACAAACAAGCTAGGAAAAATCAATGTTTACCAGACAAACAACCAAAACGTTCACTCAATAACTTATAACTTTGTAACCTCCACTCATCAATTTGTGCTCTTTGGGAGTTTTGACTTTTAACCATTATATTTAAATGCACTATAACTTCTTAGGGAGGAGAGTATAACCAAAAGAATGTCCGGCACTGTTTTTAAATATTTTGTTGGCAGTGTTGGTAAATGACATTTTGCTGCCATAAGTAGATAAAAATGTTTTCCAGAAGGCAAAACTAGAACTAAGGATTGAATTCTAAGCCTAGTTTCAACTAGGAACAGGTACCAAACTTGAACCAGTATAACTATCTCTTTAGTACAACCTTATGCTTTAAGATTTTGATTCTAACCAACTCTTGGTACAATCACTCCATTAAAAACAAACATTTATAAATATATCATTTAATACTACCGCACAATACTCTCGCACAATTATATTGTGTCAAACATTTATAAGTTTGAATTAGAACTGAAGATTAATTCACCTTATAATCCATCTGCTCAGAGCAGTTAAAGACATAGACCATCATTCCCAGTGCTTTTCCTAAATCTTTAGTTGTTTCAGTTTTCCCAGTACCAGCTGGTCCTGCCGGAGCTCCTCCCATGATAAGGTGAAGAGACTACAACACAATCATATCACATCAGCATTTGTTATTTGATAAAT
Organism: Microvelia longipes; assembly: GCA_018340805.1. Classification (NCBI taxonomy): domain Eukaryota; kingdom Metazoa; phylum Arthropoda; class Insecta; order Hemiptera; family Veliidae; genus Microvelia; species Microvelia longipes. The sequence goes on along the minus strand of JACMZG010001914.1, from coordinate 524,959 downwards.
AGCCATTTATGATCAATCACAAGAGTATACAATGCTTGGTATTAAATTGGTTCCTAAGGTGAAATTAAAGGGATCTAAAGCACAAAGGCAGATAATAAAACTTACCTGGGTTAAAGTGATATAACATCTATCAGTTAAAGGAGTAATCACAAGTCTAGGTGTGTTTCCTAGATACTCATAATCATAATGGAACTGAGCATCACATATGTTTACAAAGCAGTCTTTCATTTTATAGTCCCACCTGCAAACAAACAAAACAAATAATTTATAAAATACTTTGAAGAACAATATTATACGTTGACTTTACCCTCACAGATCTTTCTTTTCATCAAAATAATTTTAAAAGATAATGAGCACTAAGGAGATACTAAGGATTTGTGCTTCTTTAGATGGCTACTCCTAAATGTATTAACAAAGGATACAAATACACTCTTATTCCTTTAAATCTAACTTTCTTTTTTAATCGCTAATTTTTAGTCGCTAATCAACTAATGAAGTTCCAGGGTTGTAGCAAATTTAAAAAGTTCATTGGGGAGTAGTCGTTTAAAGAAGTGCCTAGAATTTATGTGCAATTTAATCAAATACTGTTCAAAGTGTGAAAACATAATGTAAACTAATGCAAACACTTTTTTCATTATTTTTTTCCATTACAGGCAAAAATGTGTTGTTATACCAGATGAAACTTATGGAGATAAACAAAAGCAAACGGCTAATTAATTATACTCCTGGTAGACAGTATACTCTTTTGTTGAAATTGCTCGAAACTCACAGGTTGTAAATTTACTCATTAATTCTATTGCACTATACTTTAAAGTGAAAAGTAATTATAACTTTGACCCAAATGTAACAAACATAGCACACAAAGAATCATCAATGAAAAAGCAAAAAACCAAATGTAAAAATTATCATAATGGCCACAGAGCTACTGGCCACGACAATGACATTCATAATGGCTTCTAATTGGGTTTTGTGAAGAGCCTCCTCTTAGTGAATTCCCTTCGAATTGATACCTAATGGGAGCAAAACTTATATATATATACACACACACACACACACACACACACACACACACACACACATATATATATATTACATATATTATACATCCAATCACACTACAATAACTCGCATGACTGCAGTAATATATGTTAAATTAAAAAGTGGGTTTAAAATGCAAGCCATGTATATATAATAATATATACATATAAGTCATTTTTACAGTATTCTTCAAATGAAATGGGCTAACAAATTTAAAGATAATCAGTTACTTAGTTACAAGTAGTGTTAGATAACTGAGTAACAGCTCAAGTTATTAAGCATAAACCGGAATTTTAAGCAAAAAATTGATTGTTAAAAGCATTGAAACACGCATTCCAATGACAATTGGACTGGTATGGGAACGACCATGCCAGAGTTTTTATTATTAAACTCATTTTACTTTTCTGGGTTTACACCTTAGGTAAATAGCTAATATAGTATTTGCACTAAATTCCAAAACAGAAATTTACCTATCATCATCATCATTGCCAAGAGGGCACAAATGAGACTATTATTTGTTTTACGGTACTATATTTCACCGTAAATAACAGTCTCATTTGTGCCCTCTTATCAATGATCTTAATACATGGAGACCAATACCTCAATCTATAAGAAATTTACCTATGTCTCAGCTGAGATTGCCAGAGAAAAGCTGAGCTATTCTCAACCTTAGCCACTATAAGTTTAGCAACGACATCCCTGGAATGCACATCTATGGTACAAATAGTCATGATCTTTTGTCTGTCTCCTTTGCTTAGATCTTGCAGCAAAAGGTTTATTAAGTTGTTTAGCTGAGTGATCTGTAAAAGTAAGTACAACGTAAAGTATTAAGACAATGGATCCCGGCCTTTCATATGCCTGAGTTTCATAAGGCGCGGTCGAATATCTAGAACGTTGGATCACCAACAAACTTTTTTTATAATTTTTTTTTCAAAATTTCAGTATTAGCCGGATTTGTGATAATAAAGCCTATTTACGTAATCTGCACGCTCTTTTTGTTAATCTCAAAGAGTATTTACAAACACTCAACGATTTATTTTTAATCTAACTTGGTACATACATAACTACTGTTAGACGTCAATATTTTGTGTTATATTTTTGACATGTCATATATTTGTTAAACATTGACGTCTACAGTAGTTATGTATGTACCAAGTTAGATTAAAAATAAATCGTTGAGTGAATGTAAAAACTATTTGAGATTAACCAAAAGAGCGTGCAGATTACGGAAATAGGCTTCATTTATCACAAATCTGGCTAACTACTGAAAATTTTGAAAAAAAAAATATAAAAAAGTTTGTTGGTGATCCAACGTTCTAAATTCGACCGCGCCTTATAGACCAAAGCTTCTGGGCAAAAAGCAGGTTAAATAAGCCTGAAGGCCTCCGTTTTAGAAATGAAACCAAAAGTAGAACATAGCAGAAGTTGTAGGTGTTAAAGCATCCTTTCCTAAAGGTTTAATGTTAACTTTTTCAATAACTTTTACTTTAATCCCTTTCTCTATTCTAATGCTTCAATTTACACCAATAGTTAATATAACTGTTTACTTAAGCCCAAGTGATATTGATAAATTATCAATTAAGAATGTAAGAGCAAGACTCCCACTGATAAATATTCATAGATTCTTAACAGATCATCATCAGTGCCTAACTAACAAAGTAAAATTAAAATAAAGTAGAAATAAAATAGAAAAAATAAGTAACAGGACTCAAAAACTTAAATTCTTTAAATTTAAAAGTCTCTATCTAAAGTAATATAAAGCCAAGTAGGGAAACTCCCTATAATAACCTGTGTATTAAAAATCAGACATGCATGATCAGCTGATAGCTTGCTCAAAATTAAAAAAATAGTTTTTTTTAAATAAGTTCTTTATTGGCAAAAGTATACAATATTTATTTTGTGTAAATTGGAACCATATTTTATTTATACATTTGGGGTGATTTGTGCCTCTTTATTTTTATTTTATTTATTTTGGTATGAAATTTGGCTATTTTTTGGGGTTTGCGGGGGTTTATTTGGGTTAAGTATGATTTCCAATTTTTGGTTTGAGTATTTTAATTTTAATTTTTTTGCAGGATTTTCAAAAGATAATATTTTTGATGGTGTTTTTATAGGTTTATATTGAATTTTGCAGAAGTGTCAAAGAGGGTTTCCTATGCAGTCTGTGGACTTTTGATGAATCAACCTGTCATTTGCCTCTTAAATTGAGGGAAACCACAGAAAACCTCAATTAGTTTGATCGGACACGCTGGTCCTGGGTGTAAAGGTTATATTAATATAATTTTTTTTAGGTTAGGGGGTTAACAGTCTATCGTTTAGTTTAAAAATCCCCAAGGTCATAAGTATTTTGGGGATTGACCAATCAGAGAGCCGCTGCCAACCTCTCACTAAAAAGAGAAAAAATCCCTACCACAATAACCGCTGTTGGAAAAACCTTCTTCCCGGCAATCGTTCACTTTTTGTGGTTCTTATTTTGATTACATCGTTTTGAAAACTATTTTAAAATCATTCTTAAAATGATATTTTAAAATAAAACTAACAAAGAAATGTAAAAAACATCGCCAGAAAATACGGGTAAAAAACCTGATTTGTTTACATAGTTTTTCCCGCTCCCTTCTGCAGGGATTTTTTTCTTAAGAATCAGTGGTATCTAAACTGAACTGTCAAGATTTTTAAACTAAACGATAGACTGTAGTTGTTAGGGTATGGTTTCTAGATTTTTTAGGCTAAGGGGAATAGTTAATTTTATTTACGAATTGAAGTGTATTTATTATATTTTTTAATTTTGAGAAGAGCAGAGTCTTGATTTTTTCAGTCTTGGATATAAAAAAAAGTTAAAATAGGAATAATTGCATATGAGCTTTTTAAGATTTACTTTTTTTACTTAGTGTAATTGGCAACCCTGATAACATTAGGTGATTTTTATTTTTTATCGTGTTTACGTGATAATTTAATGATTTTGTATTAAATTCTGTGAAATTATTCTTACAATAGTTAGTTAAAGAAAAATAAAAATAGTAAAGGTAAATCACAAGTTTTTATTAAGTTTTTGAAGAACATACAGACGACAGTGTATTGCTTTAAATATAACATACAATAGCGATTGCATTTCAAAAATTGTAGGATAAAGTTGTTAAAATTCTAATTACAATTAATATTTGAAGGGGGAAAACAAATATCACCTGCGAAAATGTACTAAGTTAAGTTGTGCACACAAAAAAAGTTAATTAGCTACTCATTTTAAGTAATTTAAACAAACCTAGTATTTATAGATTCAAACTTAAGTGTCAATTGGATGTGACAAAACGTATTTCTTACACAAATTATTAACATTTTATACTAAAATGTACAAACATGTTGAGTACCCTAAATAGTATTGTTTACATTTACAAGGGTAAAACAATATGGCTGCACCCATAAGAAAATTTAAGCCAACTCCCTGGTGGACAAAATGTGAACTACATGCCAGGTCAGACAGAAATCACATTTGTTTCCCTACTTGGTTAATATGTTACTTTACACTATACCAAGACTTATTCTTATATCCTTTATTATTGGACTCCATAGCTCGATTTACTAATAAGTATAATACATTTTTGTTTGTGTTATTTTTAAAAGATTTTTTAACTTTTAGCTAACTTTAGCCTATGTTAAGTGCTTACCTGCTTCTTCTGATAATCTTTAAGAGCATTCTCATACCCCTCTTCTAATCTTGCAAAAGCAACAGTCACTTCATAAGCCCACCATATCTGAGTACCACACAGAGCTGGCTGGGCAGGAAAGTCAAAAACCCACTGTTCTCTGGGCTTATCATCATAGCTTGCAACAGCATCAGCAAAATAGAATAAACCAGTAGATCGCATTACGTCCGTAACATTGTTCAGCCATCTCTCAACCTAAAACATTAACAAACAACTCCAATTTTGGTTGTGTATAATTTTAAATATATTTGAAACAAAAAAATTGACTTCAAGGGCTGAACAATTTGCCTTAAAGGACCAAACAATCCAGCTTAAAGGACAGCAACTTTCCTAGTATATGTACAATATCAAAACTTTCTAATTTTTAATAATATAAAGAGAGGAATTCTTAAAAAATCAGTAGTTTAATTGTATGGCAAAAACATTAGCTTATAATTATTGCAAATATGTTATTTTCATTATATCCTTTTAATTAATTTATATTCTTTTGATTAATTGCCTTAATTAAATTAATTTTATCGACTTAAAACTGCTGAATTCTTTAATTAGATGGAAATTTTAAGAAAAAAACTACTGCTGTTTAAGTTCTCTAATAGAAACCAAATACAGTTGAACCTCCTTTACGAACTCCTATAAAACCTACAATCAACTGTTGGATTCATCCAAGAAGTTAAGTACAGTTAAAAAGGACCTCACATTTTTAACTAGATGTAAAAAGAATCTTATTATACCATCTAAGATTGAAAAACTTACTATACAATCTATATTGAAAACCTAACATCCAACTTTAAAATTTTAAATATAGAAAATTGTCCTCATAACAAAGACTTGGAGAATATGATTAAAAAGACTAATATAGCCTTGCTAAATTGGGAAATTAAAGTAAAACATTGGGAAATTGCCACTTCTAACAAGAAAGTTAGTAGACTATCACAATCCTATATACCACAAGTATCTGGAACTGATACACTTAAGAATGCTGAAGACTACCTTCGTATAGTAACTGAAAACTTCACTGAAAAAACAAAAATAGCTCAATGTAATAAGTTCAACAATTTTGTAAACTGTTCTCTTGATCATAACCCTCCTTCACTTAATCCAAACTGGATAAAAAACCTTTTCTAACACCAATTTACCACCAGAAATTGCCTATACTCTCTCTCTAGGGCCAAAATTGTGTTTTTTAGATAAAATCAATACCAATAATTTATTTGACATAGCAAAGGATACTGAACAAATCATTTTAGATACCAAATCGACTGAATAACAGAATACTTTACGTGGTAAATTTACTAGTATATTAACAAATACAACCAAATAAAAAATGAAACCCCACATGATATTTATTTTAAAAAATTCCTTGAAAAAAATAAAAATCTATTAGTATTAAATGCTGACAAAGGTAGTGTAACGGTAATCTATGAAAAAAAGAATATAAAAATATGGTTAATAATATTAAGACTGATATAGATGTTTATGAAAAATTTCCTTGTTATAAAAATGAAAATTCCAAACAAAAAGATCCTATCTTAACGTTTAACCTACTTGTTTTATTTGCAAAGAAAAAGTAACGTTTTAATTAGAAAACTGTACAAAGATAAAATTATTGACTTTCCGACTACAAAGAAACTTACCACTTATACCTCTTTACCTCCTAAAATTTATTTTTGGTTAAAATAAACAAAAAGTCCTGTAAATTTGGTCTTAAACCATATTTATAATACTATTATTCCTATGTTCTAAAATAATATAAAATTGGCAAAGAAGTACATGGACGATAGTTTATTTATCATTAACAAAAATCAGTTGATAAATTACTTCTAGAATTCAATAAATTTAACCCCAAACTTTAATTCATCACAGAATATGAAAGTGATGATACCTTTTCTTGACATTCTTATAAAAAAAACTCGTTTAGGTAGTCTAGATAGAAACCACCATCAAACCTACATATTCTAGCAGATTACTAAATTATTTTTCTCACCAACCATATAATACTAGATTAAATAGTGCCAAGAATTTAATTTACCGAAATCTAACCCTAACTGATCTCCCTTACCATGATGAAGTTGTCATAAAAATATAAACCATTTTAAAAGAAAATAACTACCCCATTTCCTTAATTATAGACTTATAAAAGAAGATAAAGAAAAAAAATAACTCAAATAATAGTAACAAGCCACCTTTTCAGAATATTCCTAATAATAACAATAATAATTTGCCATTAACCTCCACACTCAATAGACCTGTATCCAATTCCTTTAATATATCCACACCCATCACTTCTGTAAATGCCAACCCACCTTTTACTGCTTCCTCTGCCCCTCTTCGCATAAATTTGACCAGAGCTAAAAATTATTTAAATAATAATAATCAAACTTTATTTTTTTAGTACTTCAAAACCGAACAACGCTAATTAAGCTTCTATGCCTTATTTTGGTGATTCGACTCAAAAAGTTATTAAAATATTCAAACCGTATAATATAGATAAGTACAATAGCTCAAAAGAACATGTCTAATTTCAAGTCACATTTTTTTTCTTTAAAACTAAAGACCCTATTATCTCTACCTTGCAACATTCTAATGTTATTTATAGAGAGAACTTATTTATTATAACTTATTTATTATTATTATTAGAGAATTTATTTATTCATAGAGAACCCAGTGAAAGAACCATGTAAAAACTGTCATAAAACTTACAGCGGAGAGACATCACAAGTATTTTTTATCAGACTTCGACAATACAACAAAGATATGGACAACTTAAAAATAATACTGCTATTACGGAACATATAACAAAGAAAAAATAAAAAATTGTAAAAATTTGTAAAAATGTTAAAAATCTTATTAATTATTTTAAATGTATTATTTTCATAAAATGTTATAAAGATATAAATGCTGTGTTATTTTTAACGAGACCTGATACCATGATAACCATGATGTGCAGAAATGGAAATTAATTTGCGTGTTTATTGCTTTTTTATTTGTTCTTTTAATGGAAAAATGCTAAATTTATCTTATTTCCTAAACAAATAATCCTATAAACAACTAAAAATGTTCAGAAAATTTGTCTTGTTTACATTCTAGTTTATAGACATCTTGATTTAAAACTGATAACAATATTAATAACAGATGTACAAGGTGGGCACTAGCGCTCGGGGCTGTAGTTGATGCAACTACCCCCTGTTTTTTAGAACCACCTCAAACCAGAAAGTTGGACCCCTGTGTTCCGCGCCCCCACCCCCTACTGTATGAATTTCTACATCACTTTACTTCTTACCATTGTTTTGTTGTTTTTAACATGTTATTATGTTTTTAACTTTTATTTTCATTGTTGTTCTAACTTGAGTTTTTTGGTGATGTTCTTTTGTTTCGGTAAGGTATAACTATTTTTGTGATGTTCTTTTGTTTCGGTAAGGTATAACTAATTTTTGGTGATGTTCTTTTGTTTCGGTAAGGTATAACTAATTTTTGGTGATTTTCTTTTGTTTCGGTAAGGTATAACTAATTTTTGGTGATTTTCTTTTGTTTCGGTAAGGTATAACTAATTTTTGGTGATTGTTGATTGTTTTAGTGTATTTTTTATTTTTTTTTACACTGAAAATGCCTGGTGAAACGTCTGTTGTTTATGTTAATTTAAATAAACAGAAAACTTAAAAAGAGTGATACAGTTGTTAAATTTTATATAACTAACAGTGATTTAAAGAAAGGTCCCAAAACTGCAAGTACAAGGTTGTTATTCAATAATATTTATTCCTTTCAGGTATCCTTTTATGAAAAAAAATACTTCTGAAAGATGCAGATGATCTTTTTAACAGAAGATCATCTTTTAACAATAATATTATTTTTCCTTTAATTTGAAATAAAACATCAAATTTGTGGTATAGAAATATACAAAGGAAGAATGTTTTTTATTTTTAGTCAATTACCTGCCCGGAACAGTCGCAATTCTTATCAAAGTCAACATACTCTCCATCCTTAGCCCAGCATCCTCTAGCGACTTTGGACGTTTTGCCATCAGAAGTATTGAACTTTAATTTAGCCATTGAATCATACAGCTTTCCAAGATGCCTGCAAAACAAACTCATAGATGTCTCCAATAAAGGCAAATTACTGGCAAGGCATACTACTGCAAAAGAAGTATTTGTTAAAGAGGGATATAAATTTAAAAAAAGGATATAAATTTAAAAAAAAATAAAGTCACAAAAACTAAGATAGTAGGAACTAATTTTAGGAAATAAATATTTTGCCATCAATTTTTATCATACACAAAAATCAAATATAAAACAAAACTAAGCTTGAAATTTTCAAATTAAGTAAGTAATTAATCAGTTTTAATTTATTATGTATTTAATATAAGTAAATTATGTACAAATTCTACATCATATTTACCTGCAGACTAGTTCAGGTTGATTGCTATTAGAGAGAATATCAAGTAGATCAGCGGATGATATAAAGTAAAACCTGGGGTACATGAGTCTCTTGGTCTCTAAGTACTGAGCCAGAGCCTTCTCACACCTTGTAAGATCTTGTAGAAGAGATTCTAGCTTCGGCACCAAACCATGCCGATTAGTCATCTTGATTATATTTGGAATCGAAGATGCTTCATGAAGCATTTGCTAAAATAAAATTTATTCAATTAAAAGTAATTTGTGTAATTTTACCTACACAGCACCAAAAAAACAGATATAAAATCAATAAAAACGCATATTACAAATGTAAAACAACAATTTAGAGTAAAGGGTAGACTACTAATTTTAGTATTACCAGTAGAATATTAGCAGTAGTATAGGTGCCAGTAGAAATTATCAGTCTTTTTTTCTAAGAAAATATAGTCTTAGAAGTAATAATTAAATAATAAAAGAGTGTCTTACTCTTACCAAAAATAATCTGTATCAGTCTTTTTTTTCTAAGAAAATATAGTCTTAGAAGTAATAATTAATATAAAAGATGTCTTACTCTACCAAAATAATCTGTATCAGTCTTTTTTTCTAAGAAAATATAGTCTTAGAAGTAATAATTAATAATAAAAGAGTGTCTTACTCTACCAAAATAATCTGTATCAGTCTTTTTTTCTAAGAAAATATAGTCTTAGTAGTAATAATTAATAATAAAAGAGTGTCTTACTCTACCAAAATAATCTGTATCAGTCTTTTTTTCTAAGAAAATATAGTCTTAGTAGTATAATAATAAATAAAAGAGTGTCTTACTCTACAAAATAATCTGTATCAGGTCTTTTTTTCTAAGAAAATATAGTCTTAGTAGTAATAATTAAATAATAAAAGAGTGTCTTACTCTACCAAAATAATCTGTATCAGTCTTTTTTTTCTAAGAAAATATAGTCTTAGTAGTAATAATTAATAATAAAAGAGTGTCTTACTCTACCAAAATAATCTGTATCAGTATTTTTTTCTAAGAAAATATAGTCTTAGAAGTAATAATTAATATAAAAGAGTGTCTTACTCTACCAAATAATCTGTATCAGTATTTTTTCTAAGAAAATATAGTCTTAGAAGTAATAATTAATAATAAAAGAGTGTCTTACTCTACCAAAATAATCTGTATCAGTCTTTTTTCTAAGAAAATATAGTCTTAGAAGTAATAATTAATAATAAAAGAGTGTCTTACTCTACCAAAATAATCTGTATCAGTATTTTTTTCTAAGAAAATATAGTCTTAGAAGTAATAATTAATAATAAAAGAGTGTCTTACTCTACCAAAATAATCTGTATCAGTATTTTTTTTTTCTAAGAAAATATAGTCTTAGAAGTAATAATTAATAATAAAAGAGTGTCTTACTCTACCAAAATAATCTGTATCAGTCTTTTTTTCTAAGAAAATATAGTCTTAGTAGTAATAATTAATAATAAAATAGTATCTGCCTATACCTAGAAAATCTGTATGATATTAAGAGTCCAAGTAGAAAACTACATGTGCATATTAAGTTCAGACTAAATGATTAAGTTAGAGATGCAGCGATCTTAGTGTTATTTTATCATTATCAGTATAAGAATCCAGAACCTTACCAAGTGAGTAAAACTAAACCTTTCTCTTAATTAAATATTTATATTAACTTATTTATTTCACATACCTTAACTATATAATAAATTCTTTCATTACCCTAAATTCCTTATCAACTTTATCAAAAATCTTTGAGTCCTCAGGAAGCTGTTTCCTAATATCATCAGATCCAATAAATATAGCTTCTAGGTACATCCAGACTCGCTGCACTTCCAACCACAGGTTTATGACTGTGTCTGCCATCACTAGTTTCTGTGCCCAGTCTGACACTTCTTCTTGGAAAAACCCTATGAACTTGGAACTCAACATGTTTTGCAGTTGACTCTGGAAAAACAACAAATGGAATCAATGATCAGAAAACATGTTTGTTTAATGTAAAACTCCAAATAAATACAATTTTATTAATAACACGGTGATCCTTGGGCTATGAATGGTATAAGGGGAAGGGGGCATAACCAAACAACTATGTGCAGTCAGTGCAGCCATATTTTTCAACCTTTTTAATAATTTCATATTACAATAAGATCTGACCTGATTATCCTCAAGTATCTCCATGATTTCTTCAGAAACTTTAACAATTTTCATATTGGTCCCGGGGTGAAGTTCATACTCAAACTCAGCTGATAACCAAGTGTTGCTGAATTCTTTAAGTGATTTCTCCATGGCCATTTCTTTGACAGATTTATCCACTATCGTCTTGACTTCTTCCTCAAACTTGTCCAAACCGAGATCTAACAAATCTCGCAGAGTTGTGGTGTCGTCTATTGAAAATTTAACCTAAACGAAATAAAACATTAATTAAACAATAAATAAGTAAATATAAAGTGATTTCCTCCTTAATAGAGTATTTACAATAATAAAATGAATTAATTAACATAAAAATAATCTTCCTAATTCAAAATATTATAATTTTTTAAACAAGTTCTTTATTAGCAATAGTATACAATATTTTTGTGTAAACCAAAATTTTGAGCCATATTTCATTAATTAAATTGGGGTAATTTATGCCCTATTAATTTTTTTGTATGAACAATGAAAGTTTCTTAAAAATGCATAAGTAGCTGATGAACTATTACTTTTCAGAATCTATTATCTTTAAAATTGATATTTTAAAGTTATTTTCTTTTTACCACAATTTGTAAGTCAAAACAGCCAAAAGAATTTTTTTTGATCTGCCAGCTTTGTTGGGAGGAGCACTACTGCTACCTTGTGAAAAGTAAGAGAAGTATACCAACTGCCAAGAGAAGTTAAATATGGGTGCGGATATATGACATTTATTTTAATCGGTCATAATGATAAAGTCAAACTACCAAATATGGAACCAATTTTCTCAATCTAATATTTCCAACATGTAGAAAACATGAGCTACGTGGCCCATATTTTAAACTCAAGAATTAGATATCTCTGTGACCCATATATTTCTCTGAGGTATTGTTAGCACACAAACTACCTTAAACTAACACAATTAAACAATTTTTTTGGGTGGTTGTAAAGTAGGAACTCTACATCCTCAAGTGTTTAATAATGCTAGATAGTGATTCAGGCATTAAAAATACGCCACCAGAATAGAAACTTTTGGCCAACAAGGCGATCGAAAGAAGTGTACATCATATTGTTTTTCTTCAAAAATAGTTGTTTAATATTACTACTATTTTAACTCGGCTCCTATTCCTGTCTCGCTTCAATCGACAGTAAATATAGTTGCCACAGAAAAAAGGCCTACTCCACAGTCTTGTAAGAAAATATACTATTTAAAGTCTGATATTTTTTTACTTTAAATAATTAAATAATTGTTTTCTAATGTTTTATTATTCTTTGTACAGAACTCCATGATGAAAAGGGTAAAATATAAACTTTAATTCCACACACAATCTAAATAATTGTTATTTTTATTTTTTCATTTTATTTTATTTTAATTATTTTTTTACAGCTATGTTTAAAAAAAAATAAAGCTATGTTTTTTATACTAGCTATGTTTAGATTTCTCTAAAAGCAGGCAGGAAACATATAAAATATTGTTACCTTTGTAGTATATATAAGCTCCCTCCAATGTCTATCTCTAATAGCAGGATTCTGTAGTTCAGTAATAGCTCTTAAAGATGTTATCATAGTTTTAATAGTGGCCTCGAGAACCATGAATATTTCCCACGCCCTCATTTCTTTGTCAAGAGCTAAACAATACATCAAAACAAAAACAAGAGGATTAAAATAATAAATTAAAACATTCATCTTTTCCCTAAACTATATTTTTGTTAGGGCAAGCTTTTGATTTTTAACACCAGTAATTGATGAGTTTACAGAGGTGTTAGGGACTAATCAACAGGTCCTGCTTAACATAATAGACCAGGAGTATCATCCTCTAGGGCAGCGTCCATCCTATTTTATCAGCGACCCAATTCTCATACTTATTTGTTACATCTTGACCGATGGCCAAATAAATTAACAAAACAAAGTACTGCATTACTAGAAGAAGTGTCTATAGAACAGTCTTAGAAGTAGAATGTGTTGATTGGACCTCCTGAACAAACCATCAATAACTTGTGGACCGTTTATTGTACAAGGCTAAAATTTGGCAGAGTAATCCTTAGTAAGATCCTCTCTAATTCGGCTAAGTACTATAAGTTTTATGCCACTTTTTTGGCTATTATATGGACCCTCCTTAGTTTTAAATGAAATAACTAAAAAATAACATAAAAAACTATTATAACATAAATTTTGAAGTTCAACAGTGGTTATGTCAGCTATTTGCATCTGATATTATGTTTCTATATTGAGTTTCTGTAATGCATTGAATAAATAATATTTTGTATCAATCTATCAACAGTCAACTCAGCAGAAAAAACAGTACGCAGTGAATACACTATTTCATGATCCATTTTCAAGGAAGATTTTATTATTGCGAAATTGACAAAACTTTATTAACTTCTGTAATATTTAATTATATTTAAACAGAAGCTAATTCGTTCCTGTGAAAAAGAAGCACTTCAAATTTATTTTTAACACTTTCAAGTTACAGAGAGAAAGAGGAAAAAATCATGACAACTTGTGTTCCTAATTAGTATATGTTTTTTCATGCTTTGGGCCAAAAAAAATTTTAATAAAGATAAACTAATCTCTTCAGAATGATTCAGAAACGATGCGGCCTCTAGGACCTGTGTAGTAAAAGAACTATTTCCCCAGAAACTAGCTTAAAGAAACTGAAAAGTAAAAAACCCTCTTCTTCAGCTCTGAAAATTAGAGCTGATTAGGATGTATTGGAAAACTTTGGAAAGAAACCCCTCCACCACCAGGTTGATCTGATGAAAATGTAATTGAAATAATCCCCCCTGATAATTTCAACTTCTCACAAACTTAGATTACATTTAATTTCCACTTAATTTACTTCTCTAATCAAAGTTCTAATAAAGAAAACATCATCAAGAGTGCTTGTAAAAAATGGTGTGAGCAACTGAAAAGCAAATACAGGAAAACAAATGTTGTTGTTAAAGGACAACAAGTATTTTGACGCAAAATTTAAATCCTTAAGATAGGAAGATAATTACATAAGAAAGTCTCCAAATTAGTTATCAGCGTGGTTATCAGACCTAACATGGCTGATAATATTACTTTATATAAAATAATATTAAATATAATTTTGAATTACCCGAGACTAAAATTGCCATCAGGCATTAAAGTTGATCAAATAATGAATAAAAGGAAATTCATATTGAGTTCGGTGGATAATTGAGTTGCCTCATAATATTAAGCAAGAAATGTTAAAAGTAGGTAGTGTTTTCATAGGGTGGTCTCGGTTACCAGTAAAGAACTATGAATGGGTAACACAGTGTCTAACCAGCCTCAGGATCGGAGACAAGCCGCTTGCTCTCAGTTAAGTCATTAAGTCGAGAGCAATTTGTTCAACAGTAAAAGATCGCCCAATATGGGGGCCAAATAAAAACAGAAATCATCAGCATACTATTCTAGACTCCAAATGTATTGAGTGTCAGAACCAAATTACTTGCAGGAAGTTGCAATCAAATCAAAACTAATTAACTATTTAATTTAACTTTATCAATATTATTATTGTATCTTACTATTTCTAATCTCTTAATTTTTATTTGATTTTACACATTATCCAGGCAAACAGTATAAATATAATTTAGTATCGCCTTTTTTTATAAACTTTTATTTATAAATTTGATAAATATAGACAATTTAAAAGGCCAACAAATCGTGTAAGTAATTGGAATGAACCTATAGAGCCTTGTATATGTAATAAAGAGCGGAAGGCAAATGTCAAATACAAGGAGGGTAGCCAACTTAATTTTTTATCGATGTTTATACAAGTTTAAATAGATTAAATTAGTGAATAAAGTATTTTTGTTTTATAGAAAATTTTCCTTCATATTATTTTTATCTTCATATTTTTTAAAATTTTATTTATAAATAGTGTACTTTTTCCTAGCATTTTTTCGTGGCCCAAAAATAATTGCCTACGACCCAAGTGTTTAGAATCACTGCATTAGGGAGTGCCACATTGTCTATCTTGATATAGTAGATATAGAAACAATAGAAGAGGAAACAGTATTGTGAGGGACCCAGGAGCACCCTAAAGGGGATCTCCTGTTAAGAGACATCCAACAAGGCTAGATATAAACTACTTAATGGTAAAAAATTTAGGAAAAGATAAGATTAAAACTGACAATCTGTATATTTAGAGAAGTATAAGAAAGTTTTAGAGTTTGGCCCTAGATATGTCTTGTCATAACTTTGTCCTAGCATAAGATAGACAAGTAATTTTGTTGAGTTCTCCAATTTCTTTTTATGACTTGTTTTACAGTTTTATTATTTAGTTTGTTTTATCTGAAGCTAGTTAAGGTATAATTGTTGGAATAAATTTTAACATGAGTTGTCATAATTAGACATAATTTGTCATGTAATTGAAATATACATTCAGTCGTGTTTTGACCATCAAAGAATTATTTAATATCCTCTTAAGTGTAGTGTAAATTATATCCACTGGGAACAACAAAGGTTATGGGCCTTGGACCAGAATAGAATTGAAAGATAAGAGAAAATTTGAATCAATATTACACAATATTGGTAAGTCAAATAATTTTTTTGACAAAATAATCATAAATAAACTTAAAATAAAGTTAAGAAAGAATAATGAGCAATAAAGTTAATGTGCCATTGTTCAACGGAAAAAACTTTATTACTTGGAAATTTCGATTAAATGCTGTACTCGCCGGAAAAGGGTTGACAGAAATAATCGAGAATGACCCACCAGGACGAAGATCAGTAGATTACACTGAGTGGAAAAAGAAGGATGGCGAAGCACAAGCAATTATTACGCGCGCTATGGATGATGAGTATGTGGGATTAATCCTTACATGTAAGACCAGTAAGGAAATAATGAACTACATGACATCCAGATTCGATGGTGACACAACTAGAAGAAAACTTGAAATCAAAAATGATTTAGCTAGGCTGACCATGGGAATGTCTGAACCATGGGAAAATTATCTAGACCGAGCTGAGAGACTACTTGAACAAGCTCGCACACTAGGAGCATCCATTGAAGATGAGGAGGTAGTTATAGCAGTATTGCGTGGCCTCCCAGAAAAATATAACTGTATAGCATTACAATATGATAATCAAATGGAAGCTAAAATCTCCGACATTCGACGAAGCTTTAGACTCCATGACGAAAGAAACAAAATTCAAGTAGAAAAGAAAGAAGAAGCATTAAAAGCAGGTCCAAGTGAATTCATAAAGAAAAGTTGTTATATATGTGGAAGGAAATCACATTTTCCTCAGCAATGCTGGTATAATCCAGAAAATAAGAAAAATAAACAAAAACAATATCAAAATAAAAAGAAACAAGATTATATGGAAATAAACAAAAAGGAAAATCATGCAAAAACTGTCACTCATAATATTAATTCAGACAATGATTCAGAATCATGTGACATAGCATGGACAGCATGTGACAAAGGAATATTAAAAAACGATTGGATCATTGATAGTGGTTGCTCTAGCCATATGACACCATATAGAAATATAGTCCACAATGTGAAAAAAGAAGAAAGAAAAATTAGATTAGCAGATGACAGCGTCATTAAATGAGTTGGCATTGGAGAAGTTATACTCAAACAAACTGGAAAAGACGACTACCATCTTTCTAAGGTTTTAATAGTTCCTGAGTTAAAAGGTAACTTACTGTCAGTAAGCAAACTTACTGATAACCAACAACAGGTAAAACTTAATAATAATGGTGGAGTGATTGAGAGTGTGAATGGGAAAGTACTACTAACAGCTGAGCGAGTAAAAGACTTTTACTTGATTTCTGAGAAAATCGAGCACGCATGTTCCGTAAAAAGTAGCTTGAAACAGTGGCATCGTAGGTTAGGTCACTTAAATGAGAAATATTTAAAGCAACTAAGTAAAAATAACATGGTGCGCAGCTTAAAAATCACGGATAAAAGTATGAATGATACATGTGTTTCTTGTGTACAAGCAAAATTTGCTCGCAAAGCATTTCATTCAGTAGTTCATAAACAGTCTTCTAAACCCCTCGAATTACTTCATGTAGACTTAGTTGGTCCAATAGAAGAAGAGTCCTTAGGGGGATCTAGATATATTATGACTATAGTCGATGATTACAGTAGGAAAATATTCACTCAATTCTTAAATAAAAAATCCGAAACATTTGAAAATTTAAAAGAATTTATAATTATGTCAAAAAATAAAGAATATAGAATTAAATATATCAGAAGTGATAACGAAACTGAGTGGTATAACCATAAAATTACTCAACTGTATAAAGAGCATGGTATCGAGCAACAGTTAACTACAGCTTATTCGCCTAAATCCAATGGTGTGGCGGAGAGGGCAAATAGGACTATAGTTGAAAGTGCGAGAGCCATGTTAATAGAGTCGGAACTACCACTTACATTTTGGGCTGAAGCTGTCGGGACAGCTACCTACCTTAAAAATAGAACACCTACTAAGGGAAATGATAAAATTACTCCTGAGGAGAAATTCTCTGGAATAAAACCTACAGTGTCGTATCTAAAAATATTTGGCTGTCAATGTTATTATTGGTTAGATAAATCTCATAGAAAGAAATTCGATCCTAAAGCTAGAGTAGGAATATTTGTAGGATATTCAAAATTGCGTAAAGCGTATAGAATTTTTTATTGTGAAAAAAATAAAATAATTGAATCCAGAGACGTTAAATTTTTAGAAGAAAAGAAAGGGAAAGATTTATTGAACCAAGGTCAATCAGAAAAGACACAAGACTATACTATAGTCAATTTTGATGACAAAGAGGAACAGATTGTTGAACATCAGGAAGATGGTGAAAATCAAATAATAGAGCAACAGCAACCAACAGGTACAGGTAGACCAGTTAGGGCTGTTCGACAGAAAAATATCAATTATAGAGAGACAAGGCAACGAGTAAACTTAGCTGAAGGGAAGAAAAAATTAACAATCCCGAACAACTACCATGGCGGAAGATGTAAAACACGAGATCTTAAAATCACTGCTCGCAAAATTGCTAGGAAAAGAGCTCGAGACGGAAGCATTACTCTCGCCAAGGAGGGAAATGTTTCGAGTAAATCGGCACACCTGGTTAGGCAAGTTCAATTTGTCAACCAGGAGTACAAAAATAAAAATTTTAATATCGCATATGTTGCATCAGTTGATCAACTTGCAGATTTTTTGACTAAATCTATTTTGGCCCCTAAATTAAAGAGCTGTTTAGAAAGACTAAATTTAATCTAAATTAACTTTAAATAATTAGTTTTTTGTTACTTAATTAATTTGATGATTCAAAATAAAATTTTAGGAATATATATTGAACGTATGATCGAATATTTGTAAAATAATATACATGTATAGTAGAGTATATAAGCTCAGTTGTATAGTAGTATGTACGACTGGTGAGAAATGAGTGTGGGCAAAATCCAATGTATTCTTTAACTGATGTTAAAATTTAAAGGGGGGATTTGTTGGAATAAATTTTAACATGAGTTGTCATAATTAGACATAATTTGTCATGTAATTGAAATATACATTCAGTCGTGTTTTGACCATCAAAGAATTATTTAATATCCTCTTAAGTGTAGTGTAAATTATATCCACTGGGAACAACAATAATGACATCTTACTTTTGATTTCCTTAGCGAATTTTTTAAGCTCCATATCAATAGCCTCAGAGTCTATGTTCTTCCAAACCGTGCTCTCCCACTCATGAATACAGCTCATTATAACCAAAATGTAGTCCCAGAGTATCTGTGAGAATCAATAAATAGGCAATTTAAGTATAAATGTACTGCATATCAAACAATAGGTTTGGTCCAGAGCAGTGACTTAAAAAAACAACAGGGAGTACATAAAGATAATTAGACCAAGAGCCAGGCCTAAAAAATGTGACTCATTTTGTACCACTTTAAACCAAGTTTTTATGAAAATATTTTTTTTTGAGGTAGTACGTAATTGAGCACTTTATTGGACCGTTTTTAGGATGAGAAGCTTATCATTATTTAGTACTTTTCACCTCCGAGGACAGTAATGAATGTAAAAAAAAACTCCTAGGACGTAAAAGTAATTCATATATTGCTGCCATTACTGTAATGTAGCGTGTTAAAAAAAACAATCTGTGTAAAACCTTCATGAGGTTTCTTTAAAAACGTTCATTTTGTTTCTGTTTTTGTTCGTAGACTAATTTTTTTTCGTTTTTAAAAGGTGTTCAAATTGACAATTTTTGTGTGTTTAATTGTAAAGCTTTTACATTTTTGAGTAAAAGTGTGAAGCTATGGATGAATTCAATGACGACGATAATTGGACGTTTGTTTTTTTTTTCAATTAAGTATATAGCACAGTTTATTTAATGAGTGCTACCTCAAAAAAAATAGTGTATGCCACCCGGCTGAGAATGTCTTTATGTCTTGGCAATTTTTCCTGACTCGCTTCGCTCCTCGGTAAATCTAATTGCCGTGACATAAAGACACACTTCTCAGCCTTATGGCATAAATAACTATTAAATGATTAAGGTAAAGCATAGTCTGCGTATTCAAAGTGAAGCCCTTCATATGAATGTGCTAGATCAAAATATTCAAAAATTTCATAAATTCCAGTTTTCTTGCTATAATTGGTTCCCTGTGGGTCGGGTGCAAAACACGAAGAGAACATTTTTTAAAGCTGATAACATTTCCTATAAAAACGTGTTTTTTCATCAACATCGGATAACCACAACTTAAGTTATGACATTTGTTAAATGGCCAAAAAATGCATAAAAGCCAATATTTTTTTAAAAGAAATTCGCTGACTTTGCATAAATTAACCATTTTTGGTTTTTGGAGCAAAAACTTTGGTTGTAGCCATTAGATTTTTAAACCGATGATTAAACACTTGTTTTATAGGAAATTTTATCAGCTGTAAAAAATGTTGTCTTCATGTTTTGCACACAACCCACAGGGAACCACTTATCTTTCAGTCTTCCAAGAAAACTGAAATTTAGCGATTCTATAAAATTTTGAGCATGCGCAATCATATGAAGGGCTCCACTCTGGATAGATAGACTCTGTTTCTTCATAATTAAAGGTATATTTTTTAAAAAATTGGTTTGAAGCAGTACAAAATAAGTCAAATTTTTTCAGGTGCGGCTACTAGACTAAATGGATTGCATCCCTTTAATAACCCTTATAGGCTATTTCTTAGACTGTACTTGAACACATACATGTTAAGAGTGGAGTAAATAAACTACTAAATTTAAAATAATAATTTGTGGCTCAAACAGCTCTAACCCACTTGAACCACAAACTATAGTGCTCCCTACTAAAGTTTAGACAAGTAGTTCTCCTTCACCCCTTCAAAGATAATATTGACAACTTTTAAATTACAATAACCTGAATTTATTGACTTATTTTAAATTTATTAAACTTTCAAACGTTTAGTTTGAATTTAATTGTTAATGGTTTTATCAAACAACAAAGATGATCTCTAATATTACTCACTAAACCAGACTGCTAGCAGTCAATATATTGATCAATAAAATGACAACAAGAAGCACAGATTGATGTAAATATTAGTCAGTTCACATGACACTGAGGTATTTTGAAGTATATTGAGAGTTTAATAGAAAGCTGTTTAATTGTTTAATATCGAAGTTGGCTTGGGTAGCCAACTTATTATTTAACAGATTAATAGGACAAGATACCTTAACAAGTTTAAGTTCCTTAGAAATCTGAGATATAACTCTAAACTCAGGCACACTGACTTCAAACAACCCGGCCTGTTCAGTCAGTTTGGACATTAACTCTTCCAGACCAATCAGTTCAATATGACAAGCATCTAACTCATCATATGGACTCTCGCAGTCCCATCTACAAAACACAACACCATAAACAAGCATTTTTAGAGCAGTCACAAGATTTAAATTATATAAAATGAATACCAATTTTAGTGCGTACCCATGAAGCTATACATCCTCTGGAGGGTTTGTATGTAATATGCTCATAGATTAGCATATTGTGGTAGTGATAAGGTATGAACAACTTAAATAATGAAATCAGTTGAACAAGGATCTAATAGCAATAAAAGTATGCGGTAAAGCTAAAGAGATGACTGTTTTAGAAGTGAAACTGGAACAGAAGTTGTAGAACTTAGTCATTAGCTTGTTCTGATTGATTTTCTCTCAAAGAGTATGTAGTATAGCTCGAGAGATGCCTGTGTTAAGTTTTAACAACAGGTATAGTGTGACACATGGTTTAAATCAATTAACAGGGTGAGATAATAGTGTTGAGGAACCAATGAGGTTGGCCTGATATGAAATTGTGGGCGTGGTTTAATATCCAGGACTAACCTCATTGACTTCCTTGCATTATTTTCCCACGCTGACAACTGATTATAACGTGTGCTATCCTATAATGGGATGGGGTAGCAGCACTTTAAACATTGTACAGCGCACAGTTATAATTGGTTGACAGTGTGGGAAAATAGTGTTTAGAAACTAATGAGGTTGGTTTGATACGAAATTGTGGGTGTGGTTTAACCACACTGTCAATTGATTATAACTGTGTATTATTCTATAGGTTGCTCCAATTCAATTTATCTCAAAGAGTATGCAGTGCTTTTTACATGAGAGAAGTTCCATGGCCATTTAGAAAGCAAAGTGAATTTAAGAGATATCAATTACCCGGACTGAGACAGGCGAAATCAACTAGAGTGACATTTGGTAATTATCGTGTTCTTCTGGAATGGTAACAAAGTTCTAATTTCTATTTATATTAGTTTTAAGGATTTTATTAATGTGTACTTTCTAAAGTTTTGGAACCATTCAGAATGTAAACTAACATTGTGAATTTAAATATAGAGATTCTTGGATGAGGCTACAAGATTACCATTATTTTTTGAACAGTCAGTATTGACATTTAATAGTTTTTATTTATTCGGTGGAAGGTAGAATATAATTATAAAAACCATAACTTGGACTAAAATAGAATTGCAACCTAGAAATTATTGATTTAAACCCAAGTACAATCAAAGCTAAAATGAAATTAAACAATAACTGATTTTTTCATACTCATTTTGTGGACTTCAGGGTTTAGGCCCTCAATCATCTCATAAAAAATCATGCGAATAAAAAATAATTTTTGGAAGGGAGGTCAAGACAATAATTTAATTTAGACAATCCCATAAATAGAGTCTTACACATACCCAGGCTTTAGACCAAGTAAAAAGTAATTTAGACTCATTTTATTGGCACTGATGATGACTGATCAGGTTGAAAACTGGCTTTATTTTATAATAATAACTTGTGTGTAAAAAGAAAAAACGCTAAAGATAAGATAGAACACCAAAACAGTAAGATTTTTGATAAATAAGGTAAGCGATAAAAGCTGAGTGATCTCAATTGAATGTAAGTTTTTAATTAGAAGTACTATTTAAATAAAGATATTAAAAATAATAGTAAAAAAATCGAAAGAAAAGAAGATTAAAATGTAAATATAAATTTGATATTTGTAATAAAATGTTAACAATAATAGGATTCAAATTATAATCCGAATAATTCATTTGGATTATAATTGTCCGAATAAATTAAACGGTCCTCTATGTCTAAATAAACTCTCTTTCTTGGATAGTAAACAAAAGCACTTCACTGCGATTGAATTCTTTGTGGATTTTATCAGGTGTAGCAATAGTATAATTGTTTTTACAAAGAAATAGAAAAATATAATAAATCATGCAACCTCTGAAAATAATTTAACATATTTAAATAATCTTTAAGAACAGTTTAGACCAAACCTTATCTTAAAGTCTTTTAAAAACTGCACTTGATATCTCTATAAAATCACATTTTGTCTAAATTTTTAAATTGTTTATACCTCCTTTAGTAAAGCCAGAGATATAAGATATAAGAGTACCTAAAGAAAGGTTTCTTTTTAAACAGTTCCCTATATAAGTTCTGTCTGATATCAAAACACATAATCCTCTTCCTTATAGTATTGGACTCAGCTTGTATCAGGGGAGTAGCTGCAGCTCTTACCTGTAGAGCTAGCTTCTTTAATGCATTCCACTTATCTGGTAGCTCCTATTAAAACAAATTAATGTATAAAAGCCATAAGAATTGTAAGTTTTTTGAGTTATTCCTCCGTAAAAGATAAACAAATATCAATATTATATACTTTGCAACAATGAAACACTTCCCTCTAAAAGGCTTATTTCTTACACTTAATAATCATGCAAATAGACCTCTGGTCGTAATGTAATTGAGATCATCCTCAACCCAAACCCCACTCAATAATAATAATGCTTGTTCAGAGCCTGGTGACCTTTCAGGAATAACCCCTGCAGGAACTATTTCAGGTGCTAGGCGCAACCGTAATGCTCAAAGTGCTAAATTTGGCGATATATTATTTGAATAATAATCTTATATAAACTGAGAGAATAGCCTAGAATGCAAACACCAGACCTTGGTGGTGTCAAAGGTCAGTATAGGGACCAAAACTTTAATGACCTCGGTCACGGAGCCGGCTTACACTAAAGCATTCATTAATTTTTAGATATACCTAAATGAAAATTAAATTTTATTTTAAACTTAAATCTTTTAATGAAATCTATAATTCATAATTATTCATATAAATAATTATGAAATCTATAATTCATAATTATTCATATAAATAATTACTATTAAATAAATATTGACTATGTAAATATAAATTTCTTAAGGTTGCTGCTTTAATAAGAAGTTTTCATGTTGGCCATTTAACAAATAAAATATGCTGTTTAGATTGAGAAAAAATACTAATACTTAGAGAGAGGACTAAGGGATAATGTTTTAATCCGACAGGGATTTTAGATGGGTGGGAGTCTCTAGTCTGCTTCTAGGTAGACTCTAGTAGGAGTAATAACCGTTATGCACTGATAATAACACAGTGATTAGTCTAGAAGTGTGACAGTTTTCATGGGGTGCATAACGGTTATTACTCCAACCATAGTCTACCTAGAAGGAGATTAGAAACTCCCCACCCATCTAAAACCCCTATCGGAGTTAGGGGTTTATAGCTAAGGGCCTATAGCACTCACTGTTTATACACTCTACAAACAGCAGGCATTTTTCAGTGACCTCACATTTAATCACTTACTACAACACAGATAATCAAAGAATATGTGCGATTAAAACTTATTTTAAATTCATTTTACTTAATTTATGACAAAACAGCCGAAAAATAATGTTATATTTATGTGAAATTGTAGTTATAATGAATATTCAAAAAATGACGTTACCAAAGTACAGTTATAGTACCAAGCTACCCAGGGAATAAGAGCTGTTGTATCCTCCCTCTGAGTATTAGTCTCTTTGTATTGATCAAACATATTTTATATGTGACACAATATTATTACTATTTTACATTATTATTTTATTTCTTACTGAATATTGGTCTCATTAACTAGAATCAGTAGAGAAAGTTATTTAAATATTGTACTTACATTAAGTAAGATATATATTTCTTCCGGAAAATCCATGTCATAAGACTTCACAATATCCATAGTTTCTTTGACAGGTTCAAACATTGTGTCGATTTCAGCTGTTCTATCTCTTACTTTGATCAGATAACCCATGATAGCAACTAGACCATCATAATCTCCTTTGATAAGAGGTTTATTTAGACCTTCTTCAGCTTCAGCAATGAACTTATCTAGACCAGTCAGTCTAAAAAAAGATAAATCAAAGTAAATTTTCATTTTATAGTTATAAACTATAACTTTCTAATGCTGCAATGAATGGATAAACAAATATTTATTGCAGAAGTATTTACATTTTTACAAACATTTATCATAATTAATAAAAAATAAAAAAGGTTTAGTCATAGGTTGACAGTCAAGGTTTCAACAAACGTAAAGAAGTACTTACACTTCTTTATGTTTGTTGAAACCTTGACTGTAAATATTAATAACTATAAGACTTCATAAGACAGTGATTAATAACTCTAAATTATTAATATTCCTAGTATAACTATATTAATTTATTAACCTTATTCATAATATTGTGTAGTAAGTTCATTGGTATAGTATAACTATATTAATTTATTAACCTTATTCATAATATTATGTAGTAAGTTCGTTGGTATAGTATAACTATATTAATTTATTAACCTTATTCATAATATTATGTAGTAAGTTCATTGGTATAGTATAACTATATTAATTTATTAACCTTATTCATAATATTATGTAGTAATTCGTAATTCTATATTTAAACCTAAATTTATTAACCTTATTCATAATATATGTAGTAAGTTCATTGGTATAAGTATAACTATATTAATTTATTAACCTTATTCATAATATTATGTAGTAAGTTCATTGGTATAGTATAACTATATTAATTTATTAACCTTATTCATAATATTATGTAGTAAGTTCATTGGTATAGTATAACTATATTAATTTATTAACCTATTCCTATAGTATGTAGTAAGTCATTGGTATAGTATAAAAAAAAAAAATGCCCGTTTTAGGGCCTTTCGGCCCATCAGGGTATTCACCCTGCGGGAACCACCTCAGGTGGGTTGCATCTACTACACTCTAAGAATTTATTAAAGTTGGCGAAATCATTTTAATACAAATACTATTCATAAAATCTTAGAGCATAGCCCAGGCTGCGAACCCCGGACCTCCGGTGCCGAAATCGAACGCCTTTACGATCACGGCCACGGAGGCAGAGATTGGTATAGTATAACTATATTAATTTTAACCTTATTCATAATATTATGTAGTAAGTTCATTGGTAAGTATAACTATATTAATTTATTAACTCATCTACATGTATTTTTTTAGCCTAATTTATTTTTATTTGCAAAATTTTATTTTGTAAACTTTACAATTAACATTGAAACAAAAAGAACAATAGGTACAAACAAAGAAATAAATTACCAGAAAGTAATGTTTATTTCCCTTTTTTCTATTTGGTTATAGCAAATATACAAAACTAAAGCCTGGTCCTGACGCTCCATTTTGTACAATGATTAGTTTCGAGCAAATCTAATCGTTGCAAGTAAAACATAGCGTGTGGATAAAAAAACTGTGCAGATTTGGGTAAAAAAAATAAGACTGCTATTTCAGCTGTCTGAGAAAAATTTACAAGAACTGCACAGACAAGTCAATGTGTGTGGACTGGAACATAAAATTTCAATTTTTAGTTTTTAAAATTGGCATGATTTTCTACAACCTATTTCAAATACTTCATTTAATTCATGCCTACTAATATTAAATTAATCACAGTTACTCTTATTATTTATTTGATTTAAATATGTGAGTTCAGTTATTGAGTACTTAGCTAGTAAGTCTCCTTGTCAAAGTTTATGTTTAAAGTCCTATAGGACTTAAATTGTCTACATACCAGGTTTAGTTCTTTCTTCCTAACTTTTACAAAAAGAACTTGGTTCTCTTTTCAATATTTAATGATTCCAGAGAGTCAAAATAAAGATAAATATATTGGCATAGTTATTTGAACTAAGCTTGGCCCACTCCCAGTGGCTAGACTGACGTTACAGCGTGGGCTTAATTCTGACATTACAGCATCTTAGTCTTAGAAAAAGAGGTAAATACAGTGTAGACGCTCTTGTATTTGCAATGTTTTCATTCCGTCTTAAGACAGTGCAGACAAATCGTTGGGTAAAACATAGCAATTGGACCGGGCTTAATGTCCAGTTCAAAACTATACTATCAAATATGATCAAATATATAAACTAACTATCAATATTTGAATTATAGTATAAGATAATAATAATAAATAAAAAATAGTATAAAATGATGATAATAAATAAAAAATAGTATAAATAATAATAAATAATATATAAATGATAATAAATAAAAATAGTATAAAATAATAATAAATAAAAAAATAATAAAAATAATAATAAATAATAAAATATAATATAATAATAATAATAATAATAATAAAATATATAAAAATAATATTAAATAAAAAAAAATAATAATAATAATAATAATAATAATGAATAAAACAGTATAAGATAATAATAATAAATAAAAGAACAGTATAAGAATTCAGATAATACTTACTTATTGACTACATCATCATAGAGATACTGTTTATATAGATTACTCCACTGTAGTACATGATTCAGTAAAGAACTTTTAAACAGCCTAATATCTACCCTTAGCCACGTCTCTATAACCTCTTCATTAATTATAACTTTTGACAATTCCTTGTATAAGTTTTCATAGTAATCAATCTGTAACCAAATAATACAAGTGTTAGTATTTTAAAAGATGTATTGATTCAGCTAAATATCAGGACAATAAAAGAAGGCAAGTCAGGAACATAGCTAGGGTGGGGGTTAACCTCCCCCCTGGGAAAGAACTTATTTCAAATGTCTCTCAAACCCCCCTCCCTCCCCCTAATAAGTTCTGGCTCTGGAAAGGGGCTTGGGGCGAGTCATATGGCATAGGCACTCGGCAAATATAGAGAATATAAAATAGGTAATAGGATGATGGCAAATCAGGAGAAGGAAGAAGGGTCAGACTTCTATTAAGATGGCTGGAAGATGATGGAGATGGGTTGAGAAGGCTAGGAGTGCCTTTTTAGAGAATATAGCACGACTAAGAAGAGAGAAAATTCTATGCTTCAGCAACAAGCATTAATTTGAAATTCGGCATGCATATGGCCCAATGTAAGACAAAAAATGTGCTATGTTACATCTTATTATTAGCAGTAGTTCAATGTTTATCAAATTGACTTGTGAATGATATAAAAAAATAGGTACGGGGTACCTCAGAACTTTTCCTCATTGCTGCTTAACTTTTATTATAAAAAAAAACCACATAATATTTGCCGTATCAAAACAAAACTTGGTAAACTTATTTATTATGTAGAGGGATACATTTGTACCACATTTCAGCTCTATTGGATAATTTTACAATTTTTTGCAATTAAAAAAAATATACAAGTCATTTGATAAGAATTGAACTAATGCTGATAATTTGATGAAACTTGGCTTGCTAAGTTTCAAAAGGGTCTAGCCAAATCCCAAACTGATCAACAAGTGTTTCCGTGTTTTATGAATTTTTGAAATTTTTGCTGAGGCATTATTTCCAGTTAATGATATAAAAAAATTCTGGATAGCACAACTACACCTATAGACTGAAAAACTTTGTACTAAGTTTTAACTCATTAGCATAAATTCACTGGGAGATACAAGAAGATATAATACTTTACAAATAGCTGCATCAGAAGGAGTAGAGTCAATAGAGAAATGGATGATAGCAAATAAATTCACACTTAATAAAGAAAAAACTCAAACTTTAATTTTAAGCTTAAAACTAAATATTAAACAGAAAGGTATTAATTTCCTAGGTATTACAATAGATGGAAAAATGACGTGGAACTTGCAAGTTGATAAAGTTGTCAATAAAATATCTAGCTTCATATATGTTTTCAAAAAACTTAAAAAATTACCTAAGAACAGATAAATTAATTATGGTGTATCATGCTATGGTAGAAGTAGAATTAATTATGGTATCTTAATCTGGGGTCATGTTATTTAGAAAAAATATTAATAAAGCAAAAATATATAATTAGGATAATTGCAGGTTTAAAACAAACAGATTCATGTAGAGAATATTTTGTTGATTATAAAATTATGACAGTTGTTAACTTATTTATTTATCAATCAGTAATTTATATTAAAGCAAATGAAGAAAATTTTAATTATAAGCAACATTGTTACAAAACAAAAAATAATGAAATTGTTATTCCAAGGCATCGACTTAAAAAGTCAGAAGTTGGATACTACATATAGGTAAAACTTTTAACCATATTAGTCTCAAAATAAGAGAACTTGAGTAAATGATTTTAAGAATTTTATGACGATCATACGCTTGACAGCAGTGACAGCGTAAAAAATAAAATTAAAAAAAAAAAGAGAAGAAACCGCCCTAAATCTAACTAAATAAGAAAAAACTATTTAGAACTCTAGAAGACAGCACCAAGAAAGAGAATCAGAAAAACAAAAAAGAAATAATAAAAAATGCAAAAAACAGCGGAACTAAAGAGGTAATATGAGAACCAATCAACTTACTATGACGGACATACCAAAACACCAGAACAATATGACACACATGACATGGGTCCATACCATGTTATAATACAACACAAAATACCAATTCTATATAAAGGAATATCAAGACTCCACCCCATGACGATAGGTAAACTATTTACATGAAACCTTGGATTTAAAAACAACGAAATTACTCAAATAACCAGTATTTCTTGTGAACAAATAAAAATAACACTTAAATAATAGAATTAATGCAACAAACTCATAACTTCCCAAACACCTAAATAAAATTATAACACATTCATACCAAATCAATAATCTACAAAAAAAGGGGTGTTTCGGGAATTGAGCAATCCTTTAACAGAATTAGAAATTTTTACAAAATATGAATTTTTCAAAATACAAACATAAATAATTAACGTTAAACGAATAACAAAGAAAAGTGATTGAAACAATACACCAAAAAATTTATCCCCACACAATCAATATTTTAACAGTTAGAGGCCAATCATTACCACCTTACGCTTATCTACACTTTGTGAGATGCCCAATTGACCGTACATTCCCGAGTAAATACATTGTCAAAATTGTCTCCGATTTGGACATAGAGAAATTGATTGCAAAGGTTCTACCCGCTGTGAAACATGCGGGTTAAACCCTTCAACTCATGGAATAAATGATAAAAACGAGATACAACAAATGCCTAATAAAATAACTTCCCCCATATGTATCACTGAAACAAGGACATAAGGACAACAAACTTAAAAGACTGTCCCGAATTTACAATACAAAAAAGCATAAAGAAACTATGGTAACAAAAATATATCTTTCGGCGAGGCAAAATTACAAATTAGTAACAAAACATATGCAACAGTCCTTTCAATCCGAACCAACTGAAACTATCCCAACCTAACCATAAATACTGAATCACGCAAATATCAAATACAAACCTTACCTAATCCCAAAATAATCCTAAGCGCCAAAAACTTCATCATATATAGCCCCCGACAATAAACTATATATACAAACCCCTATAAACCCAAACAAACACCGGGAGGACTGATACAGTCCAAACCCTATAAACCAATAATCCTACTGAAAACTATAATATTGACATTACAACAACACATAATAACATTATAACTGAAGTAACAAAACAATATTTACAATTACACACAAACATTACCCAAACTCACATAGACGACAATACTATAAAACTTAATACATTCTAAAACTCAACTCGCCATAGACATGTCTTGGCCTCTTAACAAACAAACAACCACTGCAGTGTCTTGAAATCCCCGCAAGTTTAACTTGCGAGCATTCAGGATACTGCAGTGGAACATTAGTCAGCAAATAACAAAAACATTCTCTGAACACCTCTTATTCACATCCAATATTGAATATGCCATGTCTTTCTGAGACATGGTTTGACAAACATACTAATATCACCTTTAAAGGATATAATTACTATCTTTTAACAGACAAGACCGACAGAAAGGGTGGTGAGTCGCAATATTATTAAATCTAATATACAGTATAAACCACTCCATAACCTAACACACATACACACAGACATTATAGGAATAACAATAACATAAACACTCAACATTAAATATAATTCATTATCAACCCACCAAAATAAAATAACGACAAACCAATGGCTTAATTATTCAAATCTCTTAACCACCCCATACCTAATATTAGGAGACTTAAACATGCCATCACACGGCATGGGACGTACTTATAGACTTAAAAGGAGACACTTACTGACAGCAATTGAAGATACCAATACAATTCTTAACAATCACAAACCAACCCTAATCCCAAATAAATCAAAAAACTAACTCTGTAATTGACCTTCTCTAGCTTCTAACAATATTGCAAACGGACTTTAACATGGACAATTTTTAGACGACCCCCATGGTCCAACACCTCCCTATAATAATTGAAACAACTCTTTTAATATACCTAAACTATACAGGTATCCAGCAAGACGTGGAATATTGAAAACGCTAACTGGACAGAATACCATGACTACTTTACTAACTTTGACACAAAAGTATTAAATAATCACATCCAACCAACTTACGATGAATTTATACAAGACATTAACGACGCATGCAAAAAATCTTCCTGAATAAAGAAACGTAAAATTACTTCAAATTCCGTAACCCTAAATTTAATTCATTGGTGGACTCTAGTTGTGAACAAACTAAAAACGATCGTATAATCTTACCAAAATTACAATACTAACCCTAACTTACAAACTTTTTATTAGTTTCAAAAGAGCAATGCTAAATTAGACGAGACATTAAAAACGTAAACAAAAAAGTGTTGGAAAAAAATATTGTGACAGCTTAAACTTAACAAAAAATTCCCCATCTCTGTTTGGAAATCTTTAGAAAATAAACAAAACTGAAATTAATGACTCCCATACTAAATACAGGACCATGGCTCGAAGACTTTATGACAAACTTGCCCCTCCAATCTGTACCAACATAACTCCACCCTATATCCAACCAAAATAATCACATACTGACCGAAACTTTTAACAATCAATGAATTAAATGCTGCAATAAAGCACAGTAATACTGCCCCGGCTTTGATAATATACACTATGACATGATACATCACTTACCAACAATATCAAAAAAATTCTTTAAATATATTTAATATATATTGGACTTTCTAACAAATCCCTGACTCATGCGCACAATACATATAACTCCCAATAAAAAAACCCAGGAAAAAACTGTTGACATAAGCTTCAAACTATAGACCAATCTTTATCATCTTGCATGCTGAAGACATTTGGAAAGATTACTAAAAATAGATAGAATGGTGGTTGGAATCCAATAACAAACTGCCTTTTCACAAAAGGGCTTCAGAAAAATAAATCAACCCTAGAAAGTCAAACACAACTAACAAATGACAATCATAGTGCATTTACTCAAAAAAAATCAGTATATCTCTCTTATTAGACATCACCGGAGCTTATGACAACGTAGATTTAACTATACTTTACCACAACTTTACCGACTAGACATACCAAAACAAACTACAAACTTATCATTAAATTAATAACTGACCGATCCTTCTTTTTCGAATTAACGGTCAAATATCGACGTTAAGACTCACAAGACGAGTGTCCCTCAAGGGGCCATCTTAAGCCCACTTTTATACTTAATACATACCTTTGACTTAGAACAAATTATAGACCCCTCCTGTAAAAATACTTCAATTGCTGACGACATACTTAATATACTATAACAGCAAATAAATGACATGATAACCGACCTAACTAACCCTAAACAATACAAGAATGGACTAAACTTACTGGGTTAGAACTATCCAAACAAATCTGAATGTTGCAATCTTTACAACGTAACAATATCCTTCTTGATGACGAGAAATTCTTTTGACAACATAAGAATAAAAAGAAAAAGAACTGTTAGATTTCTAGACTCTAACCTTGACCAAAAACTGACATGGAAAGACCATATAAAATACCAGTAGTCTCAAAATGTGAAAAATACCTTAACATCAATGAAATGGTCAGCAATAAAGCATGGGGAGTGACCCAAAAACTCTTTACATTTTATAGGGCAACAATACGCATGCATAGACTTTGCCCCCCCATTTACGTAAGCCAAACAATACTTACTTACAAAACATAGACCGTACAATACAGAGCTTAAGATTATGTATGGATATCTTAAATCCCACACAATAACAATAATACAATACGAATGCTCAGAACCACCACTTAACATACGAAGACAATATCTGACTTNAACTTGTTTAAAAAAAAAAAAAAAAAATTTTATGACAGAATACCTTCTAAAAAATGCTTTTTACAGCACTCATGAATTTTTTGATAAAAAAATATGTTTAACTTTACCAACAAGATCTAACTCATCAGGAGTCAGGTATTTACTGTAAGTAAGGAACTGATGCAGGTAATCTTGTCTATTATTCATCCACAGGTAGGCATACTTGTTGAATGGTAATGAGACATATTTCTTAATTGTTAAAATTTCATGAAATAAAAGGATTTATTTATTTATTTATTTATTTACAATGGTTGCCAGACACACATACAGACAGACAACTTTGCAAAAACCTCTTAAGAGATCTTTATTCAGGGATGAATTAAAACACTGATAATTCAGGTGATATCCTGGTTTGGCATTTTTTTCAAACACAATATTTTCCTATATACCTGCGGTATAAATGAGGAAAAGTAAAAAATGGGAATCTTCCTATTAATTTGAAATTTATCAGAGCATTCTACCAGGTTTAAATCTGATCTTTCTGTCTACACCTGACCCCTGATATATATATCAGGTGTGATATATATATCACATATATATATATATATCTCTGATATATATATTATATTTTATAAAACAATCCCCCAAATATGGAACTAGACATCCTAGTAACATATTTCAAAGATAAACACTGCCTACTTTGTGTCCTAGCCATGCTATACTATAGAATAACAAACAGTTATAATCAGTTGACAACAACGGAAAATAATGTGAGGGAGCAAATGGAGTCCAGAATGTTAAACCACACCCAAAATTTTATATTGGGTATAATCATACTAATTGGTACCTCAACACTATTTTCTTAAGCTGTAAACTGTTTATAACCATATTCTATACTATAACCACAGATGTAGTTAAGATCATGTAGAACTCAAACCACTTAAAATCCATATTTTACATTCATAAATAAACATTTCACTAGAAATATTTAAAAAAAAAAAAACTAGTGATTTTTTGAAAGGTTAAAAATACCCACCATTTAGAGAGTCTAGGTTGGGTTTACCAGAAAATATTTAATCAGTTCTTCCTCCCATAACTTAATTTTTATAACCCCAGTGACTTAAAAAGTTTTTCAAATTAATTCATCCAGTCAGTACCTGAGTTTTGAACAGGGGTAATTTAGGAGACTCTTCTTGAACAAATGGTTTTCCATCCTCATCAACTTTACCAACAAGATCTAACTCATCAGGAGTCAGGTATTTACTGTAAGTAAGGAACTGATGCAGGTAATCTTGTCTATTATTCATCCACAGGTAGGCATACTTGTTGAATGGTAATGAGAACTTCTTAACCTGTACAAAACAAGCAATTCATTAAATAACAATACAAGAATAAAATTAATAGTGACAATAAAAAAAATTGTGAAGATGTTCATGTTTTTAAGTCAAATATATGAATTTGTTTAAGCAAGTAAGCAAGTTAAATAAGTCCTGTCAGAAATGAAATAGGTACAAACATACATAATAAGAAATGCATTAATAATGTAATAAAAACAGATATGTACAATTGTTATAGGTCAAACAGCTTAACCATAAAAATTCACTAATAAATATTCATCTCTGGCAGTTAAAACAGACACAAAGGTCCCACATCGCTTAAGAGTTTGTTTACTAAGAGTACTTAATTAATTAAACAAGTTTTTCATCTTTAATTTTAGTTTTAAAAAATATTTAAATCTCAATTGAAAGCTAGAGAATACCTTAGCAATAACAATTTCAAATCTGGTCAGAGTTTCCTCTTCCATAGATTTGATGTCATCCTGGTTTACTATATCTTCCTGGAATTAAAATTTATAAATAAAATAATATTTCCTCGTTGAATACAATAGACAAATATATGACTCTGTCTCACTTAGTGCGGCTGCAAGACATTCTAGTGGAAACCTGAACTCAAATCTACAGTACTTGTCAATTACTGTAACTCCTATTTTTACAAAATAGACAATTTTTAATTGAATTATTATATTTTATTTATTATTTTTTAGCCCTTTGACGTCTTTTTACTTGTTCTCCTCGATTCGCGATTCAAAGTCCGTAGCAGCGCCACCGTCGCTGATAAGAAATTGATAACGGAGGGGTGATCGTTGTTAAAGTCCTTATAGGAGTTTTTTGGTTTTTCTTATTTGTGACGATTATTTCTTTAAATTTTTTTATCAAAGTGCTTTAATATAATTAATTTCAGGGCGTATGAACTCAGTCGAATCACTATTTCGTTGAAAAATAGGGTTTTAATGGGTTGTCACGAGTATTTAAATTAAGTGATAAGATGGTGCAAATGAAAATATAGTGTTTTATTTTAATATTGTTAATAAATGTTACTTTTAAATAATTTTAGTTAACACAAACACACAAAATTACCTTTTTATTGCATTAAATTGTTTATTATATTTGTTGTGTCTGGTATTTAAATTAACTGATAACAAGCTGATTTTCACCGTAATAGTGTTTTAATTTATTAATCAATTTTATTTACACTCTAAAATTATAAATAACTCAATAAATTCATGTTTTTGTGAAATGTTTGTTTAAATTATCCGTTTAGGTTTTATTATTTCTGGGTTAAATCGGACAAATCCAAGTCTGTAGTGATAAGAGCCTGATTCTATATTTGAAATCCTGGAATAATCGAAGTATTTATTTATAAAATATTGGTCATTTTTTTAGCACCGATGGTCGTTCTATTAGTTTTAACCTCATTTATCACAAATTAACGAACAATAAAGGAATAAAAGAAGAATTTCCAACGGCTCCCATGCTAATCCTATGATAAAAAAAAAATTTGATCACCCTTTCGTTTTCCCGCCATTGGTATCGCCAACCTTACAACTATCTCTTTGAATCGCGAATATCATAGGTATACAGGGAAAGTATTATGTTTGTAAAATTCCGAAACCAAGATTTCACTTGAATTATCTGTTTTAGGTGTTTTTAAGACCTCAAATACACTACAAATTTGTCTGTCTGCATGTGTGTGTGTGAGTATCTGTTATCATCTTATCTCCCAGTGTATTTATGCAAGAGATTTGAAACTTGGTACAAAAATCAATCTTCAGAGCTAGTTTTGCTATCTGGAAAGTAATTTTTTATGACGTCATTAACCTACAATAAGACTCAGCAAAAAGTTTGAAAATTTATAAAATGAAAAAAAAATGTTTCGATCACTTTGAAATTTTATTCAATTGGGTTGAAATTTGGTCAATTTTATGTAATAAATTACATGCAAATTTATGTAATAAATAAGTATATTAAGTTTGTTTCAATATGGCAAGTATACTATGGTTTTTGTTGAATCATAAAAGTTAAGAAGCATCAAGTGAGGTCAGTACCTGGATAGGTGACAGCTGGGAAAGTATATTTACAATTTTACTAGTATATTTACAAGTATATTTACTATCTGATGACAAGAGAAGCAAGTCTATAAGACCTGTTGCAGTATACATTTTGAGGACATGGAAAGTAAGTCCAGAGCATGGAATGGAGCTCAGACATGGAAGTAATGAGAATGAGCATAGGGAATACAATATAAAGAGGCAAAGTTCCGAGGTACACCATACCCGAAAATTTATACACTCTTCTATATTAAATTTATACACACCTCAAAAGTTAGTAACATAGTTAAAGTTTAGTTAAAACCTGAAGCCTCTTTTCAAATACCCTGTGAAGTTACACCCCCTCTTGCAAATCTATTAAGCCATGTTCTCTTCATGTTTTGCACAAGACCTACAAGGAACCATTTAGTGCAATAAAACTGAAATTTGTGCGATTTTCTAATATTTTGAGCGAGCGCATTCATATGAAGGGCTCCACTCTGGACTATGCTTACCTTCTAGGCAAGACTAGGCAGACTATGCTTTACCTTCATAATTTAAGGTATATTTTCATAAAAATTTGATTTAAAATAGTACAAAATTAGACACATTTTTTAGGCCTGGCTTTTGGACTATTAGTTGAATCAAATTAAGTTTAAATTTTGACAAGTGTACAAAATCTCATTTAAATATGGCTGGTATATCCATGGTTTTTGCAGTAGCATTAGGCGTTGTTATTGGCACCCATACCCCTGCTATGGGTGACCGCTGTGAATAAAGCTGCTGTTAGAGTCCAAAGATATAATATTTTAAAAATCAAGGGTATTTCTAATTCTGAGGTGGAGCGAAGCCAGCCCATCCTGAGGTACCCCATACCTAATTTTTTAATCAGTATTTTTGCATTTATTGCATAGTTTTTAATTTGTTGAAAGTATATTTGTTTTTTTTCTAGTTTTTGCTTTATGGATTGCATTATGCTTAAAGTCAACTCCGCTTTAATAAAAATCTAATAAAGAAGAGAAAAGTTGGTTTATTTTTGTGAATTTGAAAGGGGGAACAAAAAAGGCCAATTTCATATTGACCCAACTGATTTTTTTTTTTAACAAGTGAACTATCTTGTTAATTTTAAAACTCACTCTACTCACCATATAAGAAGTTTCCTTTCTCTTATAAGAAATCCTAGGTATAAGTAAACCAATACAGTTAATATCATTAAGCATTAGATGAATAATTCCATAGAGGGATGACGGGTCATCTACTGGATCTAAGTTCAAGGTTGGGTTGAAATCCAAGTTCACTTCTCTCAGATACATAAATATTTCCATCAAAGGAGCATGGCTCTGTTTGACATCCATCTCATCCGTGAAGTAACCAACACTACATCAGTATAAGAAACATAAAATTAAGTTTTTTTTTATTATATGTTTTTACATGGTGTTACAACAATAGGAGATCTTTATCAATCTGTACTTTTCTAAACCAGGACTTAACTGACAAGTTTAAGTTATCTAATTAAAATATGAGGTAGTGCAATGTGAACTGTAACACAATGTTAAAACCAAAGATTATGTAGTATACCTAGATAGATCACTGTTAGTCTTTTTCACCCCAACAGATGGCGCTAGCAGTACTGAAACTGCTTTTATGTCAAAAGAGGAGGAGTTAAGGTCTTCAGCCAACATCCCTTTTAAAGTAGACATTTTAAAACAAATTGGAAAATCTTTTTAACCCTCTTTATACATGCTCCAGTCCCTTTACTATTTTTTTTGTTAAAATCGACAACAAACAATAAAAGAGGGTTTTCAATACTTCTGAAAGATCTATCATTCATTATTCTATGTTTTTAACCTAATTTTTGAGTAATTCATTTATTTATCAAGTATATCTGAGAATGCCAGTAAAAAACTTGAGTTATATTCTTGATGTTATGAATAATTCTTGAAATTGCTTTAAATTTACTTCCAACCTAGAAGATAAGTAATACTATAATAAGGAACTGATTTTTTAACAATGTTAAAAAAAATAAAAATATTTTTTCAAAATTGCATAGTACGAAAAAATATTAAAAATTCTGATGCAGTATCAGCATGTCGGGCTGAACAGCATGCGTGTTTCCGATCTTAACAATAAATTTCTTGCTTAAGGTTCCAGTTTATGAATTATAACTTTTGTAGTTATTCAATTATCAAGCTCAACTTATTTTCCTTTATTTTTCAATGTAATGCGCTGAATTATTCTCTTGGCTAAACAAGACTATGCATCTAGAATTGGCATGCACACCATTATTTGCACTAGTTTAAAGCTCAAAAAGCTGAAAAATTAGTTACGTTAAATGCTTCATAATTGAGTAACTGCTCAATTTAAAAAGTATAACCTGGAACCTATATATGGTATTCAATAATCTTTGGTTAAAACATTTATAATAAATAAAAACAGATTAATTACATAGAAGTCCTTTATTTTTTTTTACATACATAACAAATAACTAAACTTTCGACTAAACTTTAATCATAATCAGAGTTTACCATAATATAAAACATAGTTTACAAACTACTTCATATTGCACCTTGGTATGGTTTTAATATGAACCATAGTATGTTGTGCAATACAGAGTAGTTTATAAATTGTGTTTTTATTTTATATTATATTAAGCTCTGATGATGACTAATGTTTAGCCAAAAGCTCAGTTATTTATTATATATAAATAATAAAGGATTTCTGTGTAATTAATCTCTTTTTATTTATTATTTTTATAAGTCCACAAAAATAGTTTTTTTTAAATTATAATATAAAAACAAACTCGATACAATTAAAAGAGTTTCTAGACATAATACTAGCATTTGAGGAATAAAACAAGTGACTCTAAAATCTAAAAGAAAGTAATAGCTAAGAAGGTAATATTACACCAAAAGTGTATACAATGAACAATTGCTTGTACTGAGATTACATTAACATATTTACAAATATTTTTTTTTTTTTA
The DNA here is from genome assembly GCA_018340805.1 of Microvelia longipes. NCBI lineage: Eukaryota > Metazoa > Arthropoda > Insecta > Hemiptera > Veliidae > Microvelia > Microvelia longipes. The sequence goes on along the minus strand of JACMZG010001914.1, from coordinate 485,501 downwards.
TAAATAACAATAAAATAAAACAAATATTAAACTAACATCGGCATAAAAATAATTTTACATTAAGAATTAAATTTAACTTTGGTTCCACCTTAAATGATTATAAACAGGAGGAACACATTTGATGTGTATCAGGACAGACATTATGTTGAGTCATCCATAATGACAAATGTTGAATGATAGGACAGTTCCCAGATGCAGCATAGCACTTTGCTTTCCACATTTCCTAGGTTTCTCTCACACATTTATGTTGTGTCAACTTCTTATAATTAGCATTCTTATTCTGATTAATTAATCAGTTCCTTCCTCAAAAGTTACTTCAAATAGTTTGGAACCTCAACTTTTAAAATCCTTAAAACATTCTTAAGGGATTAAAAGATAATTCCTCCTCATCAACACACCGTAATGCACATACTTAAGACTGTCCAGTTAAAAGTGGGGGTGGATAATTATATCTCCTGTTCTAAGGAAAGTATAAATAATCTAAGATGGCACTTCTTTTCTAATTTTAAAATAAATTGATGATGGAATTGATTGAAACTTGTTTCAAACTGGTAGCTACAAAGATAAGACACACACAAAAATATGGTACAACTACGGAGGAGGTCTTGTAAACCTAAAACGGATAATCCAGGTGAAATCTCAGTTTCAGATTTTAGTGCAAACACATTACTTCCCAATATAAAACAAAATATATAAAGAAAAGTAAAAAAAATAAGTGACATCATAGATCTTTCATATTTAGCATACAACAGGAGATGTTTCAATTAAAGTAGATTCTACAACCACTTTTAAGCTTGCAGTGTCAAGTGATGAATATAAGATTAATCTTTTTACTTTTCAATTTAATCATAATAAGTGTAGACCTTAAATGAAATAATTATTAAAAACCAATACAAAAAATATTGGACTCACGAGACTCCAACAACATGAAACAGGCCTTCACCTATCAGATCATCCACCAGGTCCAAGTATTTGTCCCATTTCTTTAATTTATTAGGATTCTCAATAAACTTCTGTAACAGCATTTCCTAACCAACAAAATAAACAGCTCATTAACAAACATCAAATTGAATTAAGCCATGTTGATAAAAATACTATGCCATGCTTGGCACAACAATTCTATAATTATTTCCGCTTAGTTTAAATAAATCAATAAATAAATAAATTATATTATAGCCGCCTCTGTTTTCAAGGTTATTAAAGAATCAGTACTCATCCCTGACCCAATGATAAGGGATAAGTACCATGATGTCAATACCCCACGGAGGTCTGGGGTTCGCATCCCAGGTTACACTCTCAGTTTTGTATGATATTATTGTTCAATTAAATTGTCGTAAACTTTAGAATTCACTTGGGGGCGTAACATTTTGCTATTAACACTCAAGGTGGGTCTCGCAGGGGTTTTCCTTGATGAGCTGTAAGACCTAAACCTGAATTATTATTAATAATGTTTTTTCAGAAGGAGATTTTCTCCTAGGCACTTAGACCTCTTATGTGGGTCTTAAAGTAAAATATAAACCAAGAGGGAATCTCCTATTCTAACCTGTGTAAAAATATTCAGACATGCGTGATCAGCTGATAGCAAGCTCAAAAATATAAAATAGGTAAAATTGGAATAACTGCGCATGAGCCTTAAAGAATTTATGTTTTTTTACTTAATTTTATTGGCAACTCTGATAACATTAGGTGAGTTTTACTTTTTATCGTGTTTTGTACTACAATATGTAAAACATGTATTAAAATATGTATGTGATAGTTAAATGATTTTATATTTAATTCTGTGAAATTATTGTTACAATAATTAATTAAAGAAAAAGAGAAACTATAGTTAAGGTAAACCACATGTTTTATCAAGATTTTGAAGAACACGCAGATGACAATGTATTGCTTTAAATATAACTTAAAATTACGATTGTTTTTATTATATTCAAAAATTTTAGGTTACAGTTGTTAAAATACTAATCAAAAATTAATATTTGAAGGGGAAAAACGAATATCACTCCCAAAAAGCAAAACTTTTCTTATTTAAGAAGTGCACACAAAAAAAAATTTTAATCTTATTTTAAGTAATTTAAACAAACCTAGTATTTAAACTACTTGGTTTATACATTACTTTAGTGGGTCCACTGTGCCATGTTTTGCAACATGCATAATTTATGTTTACTGATACCTTAAAAGTATAGAAAATTAGGATCTAAAATTTTATTATGAATCAAAATTATAATAAATCACAAGTCATAACTTTTGTAAGAGCGCACTGTTCATAGTGTGTGTTTGGTAAACATTTTATTTATTTATTTTTGTTTTTATTATTTTTATCTATTTAAATTTATAATTTATTTTTACATAATAAATATTGTAAATATTTTGAAGTATGTAAATATTTTTACATATTTTGAATATTGTCTTGGTTATTATATTTAATAATACAAACCGAAGTGAGAATAGAGGGAGCTGCAAGCATCTCAGGTTTTACAATCGAAGCAGATTTAGCTACTTCTTTCTTTTTCTCTTTCTTTTCTTTACCTTTCTTTTTATCTTTTTTATCTTTATCTTTCCCTAGAAAAAACAAGCTGACAATCATGGAACAGACATTTCCTCCCATAGGCTTAAAAATTATTGGAGCATAGTATATTGCTGTATAAACAAACCTGTTTACAAGATATGTGCACATCTATTCATATAAACATCTCGAGAACTGTGCTAGCCACAGACGTGGTTGAGGGGTCTATTTAACAAAAAAACATGCTGCCAATATTATGTCAATATTATATGAGAATAATATTGTCATATAAGCTAGCGTGTTCATCCATAGAAATTAATACAAAAATGTACTCATCCATTCTTGGATGAGTACATCCAAGTTCTCTACAGTATCTAGAGAACTGTACTGCGAGCCACACATGTGGTTAAGGTCTTTTTGTAATTAAAAAATTAAAAAACATAATTAGAAACCCTTTTTATTATAAAATATTTTTATGATTTTTTTACAGTTTAAAGTAACATCATTTTTATACACCGAATTAGATTAACCACAAAATCTAATTATTTATTCCCCTCAGAGAATTTGATTTTTAAGCAGAGATTAATTAAAATTGGATCAGCCATTTGGGCTGTAGCTAGTTCACAAGAAATGACCACTTACATTCACTCATTCATGTTGTTGTTGTTTACTTTTAAGTTTTTAGAGCCTTAAACTTAATATCGTAGGCTTAAATTGGTTTGTAGTTATAATTATTTTGTGAAGTAAGAGAAATTGATTGCTTTTATTTGTTTTATCTTCTTATGTTTTTGTTTGTTTTTCTTCTTGGTCTTTGGCACCGCTCTTGCCATATGCTACCACCACTATCCACTTTTATTTTGTTATATATATTTTTGTATACTTATAGTTTTAATTCTAATATTTTTAACTTAAATTATTATTAATAATTTTGCTTTTTATATTTATGTTATATCCGTTATAAGTATATTTGTTATATTTTTGGGACCAGATGAAGTGTGTCTTTTTTTATTAAATTTTTAATAATTTTTTTTGTTTTTAATGTATTATTTAATTTGTTATTTGAATAATTAAACAGTGTTGCAAAAGTACTAATTCATACATACAGACACCAATTTTTTCAAATTTTGGGATCTGAAGGTTCTGAAAAGATTGTTTTATGACTACCACCTTAACAACATTAAAGACTAAAACTTAAAATAAGTTTTTACTAATATTTTTTTACCTTTCTTTGGTTTTTTATCTTCTTCTTTTTTCTTTTGTTTTTTATCTTCTTCTTTTTTCTTTGTTTTTTTCTCTTCATCTTTTTTCTCTTTGATTTCTTTTTCTCTTTCTTTACTTTATCAATTGCTTTTTTCTTTTCAATAGGATGTTGAGGTACGATTTCTTCCTCAGGTATTACTGGTCTTTTAGGCATTCTAATGTTCTTCCAGTGATTGTGAAGCCATCTGTACACAAATACAACCTCTTCAATACATATAAACAATATTTCTTATTCCAAGAAATATTTAATTTATAATAGTTATACAATAATGTAAGATAAACAAATTGTGAATATCCCGTTCACAAAACAAAACATAAATTGGACCATTTTTTATTAAACAATGTTGTGGTAAGGAAAAATTCTGTAAATGCCACACTTCAGAATTTTTCCTTACCACATCAGAATTCCTACGCTCATCCTCAGAAAATAAAAATCACAAAATATATACTGCAACAATGTAAATACAAACATTTTATTCAAAGCGGTCACCCATCCAGTCACTGACCTCACTCATTGCTACTAAACTTTTATGATCCAACAAACAGTAGATATACTTGCCATACTAAAACAAAACTTAGTGGATGCTTAACTTCAGAAAGCACAGAGGAATTTTCTTCAATAATATCAACACCAACATTAATTTTAATTTAGTGGAAAGACGTTGTTGGTGTTGATATTATATTAGTATGCTTATTTATTTATCACGTACAGTATGGTTATTTGTTACGTACAATACACTTATTTAATACGCACAGTATGCTTATTTATTATGCACAGTATGCTTATTTATAACTTACAGAAATACACTTGAACAGGTTTTTTTAAAAAAAATTGTTAATAATAAAAAAAAAATAACCCAACTTATGTTTGTAGTCTATGGTATATTACCAAGGAACCAGGAAAACACCAATGCTTTTAATTTTTCAGTCTGGATGATTTTGGTTTCACTCGATTTAGACTGTTGCTGTAAATAAAATGCTGTGGATAGTAAAAAAAACTGTTAGTTCAAGTGTACTTCTTTAAGTAATAAATAAGCATACTGAACATAATAAATAAATGTACTGTATGTAATACATAAGCATACTGTACATAAAAATAAATCTACACAGCCATACACAAATGTATAACAGGCTTAGTATAACAAAAAGAAAATCAAGGAGTTATGATGCAAAAAACCAAATGTTATATTAGTTAAGGCCAGCATTTTCAGCTATCTTTACTCAAAGTAAAACCAAAAAGGATTCCAGCATAGCCTAAGGACTCCAAAATAGACAATTAAAGAAGGGTAACAAATCAGACACTTCATTGACGGAAGGTTAAACCATTTAGTTCTTAATCTAATAAGACAAAAAATAAAAAAAAACAATTGTTAAAGTGGAAAGGTAAAAACATGTAAGTTGGTTGATGAAAAAGGTAGAGTTGAAACTCACAGGCTCCCTTTTAGACTTAAATTTTTGTATCACCCCCTCCCCTGATTAATTAAGGAGGGGGATAAGACTAAGACCCGTATTCAGAATGGTCAAAAGTATTCAAAAAAATCTCTCCTAGGTTCTTCCTAGCTTTAGTATCCATTTTAGAACATTTTTAACCGCCCCTAGGGCTAGGAAGAGACCTCTCCTAGCCTATTCCTAACTTTGCACCTTAAATTCTAGAAAAAAGGCTAAGAACAACCTAGGAAGATCCAAGGTAAATAAATAAATAATCCTTTATTTCACATAATATACATTTCTGTAAATTGTAAAAAGTCAAAACAAAAAATTTATTTGTTACAATTAAAATTTATGGATTGAAATTCTTCCACACTGTACAAGGGATTTTTTAAAAGATTAATTAGAGAGGTATTAATTAGGTAGGTAGAGAGGTACCTTAAATCGTCCCTAGAATGTCTCCAGTCATTTTTTGTTCCATTTTAATATTTTTTTATGAGCTGCCAAAGAGTAAACAAGTCATTTTTTTGCAATATCTCTCAATAATTATGTGACAAATCTCAACTTTTTTACAGTTTGACATACCTTGACACACGTTATGCACTACTGTGTCGAGTCCCAAACTTTGTAGATATTTAACTAACAGTTTAAACTCTATTTAGGAAATTTTTCAAAATCTTTCAAAATTGGCCTTTAGAGATATTAGCATTTTTATTTTATATTTACTTATAATTAAAACTTGTAACTAATTATCCAAAAGTAAATAGAATATATTTGAATGGTCAAAGTTTAAGCTTTCAAACGCTACCAAAATTAAAATGATACCCTTTGCAGAAACAGCCATTTTTGTAGTCAAAGAAATGTTCACATTTTAGAAAAAATTGAAAAATTCACCACCCCACTGCGGCAATATGGCTGCACCAAATAAGCCAAAAATCTGGATTTTTCTTCCTTCTATGGTGCCTACCTGTCATCCAAATTATATTAAAATTGGGGATATCATGTGTTTTTACCTGTATTGATTTGATATGGAATGACCCTTTCCTACCAGTGGCCATATGTTGGGAATAGAGTAAATTTCATACTGAACAATGTTCAAATCAAATCTTAAATTATAAATAAATCAGTCACTTAGATGTATGTCATGTCAATTCTAACACCTGGTGTAGAGCAAGTGGTTCTCCCCAAAACTACATCTGCTGAAAGCGTTAAGGAAGAAGAAATGCAAGATAGCAAACAATAAAACTTACAGAGCTTTGTCAGCAGGTCTAGTAAAGTTAGGCATGACATCTTCCAGCTCCTCTTCTTCCTCATCAGAGACCTCAAAATCATCCAAAGTGTGTTCCATTTTGACACTTGTTCTAAGACTTGCCTAAAACAAGTTTGGGAAAATATAATTTTTACTTTTCCTCATTCATGCAGTAGGTATATAGGAAAAGTATTGTGTCGGCACTAGAAATCCAAAAATGAGATTTCACCTGAATTATCCGTTTCAAGTATTTTTAAGACCTCTCGAGTGGTTTTAAAAAAGTTGTCTTTCTATTCTATGGAATCGTGTTATCATAGTAGCTCCCAATGTATTTATGCGAGAGAGTTGAAACTTGGAACAAAAATTAATCTTTAGGACTAGTTGAGCTATACAGAAAATAATTTTTATATGACGTTATTAGCCAGCAATAATGACAAGCAAAAAATCTCAAAAATTCATAAAACGCAGAACAATGTTTTGAGCAATTTAGGATTGAAGGTGAAAGGTAGATGAGAGGTACCAACTTTCATCTAATTATCAGATTGACTTGTTCACGTTTTTTTAAACGTGAACAGTTTTGGTTGGATCATAAATGTTAAGCAGCATCGAGCGAGGTCAGAGTATGAATGGGTGACCACTAGGAATGGAAACATGTATTTTCTGTTTAAGGATGAGTGAAGTGAGTCCGAATATGTGTTGTAGTATAAATTTGGTGATTTTTTTAGTCTGAAGCAGTGAGGATGAGCGTAGGGAATTGGATATGATAAGTAAAAGTTCCAAGGTATAATGGACGCATACGTATAATGGACCCAGAAACAAAACCAACCGTGCCAAAGTAATCATTAACTTCTTTTCAGTAACCATGGACAGTTACGATGGACTACTTGCCCAAAATAGTAAGCCTTAAGCCTTCTTGATATACTATCAATAAACAAAGACAGAGGTAACAAATTCAGCACTGAGCAAACCAATAGATTTTTGTCAGGAAGCATTTCTGCAAAAAAGTAGGTAACTGTAAAAAGTTAAGGTATTCTTACCCCATAGACAGAATTAATTTTACCTTCCTGAAGTCTTCAGACAGAGCATTGTCTTCTAGCTGAGTAGTGCTATGTTCACTCTCCTTATCTGCCTCATCAGTTAGAGGCGGAATAATATCGGAGGTTTCTACTTGTTCGCCTTTAGACTGGCTCTCCCCAGTGCCTTTCTCTGTCTCTACCTGATCTTCAGCCTGGAAAATAAAGAATGCCATGATTTTTTTGACTGTATCAGGTAGAAAGTTGAAAAGCTTAATACCAAGGGCGGCCTCTCCTATCTTGCATTTTGCTAGCCTGTGTATTAGAATCAACAAGTCTCCATCATTAAAAAAAATTACTTTATAAAATAAAATCACCTTTAAAGGATTTAATTTATTATCATTTAACAGACAAGATAACAAAAAGGGCAGTGGAGTTACAATATTAATCAAATCTAATCTAATAAGTACAAACTACTCGATTAACTATCATAGGCATAACACAAAAACAAATAACATATAAACACACTCAACATAAGATGTCATTCTGTTATCAAAGAGACTAATACTATTAGAGGGAGTACAGAACCCGATTAACATAGTGATAAGGGGTCTGGAAGTGAGGCAGTTTCCATAGGTGCCGTAACTGTACTTACCCCTACTATAGTTTCCCAAGAGAGAGACAAGATACTCCTCCACCCTTCTACAACCCCTATTAAGGCACACACTCTACAATCTGCGGACATTTTCCAGTGATGCCACATTAAACCACTTTACTCAACACAGACAACTAAAGAATACATGCAATAGATAATAATTCAAACTTATTTTAAATTCATTTTACTTGATTTAAAACAAAATAGTCAAAAAATAATGTAATATTTACGTGAAATTGTAATTATTATGAAAAATAAAAAAATTACGTCACCAATGTACCGTTACGGCACCTAGCTACCCAAGGAATGATAAAACCGTTGTATTCTCCCTCTAATAGTATTAGTCTCTTTGTCTGTTATAAAACCTACCAACTAATAAAATAACCAAAAACCAAAAGCTTAATTTTGTTTAACTCCTTAACTACCCTATATCTAATCTTAGGAGACTTTAATAGCCACTTCAAGTAAGGGGATGTACTTAAACTGACTTAAAAGAATACAACTTACTGATGGCATGTGAAGATTATTAATTAATTGTGAGGGTAGGTGTAAAACCTTTTGCACTGCGACTTTGAGTCTTTTGTACAAGGAAGATACTAATACAATAGTCCTTAAAAATAATAAAACGACCTTAAAACCAAAAAATAAAATAAATAAAAACTCTACAATTCACCTTTTTGTTGCTTCAAACATGGACGACGTGGACCATTTTAGACAACCCTTATGGGTGTAACCACTATCTTAAAAATAATTGCAACAAACACATGAAAAATACTTAAACCATACCGACACCTTGCAAGGCACTGGAAAATTGATAAGGCTAACTAACTTGAAGGAGAACCATGACTATTTACTAACTTTGCCTTAAAATAGATAGGATAGGATAGGATAACTCAAGTTAATTGACTTAAATCCTATTCCTCTACACTTTATCACATACAACAGTGACTTACAGGAGCATCTTCAATAGTCTTAGAGTCTCTCTTAAGTTGTTCTTCCATTAATATATCTTCTTCTTTAATTAGAACTTTCTTCTCTTCCTCGCCTTCTTCATCTTCTTCTGTTTAACAAATTACAAAATAAAATTAAAGAAGTTACATTGACTGCAAGTTGAAAAAGTAATTGAAGAATCAGCTACTGTCGATACTTGCTGTTAGATATCAATATCTCTGGAGCAGTTTCGGCTTATTGCTATCATCAGCAGGCCGGGAAACACTAGAGCTTTCAACTAGTAAAGTTATATCAGTGAATAACTTCTACTTTCGAAGAGCACAACACCCTCTGAAGATAAGGAGGAGAGTAGGAGAGGGTTTTTGTAGGGAAGTGTGTACCGGAGTCAAGGATGTGACCCTGAGATTTCAAGGTGCACAAGTGTGTCATCTGACGTTA
>JACMZG010001914.1:439828-475160 GCA_018340805.1 Microvelia longipes | reverse complement strand
ATCCTCCATAACTTCCTCATCCTCTCCTCCCACACTTCCTCATCCATCACTTCGCCAATTGATACAAGTTTCAAAACTTCATCAATTATCATAGTCGCATATTCTTTAATAATAAATAAAATTTGTTTATCTTCTTCAGTATTCATGATTGTAAAGCATTTTCAATGAGAATATTTATTTTGTTTATAGTCACTTTTTTATAATTATGTCATTGTCAAATATTAATTATAAAGGATATACAACTGAAAATTTGGATTGTCTTCAATTTACTTTTAAGCCAAAACAATGCGTATTAAAGTATCCGGATTATACAATAATCATATTTTCAAATGGAAAATGTAGAATAATGGGCTGTAAAAAGCCATTAGACGGAAAAAGATCTTCCATTCAAGATAATTGTCGAACAAATACAATCAGTAACGGTGACCGCTTCCTTGCAGATTTCAATAAATCTACAGAAATTAGCTGAAAAATCAAATTGTATATATGAACCGGAAATATTTCCAGGTCTCCGATTAATTCAATTCAATCTTTATGTGTTAATGTTTTCCATTCTGGGAAAATAGTAATAACCGGTTTGAAGACTTTAGATTTTTATGATTATGTAAATAATATTAAAAGTTATGTAATAATGTAATAGTTAATAAATGTATTAAAATTTTCTTTTATGTCTTTTTTATAATACATTTCGAGATAAATGCATGCCGTGTGCAATACAGATGCAATTTTTAGATCAATATTAATGATTAATTTGTATATAAACATGAGTTATAATTCATTTTTCCATAATTTTGTAAATGATAAATAAATATGGAAGATTTTGATATGGAAGATTTTGAAAATAAAATGATTGCGGATGAAAGAGAAAATATGATAAAATTATCAAACCAACAACAACAGCAACAACATCATCGAGGAATACAAACAGCCATGAAGTATCCATTCCATCTAACTCGATTCTCGCCAACAATATGGATAAATATTTACGTGACTGCAGATATTTAGTTTCGGAAAGATAAGAAAGCGATTCCAGAACATGAATATCATCAGATGAAATTCGAAAGACTAAGCGATTGGGAAATTATAGAATACAGATATTTACTAGAAAAGGATATTGAAAAGGAATTCATGCTTTAAATCAAGTAAGAAAATTATAATTTTAATATTATCTTTATAATTTTTAGGTACAATTGTTAGAAATGTTATTGCAAGAAAGAAAAATACGAAGAGAACCTCAAATTCCTTATCGAATGGGGACCACTCAAATGTGTCAAAAATAGTCGAAGGTTTGGCCATTGCTCTCAAACTTAGAATGCCAACTCCATTAGTTAAACACGCAATATGTTGAAGAAACTTATGAAGAAAAACCATATGATCCCAGAGAATCAGTTCAACAACAAAAATTATTAATCTCCAAATAGTGTTGGATGCATTACGCATGGTGAAAGGATGTGATTTACATCGAGATGGAGAAATTGGAGATTTAAGTAATAATATTAGTAAAATAAAAAAACTTTAATTTCTTTTTTTATTTTAGTTTGTCGTTTCAACCATCTATTGAAGACGATGAAATGACAATAGGGGAACATATTTGTTTTTAAATATAAATAAATATTTAAATTTTTTATTGTCTTTTGAATACAGTAGATTTTAAAAATTTTTTAGAATTTTTTTAAATAAAAAGTAATGGAAATTATTAATGTTCTAGTTTTTGAACATTTCAAATAAAAAAAATTTATCATAATATGTTAAATTAATTCAAAATATTTTCACTTTTTAAAATTTTCTTTTTTGATTATTACTAAAAAAATATCTACATTACGGTAAAATAATCATTTTTCAAAATTCGTTTGGGAAGTTACCTAAAAATAAAATTATATACCGACATATAATTTGTAATTAAGCTTCAAGTAGCTTACCATAAAATTAGAATGCTTATTCCAATAATTTAGCATAAAATTTCATTTAAAAAGCTTAAAATTACCTTAAATTCTAATTTTCATAAATTCTAATTTTAATACTTTAATATTTATATTCATCATTTCATATTATCGCGCTTCATTTTAAATTTGGAAATTTGTCATACCTACTTTAAATGGAAATTTCTATTAAAGCTTAATGATATAGCTTATTAAATTATGACAGAAAATTCTATTTCATCTAATTTTATTACGAAAAAATATTTTTACTAAATCTTTTATCATTTCATAGAAAAAAAATTCTAAACTCTTTCCAAAAATATTTTCACTTTTTCAAATTTTCTTTACTTATTTCATCTAATTAGAATATTTACATTACGGTAAAAATAATCATTTTCAAAAATTCTCATTCAAAGTCGCTCAAAAAACATGGAGGACTAGGACAAAAATTTGAACCTTATATCGTCACCAATTCAAAATTAAATTTTTTTAATTTCACCATAAATCTTATTTATTTTTCTCAATTTTTCAACATTTTAAAATTTTAAAATCTAAAATTTTTTTTTAATTTTTCACTCAAAAATCTGTAAAAATTCGAAAAAAATTTTTTTATTTTCAAAATTATTCTTTTTGCGCATACATGTTCCCACACCATTCCACAATCACCATTTCGTTATCTATCATCGTTCCTACAATAATCGGGTTTTAGCCAACTTTGAACGTTACCATAGCAACCGTCCCATTCTTTGTAACAGAAAAAAAATCTATTATACTTAAAAATATCTCAAAAAGTATATCAAGTCAAAAAAAATGGAAGAAGTAGACAGGAACTTTGGAACCTTATATCGTCACCAATTTTCACAATAAAAATTTTTCATAGTCACCATCAAATTCCTCATATTTTCTATATTTTTCAAAAAAAAAAATTCAAAAATATTTTTTTTTTCAAAATTCTTTAAAAGCAATTTTAAAAATCGCAAAATTTCCGTTCATGACAACCGTCACTAGGATGCCGGGAACCGCGACGGCACACAACGACGTATTCGGTTGCCATGGTCAACGTCCTTGTTACCGCGCATTTTGATTTTTTTCTGTAACCGCACCGTTGCCTGGTAACGGTTCCGTTACCGGGTCGCGAAAATTCGGTTGCCAATGACGACGTAGCGGTACCGTGATCGCGACACAAATCGCCGACACCGTTGCCATGAAAACGGTTACCTCCCCCCCCCTCTGCCTAGGCTCCTCACTTCGTATCTACTTAAAACCAATTTTTTATGTACTATATATAATCAATAAATGAGCGTATTAAAGTACAGGTAACCCCCGTTCAATCCGCTGGGGGATACGTTCTTGACATGGTCGCGTTAAAGCGAAATTTCGCGATCAACGAGGGGGCGATTTTATGAAAAAAAAAACATGTTTAAGGACTCGGAAAAAACACTATATTTATTTAAAATGTAAGACGTTTTAAAACATTAAATAGCAAGGCAAATTAATTTAAGAATAGGAAAACATATTAAACATTAAAGAACATTGAAAAAAAAACTTTAAGAATAATAAAAAAAAATGAATAAATTAATAATTTATTTCATTTTGATCCACGTTGTAAAAAGGAATCTAGATTCCTTGTTTGGCCTCTCTACGTTATTTGCGCCCCCCTCGACTCGCGCAAATTGCCGTATAACTGTCAAGCAATGCATTACAGCCACGTTTAACAGCAGCACTCACATCGCTTCGTAATTCCTCTTCGTCGTTTCTCTTCTAACAACTCCATGACATTGATTGTGAACGAGGGAAAGGGCCTTTTCGATAGTTTTAAGCCCAGTCAAATTTTCTGACGGAAACAGGTTCGGATACGTATTTCTAGGGACGTATAACAGTCCCATTTCCTGTAGCTCTTTCATTTGTCAAGGGTTCACCGTGTATTTTAAAGAGGTATGAATATCATCTTCAATGCCACATACAGCTTCGATGTCTCCGGAAATGGCTATGCGACTAATGCTTCGATACATTTTTGAAATGTTATTTCTCTAATTGCACGTGAACTTCATTAATTTCATTTAACAATCGGTTTTCCAAACACCCTTCTACACGACTGTGTGACTTCACACGCTTTGTCATATTTCTAATGGCTTCATAATATTAAAAATTCGTTCCACCAAGCAGCATGGATCTTATCAACCTCCGTCATTTCATCGATGTAAGTTGACGCATAATTTCCTCTTATAATAGGCTTGAAGGCTGCTATCTGTGGCTTGATCCATTAGGCCCTGTAAGATGGACAGTGGTATTGAGCAAAATACCACCTCAATGGGAAAATCTGTATGATGTACTAGGAGCCACGCCTAGCGAATGTTATTTTGTCTCACTCACTCTCATGACTACTATGTACATTTAATCATGTAAGATCAGTCGAGACCATAATATGTGTCCCACTCATTATGATGATTTCTCGCAATGTCAAGGCCAGTGTTTACACAACAAATAATAAATTTTTAAAAAATTTAAAATAACAGTTGTATAAAAAAAAATATTTTCTTCGCCAATACTAACGAATCCGCACTCGCCGGGGCGCGATAAACGGGGTTACCTGTAGTTAAATTTAAGGATATAGCAACGGCTATATAGCAACATAATTTATTTCCGTTTAGTAACATTGAATTTCATTTTAAATTTAATATTTTTAGTGAATTTCAATTTTAAATCATTTTAAGAAAAATTAATAATTTTTTCTCTACATTGTTTTTATACAAGTAACCACAACAACAAAACACTTTTTTTGTTATAGATACTTATTTTTTATTTTGCGTATAGAATTTTTGACATTAAAATCTCCAGATTAACAGTAGATATCTAACATACGACCTGTTGGGTAATTAATCTTCAGTTGCATAGGAATGTAAAATTTCTGAGCGAAAAATGGATTGTAAATGATTAAGACGGTTTACCACGAAGACCCACTGGATCCGGGAGAAATCAGCGATGAATCTTGATCAGTGATAAGCTTATTGGTGGTGCTTCAATCTTTGCGGCTTGTAGGTATACCCTAGACCTAAAATAATCTGAGAAAGTTTCAGAAAATGAGCCAATGGAGTGCACTGATGACGTTAAAACCCTAGATAGCCCACATTAATATAACAACTTAAAACAAATACATTTCAGTGGGGTGGACAGTGTTGGGTATTCATCTTTGGGTTAAAATACACATAATTCGTTGACAAATCGGTTTAATACTTTTAGGGATGAGTGTTTCAACCTAAAAATTTCTATAGAAGTTCATTTCCGCTAAAAAAAAAATAATTTTCTGAAATCAATAAATGAATCGTACATTCTAAAAGAAATCAAGTCGATAGCCATCTATAAGCTGAAATTTATTATCTAATCTTTCGATAAATCCTAATACTACAGCATCACATAATTCAGAATCAAAAAAAAAACAAAACAAAATAATTAGTGGTTCAACCTCACAAGTCCATTCGACTAATATTATGACTGTCTTATCTTCGAGTTTAAGTCTATGTAATTACGACCACCGGTGATGCGTGCACTGTCTTTCCTAATATAATTGTACAATTGAACTAAATACTAACATTAAAAATAAAACCAAAAAAAATAATATTTCAATTTACCTGTAGATCCTTGTTTGGATTCCATCTAAAATCGATCACAGTAAATCACGTTTTAAATATCGCTTTCAACTAATAAACACGAAATCGCTTTTAACTTCCGGTCAATATAATTTCAAACACTCACAATGGCTTTTCTCACTCAGACTCATAAGTTATTTTCAAACTGCTCAATTGATTTATTTACAAATTCTCAAGTCAAATTTCTTCTGAGCGAAAATCTGCCCTGCATTAGTTTTTAACTGGATCAATTTGTGAGCATGCCAGCGTTCGCTTGATTTTTATGGTCCGCTGTGGTGATTTCTCTCATTCTCCATTCAATGGGGCTCAGCAAGGTTGTCTTTTTATTTAATTCCTATTGGTGTGAGAGTCATTCCAGAACATTCTCGCCGTATTTTGGGGGAAATGCCCTCTTTCCACCCTACGATATCAGCAAGTTCAATTGTGGCTGATTTTATGCATTCCACGACTCCCTATTTTATAGTAAGATAATTGCTTATAATTATATAAGTATTACTTGTGTTTAATTTAATTTATTATATATGTAATTTTATCATCGTACAAAAGATGGTACCCAAAAATGTGTTTATATCTGCAAGCACTCTCATACTGTTTGTCCAAAGAATAATTAATTTAATACTTATTAAAAGCAATACAATACGTAAATTAATAATAATTCACTATCTATAGTAATAAATCATTTTTCCTTGTTAATAGTTATTTAAGTAATATAATTTAAAGAATAACACTAATAATAATAAATCATTCTCCTTTTGTTTTAATCCTATTCTTCTTATATTATGAAATACTCCGATAACATTATTCTCTTCATTTAAACTTTTACTATACCCATTTCTATTTTTCTATCTTAATGTTCTTTTAAATCACTTTTTAATTCTGCTTTACCTTCTATAGTTTTAATTTTAGTTTGCGTTACATACAGTATATATATCATATATATATATATAAATATATTATATATATATATATAGGCATCTACTTCTATATTATTTATCGTTGTATAAATATATAGTCAGACCCACAATCAGATTTTGTTCCTTAATTATTCGCGTTCCAGCCCAAACATATTATTGTAGAAAACATTCCGTTCAGAAGTTAAGAATATGCAACTCATTTCAATATTAATTCAAATAAAAGCTAGATTAATAGATATTTATTTATATAGCACTACTTTCAACATTAAACTAACAATTCAAGTTATGAAATGTTGGATTAATTACTGTTATTATTGCCCTTGGTTGCTGAAAAAATTCCGGTAGAAAACAACCAATCAACGGTATCGTCCATTTTTTTTTTTTTTTTTTTTTTTTAAACGTGAGCAAGAATGGTGCATAAAATTCCCAGCTGCTGAAAAGGTCTCTCAGAATCTACACTTGGTAGGTTGGAAGTCAAATAAAAAAAATTGTAACACATCCTTAAATGAAACCCAAGAGCACTCTCCCTTCATAAGAGGCCAATCTCTCTTCTTAAAACTAAATTCACCTTATTTGCTGACGGAGTTGTTGTAGGCTTTTTGATAATGCTTTTTTCAATGCTATTGGAGCTGTCTGTTGCCATGGTAGTATATTACTATTTTCTGGTAGATCACTTGAAGTAAGTTTCTGTTATACTGGCTCTAAATTTACACACAACCTTTCTACAAAGTTTCGGTAGAACTTCCGAATAGCTAATTTGGATGGCATCTCAAAAAGTTCCCAATTCTTCCATCATTGCGTGCTAGGATTGTTAGAATAGTGTAAAAATACCGTGTAGAAATACATTTCAGTTCTCTTTAATTTATATAATAACTCTAGAATCTAGATCACATAAACAAATCCCAAATTATAAATTTTTCATGTATCTCGCGATTTGAATTTAATTTTTTTAAAATAAAAGTGTTTGTATAGTAGATAATAGGTAATACCCCACAAAAAACAACTCGATTTTTATTGTACACAATGGATATTTTACTAAATATAGATACTATTACTTCTATAAGATAATAATACCCATTTATCGGTAGATATAACAAAACTTATTTTTATTAAAACAGGCTAGTAAAAAACAATTTATCATAAAAGGGCCTGTAAAACAAAACACTTATATTCTCATATATTACCTCTAACATAGCCTACTACAATATTTGACTAACATGCTATAAGACATTTTAATAGATTAAAAAAATCGTTAATAAAATGTTATAACGTAATTTTTGATCCCGTGGATTGCGATCTTGTATTCCCGGGGATTTCGGTATGCCGATCCCTAGTTCCGCACATTGCAAGAATATCGTGGACTCATCAAGAAACGATCCAAACTTCTTAAAATCAACAGTGACAAACATGGTGTTCCAGGAGACCCCACAACCCAAACTACCAAGTGCTGAATGGGAAATTGTTGAGGTTCACCACACCAAAAAAGCACAGAAAGTACTTCAAAAATTAAAACAATGTGTAAAGAAACATTAAAATGTTATATTAGATCTACATAATGTGAAGCATTGAAATCGAGCTCGAAAGCCTCGATGATTTTTAAAGCAAGTAAAAAAGATAATCGGAAACAAAGGCTCGACGAGCTTCTGAGCTTGCTCATAAATAATTTTCTTCCCAATAATTTATTAAAATACATACTATAATTTCAATTTTATCTATTCATTATTATCACTTTCATTTAAATGAAAAGTTTTCCTTTTTGATAAAAAGTTTGTTCATCTCGCTCAATTTTATTTTAAAATAAGTCACGGTTTTTTATTATTAACTGAGAAAACTTTAGCAGAAAATCAATCAAAATTCGATTAAATTTATTCTTGTAAGTATTCTTGTCATCATAAAATAAGATTTTCTTATTAATCTTATTTTTTTCTAAAGATGTGTTGCCAAAAAATAAAAATAAGAAATCATCCAGTTTGGAATCATGTTTTCCGAGCAAAATAATGAAAATTAATCAACATGAAAGAGAAATGGTAGATAAAAAATCGTATGTTCTCAAGGAACTAGTTTGCAACAATGCGTCAACATCATCTACTCGGTTCTTCACCAAATTGACCTTGACAAAAATGAGACAGACGATGAATGTAAAAAAACAAAAACCAATTGATCATTTTTTAGTCAAACTGTCACTTGAAGTTTTTCTTGCAAAATTGGCCACTGTAGATGGAATCCTATAAAACAATACAAAATCAAGCTTTATTCAACAATCTAATTCAATGCGACAATTTAAACTGGCAGTAGTAAAAAATTGGTCATGAATTTGGTCCAATAGTAAGTCTAGATAGATAGTAGTCTCTGGCACAAATCAAACACCACATGGAACAATAATTACTAATATTGATTTGATCTTGAGCATAGTGTTGAAGGTTAATATTCGGAAAATATAATTATTTTCTTTCTAATGTTTATATTTAGTGACTTTTTGGTGAATTTTCAAAAGAATTTATACGGAATAGATAGTCGAATTCAAGTTAAATATAGGCTTTTTTAATGAATAATATATATGACTCAATTTGACTTGAGCAGTTATCATATGAATATTACTGACAAGTCATGGTTTTAAATAAAAAAATATTATTTTTATGCAAATCGATGTTTTATCACGCAAAATATGAGTTTTAATAAGAGAATTATTTATTCATTACTTTAATCATATTATTTGATTCACTTAATCTGCTCACTAATTAATCAATTTATACTAGTCATTTATAATTAATTAAATCTTTCACAGTTCTTCATTTGTTCCTTTGGCAACCCTTGCGTTGCAAACTTTGCACCATGTGCATCCTTTGTTTCTGGAATCTTTTCCTTTTAATATCAATGTTAGTAAATCAAATCTTAACTTATGGTGTTACATTTATTGAAAACATTAGATTCAATAATGGTTCATGAACTGACCAGTAAATGAGGTTTACCCTTAAAAATATGGTTTAACATGAAAATAAATTGTTTAACAGGAAATAATAGTTTTTGTTAAAAATATAGGTTTCTCATTGAATTTAGACACTAAACTAAATTAATATTGCTGTCAGTGAGCCCCACTGCCTTCATTGACTCAACATTTCTTACTTATTCAATATTTTTCAAATAACTTACCCCAAATTTCGACCTGGAAATTTCTTTGATTCAAAAGCATCAACACTGGTGTCGGTCATTTCAACTTAAGAAGAACAATCAAAGCAATAATTGAAATGACAGCACATATTAACTTCGTGAATCCAGAATTGGATTTCATTGAAAAACCAACCAATTGAGATCATTTAAAGAAATCTTAGATATTAATGGAAGCTTGATATTGGTTCTCCTACATAATTGGACTAATTCAGTTACTCACGTATCAATTATTTGCAACATGTCTTCAACGAAACAACAATCATCCATTTTGAAAAAAAATTGATAACCGGTGATGAAAAATGGATTTTATACAATAATGTCCAACGCAAAAAGATCATTGTCAAAGTCTAGTGAGACAGTCAAAGAATATCAAAACCTGATCCTACCACACATAAAAAAAGTTTATGTATCAATTTGGTGGATTCAAAGGGATTATAAGATTGAAACTATTATCTACATAGCAAAACAAGTTATTCAAATGTATCAAAAATTAAACGAATGCTTGCAGCAGAAACGTCCAATTTGATAAAATCATGCACGTGTTTGTGTTTCAGTTACGACAACGCACGTCCCAACACTTCTTTGTTACTCGTCAGAAATTGGTGGCTGATTGGGATGTTTGCCATATCATTCCATATAACCCTGCATGCAACACAAATTACCAGGAATATACCATCTTGTTTTCTCTTTACAAAATTCTTTGGCGGAAAACATTTGCTTCTGATGAACATCAATAAAAAACTTACCTGGACAGATTTCTTTCTGGAAAAAGATCAGAAATTTTTGAAGCGAATAATGAAATTACCTGAGAGATGGAAACTAATCTTGAACAAAATAGCTCAATATGTAATACAATAAAATTTTATCTTTGTACATTTTTTGACTGTCATTTATAGATAAAAAACTGGAAAATTCACCGTGCAACGATTACCAAAATCTGAACGTTTCTGCTGCAAGCAATCGTTTAATTTTGATACAATTTGAATCAATGTTTTGTTAGATGGATAGTTCAAAGTCTATAATACCCTTTGAAATCCCGCCCAAATTGATAACAACTTTTTTTGGTGTGTATCATAATCAAAGAAAACAAATGAAACTGTTGGAGCAATATTTCTTGATTTATAGAAATTACAAAAATGCATGTGGAAAATAATAAACATATAGTAGAGAACCAATTTTTTGAGCCGTATACCATAGCTTTATCAGGTTTCAGCTCTTAATAGCAATAGAATATCAAGATATAGACAATTGAAGAATTGAAGCAACTACAATATACCTTAAAGAACAATTGATATTTCTGTGGAAGCAGAAGAAAGACCAAGACAATGAGTAGGTACATAGTAGCGCACTGTATAACCCCCCCCCGGGGGAAGAAAATTTTTTAAGTCAAATTTTCAAAGGTCAAATTTAGAAGCTCAATTAATTGGTCGAATCTCAAAAATCGTTTGGCACTGTAACTGATTGGTCCGTTTCCTCAGGCGTTGTTTTTTTCAAGCTGCAATCTTGATTGGTCTTTCTTGAACATTGAGTAGATCAGTTGCTTCCATGGTAGCGAATAAGTAGGTCAAGGCGACGTTTATTTTGTTTGAAAATGTATATTCTTTTGTTTTAATGTGTTTTTTAATTTTAATATTTTCCCCCCAGTTTATTTTTAAATTTTATTTTCCCCGCCAGTTTTATTTTTTAAAATTTTATTTTTCCTGCACAGTTTATATTTAATCTTTGCCCGCCAGTTTAACATTTTTTTTTATCAGTTTGTTACTTTATTATCCTACTCATTCCTGAAAAACTAATGACAAGCAATGGACTAAAAGTCTTGATACTTTTTACTGCTTCTTTTGTTTCCATATTAAATAATAATTCTATATCGATATATTCCAAGTGTCGTCATTATTTTATCTATGTTCATTTATTTTTTATAATACACTACAATATCAAATTGTTTATAATGTCTTTGTTATAATTTCTTTGTAATGTTGCACGCGTAAATGCATTTTATTGCATTTGAATTTGTAACAATAATATTTAAAAACTTTAAACTTCGAACTATAATAACTAGATATTCAAATAAAATTTCATACTTAACCATATTAATAACTAAATTAAAATAAACTTAAATTAAAAACGAATTTCGGAATAAAATTATTGAATACACTTTCGTCTTTTTTTTTACAATCAATGAATTTTGTCTTTTTTCTGTTCTCTTTTTGAGATAACTAAATAAAATATATTAAATAGCAATTTTTTTTAATATAAAAATTTATATTTACTCAATCGCTAAAAATCTGAATTGTAGTAGATTGGAGTTGTATTGAGAATGAATTTTTCGAGAAAAAATATTATTTTGTGCAATCTAATGTGTAACTGTCCGTATGGTATGCTTGTATTTTCTCAGTGCCATACTCTTTTAGTCTCGTTATTAATAAACAACTTTGTTGACACTTGGTACGTAGAGCTGATGGTTTTTTTGTATATTAATTCTACATGCTTCTACTGAGACCTTGCGTTCCTGCATTATAACAGGTCAAGGTAGATCGATGACTGATTTCCGTATTTTTAATGTTATGCCTTTTGCCTTCATTGAAACATCTCACTAAGTAGGCTATAACATTTAGGTCCTCAAAAAATATCCACTCGTGGTATTTCTTTTCCCTTTCTCTCATCCTTGAACTTTCCGATAACTGAATTAATTCAATACTGTAAAGAGGGTGGCTTGTGCTGTAATTTGATGTATCTAATAACCGTCCGTTATCATTTAATCCGGTTAGTCTTTCCAAAACTAATATCTAAAACTTCCAAAGAAAAAAGCTATCGTTCGCGGCTACAATAATTTATTTTACAATTCTTCTTCCCGTCTTACTTTTTCCAGCTCAATATAACTCGCAACTGATACATTCGCAGTTTTGAGAGGGTCCCAGTACAGTCTGCCCGATGTAGCCTCGGGTCGAATCTACTAGCATAACCATGTCTGGTATTCATTAAACACTATTACATCCTCATCATTTTTGTTGTTTTCTTGAAGTCCGCTTTCGAGTATAGTTATCAGTTTTTGAGCTGAAATTGCACACGTAGACGATTCTCTTCTTTAAATTTTCTACATTTACATATACGGTGTTGTTTAACAACTTGAATATTTTCTCCACTCTGTCTTTGGCAGTTGTTCTCAAATTTGTGTTAGTATTTATATAATCTTCAAAAATGAAGCCTGTCTGAATTTAACTCCTCTGTGTACCTGTCACCTGTACACCTAAAATCAATATCCATTTGTAGCACCTTCAGTGAACGATATAGTTCTTTTTTCGGGTAATGAGTTACATTAATTTTTTTCAACTATGATACTGGGGCGCTTGATGTTCTGCTGCAACCGGTAATCGTTCAGTCCATCTTGAATCTCTGCTGGTAATAGACATGTCACTACCTCTAATGTTGTACCCATAATGGTATGAATCAAATCCATTGTTCTACATTCATCCAAATTCATCTAAGTTTGAAATGGAATCCACTCAAAATCATCTAGGGCAATTTCTGCTTAATAGCCCAGCCATATAGATATTGATGTCAATGTCCAATAATTCAGTGTTTCTTTACTAACGACATGGGTTATTCACAAAATTAGGCCTCCGCGTAACCCCTTCGAATAGAAGGTATACAATATTTCTATACAATTATATGACATCAAAAGCAGATTGCCAAACTCATACCCGGGATGCAAACGAATGTGACGTGGCGTCCAATTTAATTATGTGGCAGTAACATGATGTGATAACCATGGCTACCATGATAACCAAGATGTGCAGAAATCTAAATTTAATTTGTGTGTTTATCGTGTTTTTTTATTTGTCCTTTTAAAGTTGCAAAATTTATCCTATTTTCTAAACAAATAATTTTATGAATTAAGTTTAATGGACTGTGAGAAATCTTAATTAGGAAAAATAATAATGAAGACAGCAGTCCGAGTTTTGTTAGTTTAAATAGTTTTATAAACAACTAAAAATAATAAAAAATGTTTACATTCTTTAATAACACAAAAAGACGTCTCCATTTAAAACTGATAACAATAATGATAAAGGCAGGACAAGGTGATAACTAGCGCTCCATGCGGTAGTTATTTAGTAGTAGTTTTAGGACCACCTCAAACCCAAAAGTTGGAATACTATGTCCCCCACCCCTGCTGTATAAATTTTGACATCACTTTACACTAAATGTAATCAAAATGGTGTAGCAAACCTACAGAGTGGGTTTTGTCTCCACACCTCATTACTATTACTAAAACAAAATAATCAAAGTTCAGAGTATTTACTATACCTAGTGAGCTAGTTAGTGCTATGAAGCGAATTTAGAAAGCATGTATACTCGGTTTCAATAATATAAAAGCAAAGAACCCTATTGTTTAAGATGTATGACATAAGCAACAATGGAAATACTATATAAGGCAAACAAAAAGCAAAGTCAAATTAATATTATCAACGGTAGTTTTTTTACTCATATAATTTTAAGTAAAGAAATCACTGTTTTTACTAATACATTCAGAAAATTGCTAATATTGTGGCAATAATATAGGACAACAACTGGGGCTAAGCTGCCCCCAAGAGCTAACACTGCATAGTGGCTTAGGCACAAAGAGTACAGGTTGCCGAGTGGCCAAAAGGTCCAAGTACTTGTTTGCCAACAGGTACAGCCAGAATTAGACCAAGAAGACAAAATGGTCAGGGAAGCCTAATGTACATGATAAAATTTAAAACTAAAGTTTATTTATATAATTTAAATTTTTTGAAGACTGCAGTCCTATATAATATTAATTTATTTAATGACTCTCACAACATATTCATTGAGCGAAGCTCAACATCTTCAGGTGAATCTAATAAAACTAAAATTGTAATGCAATTTTAGTTTTATTAGATTCACCTGAAGATTTTGAGCTTCGCTCAATGAAACATTGCGAGAGTTCTTAAATAAATTAATATTATATAGGACTGCAGTCTTCAAAAAAATTTAAATTAATGTATGTGTATATATATATATTATATATATATATATATATATATATATATATAATTATATAGTCCCTCTCTGTCAGACGAAAGAACATAGTTCGAACGTTACAAATTTTATGTAAGTATTTTCTTAGTGTTTCCTATCTTAAATTCTGTATATAATATATTATATATATATATAATATATATATATATATATATATATTAATATATATATATATATAAATTACTCTTTCACTAAAGTTTATTGACATTATTTTGGCTACAACTGTCAAATGATTAAACAAACTAAATTTCTAAAATAACTTCAGAATAAAAACATGTAAATAGGATCTAGATGTATTTTGTTATCCCCTTACATGTATTATCTTGTAAAACATATAATTTTTTAAATAAATATTACTTACGCTTTGAATATTTTATCCAAATCATCATAAGCAAGAGGTAAATCTATCCTCCCTTCAGGTCTATTATAGAGAGGTTTAAAATTCCACTGATTTATTAGGATAGTCATCTGCTCCAGATTTTCTTGTGCTTGTAATAGCCTTAAGTTCAATTGGTTAACTACTTCTCTCAATTTTTCTACATATTCTCTTACATCTGAAAATAATTCATATGAAACCAGTAAGTACTTAACTGAAAAGAGAAGGGTTTTCTTTTAGAAAAAAACTTGTTAAAAAAGAAACTGCTTTCTAGATAATTAATAACACATCAAAATAAGCAAATAAATGAAATCTTATATCCTAAACAGCACAGGTTGTTAAAAATAATTAAAAATATTAATTAAATCTTCCTAATGTTAATGAAAAGCAAATATCATCAAATACATAGGTATAATTGTATTATTTTGTTAAATGATAAAACAAAAGATGTTGTTGGTGAGGTATATATTATTTTATTCTACAAGTTTTTTTTAGAAAAAAGTTAAATTAACGCTTGACTGTTATAATTTGGTTTACATATATTGTAATTTACAAAATATTATCTATTATTTACATATATAATCTATTATGTAGAAAAATTGTCTATGTTGGAGAATTCCTGGCTAGCAATGCTCAATAGTAAAGTCTAAGCTAAAACAGATCAGACAAAAGGTTGTGACCTGGGCCAACCTTGGCCCTACATAAGGGCTTTATGTAGGATCCAACTCTCAAAACCAATGAAGAAAGGTAGCTTTATTATTTTATAAATAAATTGAATAGACAACATTTATACACCTGAAGAGTCCCAGTTATAATTGAGGATAATCTCAGCTATAAGGTCATCAATAGCTTGAACCTCTTCAGATATGATGTCAAACTCTTGGGGGCGAGACTTAGACCTGATTCTATTGTACCTACAAAGTTAAAATTCATCATCATAAAAGGATAAGGTACAAAAAGACACGATGTTTGGAGCCTTCTTGATCAAAAGTACCAAGTATCATTGAAGTATCATTAGGACCAGTTTATAATGTTGTTAATTTTAGAAATGAATTGCAATGCATTTATTTAAGTGATACCTTGTTTAGAGCCCTTTCAAGCTTTAAGATATAAAACTCATAGGAAAGGATAAGAAACAGGGTTAATAAGCACAGGTCTATGTATATATATATATATAATATATATATATATATATATATATATATATATATATATATATATATATATATATATATATTATATATATATATATATATATATATATATATATATATGAGCGTAAAAATGTATATTGAGTGTATATGTGTTTAAAAATTAATATTGCATGTTATTTATTATAAATTACTAATTTAAATAACTTTTACATGTGCTATTTTAAATTGATATAATGTTAACAAAATACAAATAACAATAAAACATCAAAATAAAATAACAAATACTTTTAAATTGAAGTAGCAACTTCTAAACCTTTTGTAAGGTAAGCACGGGTAACCCGATTTGTGGTTTTATAACTTAAAACTGGATAAAGATCCACAATAAACTTGTGAAATGATTTATAAAATGATACCATTCTATTATCTTTTTGAGAGTTGTGGTTAGGTAATACAACTCTTCATCTCTGTCAAACAAAGCCAGAGCTTCTGCAGGTATATTTTCTATATCTAATAGCTTCATATACTTAACTTCTTTCAGACAAGCTGTTAACTGACAAAACATTTATATTTAGACAACAACTCAATAAACTTGATTACATTTTTAAAGCAATTATTTTTTTTGCTTTTCCTTATTTATACTGTAGGTATATAGGAAAAGTATTATGTTTGGAAAAATCCGAAAACCGGGATGTTAACGAAATTATCCGTTTCAGGTGTTTTTTCACAGAATTTGCTGTCTGTATGTGTGTGTATGTGAGAGTGTGTCTGTTATTATCATAGCTCCTATTGCAATCATGCTGGAGAGTTGAAACTCTGCACAAAAATCAGTCTATAGGTGTAGTTCTATTTGGACATTTTATATGACATAAAAATAACTCACAATGACACATAACTAACTCACATTTCACTAACTTGCAATGATGACTTAGTGAAAATTTTGAAAAATAATAAAACCAATTTGAATTTTAGCAGGCATGCAGCCATGTATAAGTTTCATCTCATTATTAGTACTTCAATTTTTATTAAAATAATCTAATTAAATTGATATTTGGTACTGTGTATACCTTTGCGTAATAAATAAGTACACTAAGTTACATTTCAATACGACAAGTATATCTATGATTTTTGTTGGATCATAAAAGTTAAGCAGCATTTAGCGAGGCAGTGCTGTAGACCACTGAAAATGAAACGGATGTATTTACTATCAGAGGACAAGGGAAGCGAGTTTGAAGCCATGTTGTTTTAAATCCTGAGGATCTAAAAATTAATACTCCCTATCTAAAGTAGGGAGGATGAGCGTAGCGAATACGATGTGATGAGGAAAAAGTTCCGAGGTACTCTGCACAAGATGTTTTATGCCGAAATCTGTGGGGTCATATTAGCTTTTTCCCCTCACTCAAATCTCACACAACTAATTAACCCCAGAGTTTGTACACACCCAATCATCTAGGAAGAGCAACCTCCCTACATGACGACACATATGACTAGTCCACGGTGTGCCCATTTCATCTAGCCAACCAGACTCTATACAAACTCACAGCTCTGACTAATTTGGTGCCACCCAACCCAAACGACCTTATAGATTTAGATGAAATTGAGCACCAGTGGAGTCGTTCATTATGGGTGAAAGAAAAGAGTCTCTCCACAAAAATACCTTGACCTCTCCAACTTGAGACCTTAGTAACCCCAAAGTCCGTTAGGACAAACTCATTCCTTAGTCCTGAACTGAAAATCAAAGCTCTGCAGTGCCACTAGGAGCTCTGTCTTCAAGAACCGAGCACTTCATTCCTAGTCACTTACGTTATTCGTGTCACCACCTTCACTTTCACTGACACACAAAGGCTCAGTATATCTATCTGACCTCCATCTCCCCCAGCCTGCAGAACCTTAAGTTTTCGTGAACTGAAGACATAGAAAATGTGGATCCAGACTTGTCTCAGATGAAACAGGAACCAGCTCCGCATTTGTGTATTAGCAGCCAAGGAAACAATGTAAAAACCTGGTTGGTTTGGCTGGCCTTGAATTCAAGATTTATCAAGTGTACGGTACAAGGAATAACCTCATATTAAGGTCCTCCCCCGGGTGGACCTGGAGGCCTTTTTTGAAAGCCAGGCACTCAATCACTAAGCTACCAAACTCAGACTTTTTTAAGCAAATATAATTTTAATAATAAAAACAGAAATTTAAAAATTTTTCATCTATCCTAAGCATAATTATCTTAAAACAAAAGAATTAAGATCAATATTTTTGCTCCTAAAAGGAAAGGGATGCATTTTTATTTTATTTTTTCTTTATTTCATTAATAATATTTAAAAGTTACAAAAAACAGAGCAGTACCTCAGGGTCAAAATTCAGAGTGAGTAATTTATCAGGTAGTATAGTGAGAATACTCTTCTTAAGACCTGTCATAATTTCTCCAGGTACTCTAGCCGCCCACTCTGCAAATACCTGTTTCTTGAACTCTTCTAGTAATTCTAACATCTGATGTGCTTTGTCTTTGGAATAAAGCATCTCAGGATGCTTGGCAATACTAAAACAAAAATGCAATAACTATTTTCTCTCACAATATTGTTGCATATAGATATTTACAGGAGCAGTAGATTCTTTAAAATGTTAATCATTAGCACAAGCTAAAAAAACCGCATAACGTATATGTATAAATGTTTTAGCATGATGTGAACATTGGGCCCTTTCACATGATCCAGTGTCACATCTAGGTATTAATTAATAACATATTGTATACTCTACCAGGTTGTAATTATTATTAAGTAAGTTTTTGCTTTCCTGGAGTTAGCTTGCTTGTTTGATATTTTTATTGTTTGTTTTTTATTTAATCCGGTCGGAAAATTTTGTATTATATTCGTATATTATTTAATTATGAACTGGGATGATTACCATTACAGTAAATTAAATTTTATTAGTAATCTGACATACTGAAAAATGTTATAATTAAGATTCACTGAGAATTTTGATTTCTTTTTAGGTTTTGAGATTCATGTGTAGAAGTAGGATTTTTAGACCAAGTTAGATTATCCTAAGGAGTCACCTGTGGTGTAGTGGTTAAGGTACACGGCCAATAAACAGAATGAATGGACTTTAGTCATGGTTCAATCCCGCAGGGCCTCTAGGATTTTTTATGAGGGATACAAATTCTGCGTACCACGTCCTTCAGAAGGAATGTAAAGCTGGTGGTCCGCCTTGCGTTGTCAGGTACTCGTTAAAGATCCTTACCTAAATGAAATTGGGTATAGGCAAATTTAGGACCCTCATTGTAGATTCAATTATAATACTATACTGTTTTCTGCCTTGTAGTTTAAAGTGTGTGGAGGTTTGGTTTAAACAGTAAGAGTAAGTGTTGTTCCCAGTTTTCACTAGACTATAATGCTTGAAAAGGCATGAGAGGAACCATAGAAATTCACGGCTCTTCTGTCTAGATTAGTTGAAATATACCTACAGTTGAAATTAAAAGGAGTAGAACACTATCTTAGGGAGTTGGCAAAAAGGGCCCAACAACGTAGCCTACTTGCCTGGTAGTTACTACCACTCCCTCCATATTATTACTACTACTACTAGATTATCCTAACGTTTTTGATTTGTTTTATTCTGTAAGTACTTTATTTATTTATTTTAATCTTTTATATTCATTTTAATTGTGATGTTATATATAAGTTTTCCAAGAATTAATAATATCATTTGAATTTAAGGTTTGTAGACATGACTATGCCCGGGGTCAGGCAAAATATAGTCATTTCCAGTGTCTTTATAAAAAATTAAATTGTGACGAATACTAATAATGTGGTAAATCTTCGTATAAACGGTGCACCTGTTATCAATACTATATATCGATATATTTTAGTTACGCGACACGTAAACGAGAACTGAGCACTTAAAAGATAAGCAGCGTCGTTAAATTATTAATTATAATTAAAACATTAAAAAAACCATACAACAGATAAATGAAAACATTAACAACAAAAATATAATAAAAAACCTGAAAATAACAAACACAAAATACGTAAAATTAGATGTGATGTATCGATATTCTTATAAAAACATAGTTAAAACATTATAAAACATAAAAAAATATGAAATAGTTATAAACCATTTTAACAACAGATAAAAAAAAAAACACAAACAACAAAAATCATTTAAAAAAATAATAAAATATGTCATAAACGTAAAGAAAAGGCATATATCGATTATTCCCTACATCACATCTCTAAACTAAAAATATATCGATATATAGTATTGATAACAGGGAGCACCGTACACCGAAGTTCAGCCTAATAATGTTAACAATATCTTCTATCGAAGGGAGTTAGCAAAAAGGGCACAACGACGTGGCCTACTCGTTAGGTGATCTCACCTCTCCCTCAACAAATAAAAGATAATGCTTTGTATCGTTTATACCTCTATAACATTACCTTAACAAGGGAAATTAGTTTTAGCATAGTTGGTAGCAGAGGATTCCCGCAACAAATTAAAGGTAGGAACCAATCACAGCCTAGAGATCCCTTCAATCAATGGGTCAAAAACTACTGGTTTCGCTATACGTTGCATTACCCAATACTGGCGTAGAGCCAAAAATGATAAAGTAAATAATTAGGAATATATATGTGAGTATTAAGTGATATGAATTACTTACGGAGAATTTTCAATAGTGACCAAGTTATCAAGAGGATATTTAATCCTAGCCATCATGCTCTCTATCCAAAGCAAAGCCCCAGCAACAGGTGGCCAAAAAGGAGGAACATTAACAAAACCTGTCTCGATGTACTGCTTTGTCTGGTTATCATACAGAACCTGAAAAGTAACAAATAGATAACACTGTAGTAGAACACACGGTTCAAATCAGTTGAGAGTGTGGGAAAATAATGTGAGCTAATGAGGTTTCCTTGATGTTAAACAACGCCTAAAATTGCATATCAGGCAATCCTCATTGGTTGCTCAATAATATTTGTCCACGCGATTAACTGATTATAACCATGTTACACACACGATAATACTATAATAGTTGATTTCCAACCAATTTAAAAGCTCACCAACCAGAGTGAGGGATAATACATACTTCCACCCCAAGAGATTATAGTTAGGTACAACTCCCAGAGCTATAAAGCTGATTCCTGAGCTGAAAGACAAAGGAATCATAGAAGATAAATCTCAAGGCACAACTGAGAAACATAAATATTAGAGCATGACTTTACCATTAAATAGAAGAAAACAGCAACGAAATTAATACAAACAAGAAGTTATTTTATTTATTGCACTTTAAAGTTGAGTAAGATATAACAACACTAATTAATTTTAGCAGTAATAAATGACTTTTTACAACACAGTTGAAGTTTCTCATAAACAGCTGCTTGCAAAGTCATATAAAAAATAATCATTAGTACCAACTTAAATCTTTGTAAAAATTTTACAAATAAGGTACAAGGACACGACCTGCAAGGCTACACTGTTAAAGAGGGGTCGGAGGACGACACCGCTTTCATTACATCGTTCCCATAGAGTATAGAACTATAACAGAAAGAGATCCAGCTACGTTATGGTACGTTTGTCAAATTTAAAAATATGGGAATCTAAATCAACGGAATATAAAAAAACTAAATTTGACATTGGCCAATAGAAACACAGGATTGGATATATATCCCAGCATATATCCAAGCGCTAATCCTTACGTTAAAATTGTCTCTCTATTTTTTCTCTTCTCTGTTTCTAAAAATTATTTAAAAATAGAATTACTGAACAATAATTACCTTTAAGGTATCAGCCTCGTTGCTTAGGAGAGTGATAATATTGGTATATTTTGGCTCCATTTCTTTTTTCACAGCTTCTCTCTCTAATAAACTGCCAAATATATTCAACATCTACAATTAATAAGATAAAGATAAAGTCACTCAAGTTAAACAGAAAATCTGGCACGGTGGTCCTCAAGCCGGGCGAATTTCCTTTGGAATGCTTGCTTTTTTGGTCACCAATCCAGCTCTTGTTCAAGTTTTCGGTGCATGCTTCATTGTCGGAACAGAAGCACTTCTACTTGTCTGTTAAGTTGCATCAATTTTTCAAAGAAAATGTGCATTTTTTACTATAGGTTGCTCAAAACTATGCTCGACCTTGCAAAATGAATACCGCACAACATTTAGGCAGTCATACAAAGCTATTTTTATGTTAATCTAGGAAATGTTTTAGCGCAATTCCTTTAAAAAATTAATATAAATTTTTTAACTTTGATTGCAGACAAGCAATCAAAGTTCCAACTTTAAAGCTTGCACCTTAAACCTGAGCAAGAACTGGACTGGTGCAGAAGAAAGCTAGCATTTCAAAAGAAATTCGCCAGGCTTGCGGAACAACGCGGTAGAATTATTTTAAGTTAAAATATATCAATTATTATTTTTCTCCGGAACTAAGATTACAACCAGGGCCCCTTGGATTGAGTACTTTAAGTTTCGGATCGATTCTTAGCTTGTTTTATTCTACTCAGAGCCTTTAAAAATATTGAAATGACATCCAACTCGACATTTGTTGTTCATCAACCGCAATTTCAAATTTCCGGTTATTCACCCCTGATTTCCGACTTTTTGGTAACTTTGAGTAGTTGTATCGAGTCCGGACCAGATTTGATTGATTCTATACCTCAAAAGCAATGAAAACGACAATTTTGCTGATTCAACCGGGTTAACGACGTTACAAAATCCCTGTTTTCAATAGGGTTCGTGTCCTCAAGGTTGATTTTTGTACAAAGTTTGATTAAAAAAATGAACCGTTCAAAAAATAGCGTGTTTACAAGAACGTGTCTAGAAATACATAAATAAAAACAAACCCACACACACACACACACACTATATATATATATATATATATATATATATATATATATATATATATATATATTATATATAATATACATACATACATAAATATATATATAATATATAATAATATATATATATATATATATATATATATTATATTTATATATAATTTGTGATTAATCATTGTAAACGGGTCTAAATACCCGTTTACAATGATTAAATCACTGATTAAATCTAAATATATATATAAACCATTTATTATTTCAAACCTTAAAAATAGCTTCAAAGTTATTACAATCGTCATAAGAAACAGATATGATGTGAGCCAACTTCTGGTCAAAATCTCTGATCTGACCCATGAACACTTCGTAATCTTTCAGGAACGAATCATCATCCAAATCCAATGGATCGTATTGTATGTTGCCCAAACGCCCGTACGCCATGTTGTAGGATTCGAACAGCTCAACTAGTAAGTGACTCTGAGATCGGCCGTGATATCCTCCCACTTCCACCTTCTCTAGTTTCAAATATTCAACCGTGTTTTTCAGTATGTTCTGAAATTAAACTCCAAATAAGATCAAAAAATAGTACATTCTTATAGTAATTTTAAATTTTAAAATAGTAAATTTAAGATAACCTTTTATAAATAACTGATAAATATGGGGTTGCCACAAAATTCTTTAATAAAGAATCTTTATTGTAAAGGGAAACATCTTTCTTATAGAACTACATAATTGTTGTAATGAAAAAGAGACGTCAGTTTTATAAAACAAATATATTTTAATTAAGATTAGTGTGGGTCACCATTATTGTATAAATAGGTGATAAAGGCACTATAAGAGACTAGTTTTAGTTTAATGGGTAACTATATTTCACTACATCCTCGTAGCATATTCATGTTAACACAATATAAGGTGCGAGAGACACCTAGGAAATGTAACAAGCGAAATGCAATGCTACATCTGGGAACTGTTCTATCATTCGACATATGTCATCATTCATGACATATACATGACTGTTCCATCATCAAATGATGGAACAGTTTCCCAGATGTAGCATTGCATTTCGCTTATTACATTTCCTAGGTGCCTCTCGCACAATTATATTGTGTCAACTATTCATGTTTTGCAAAACTCGGTAGTATCAAATGATATATAATCATGTTAATCTAAAAAATAAGAAAAATCCTCCAATTATTTTCTTTTTTTTTATTAACATGAATATGCTACGAGGATGTAGTAAAGTTACCTATTAAACTAAAACTAGTCTCTTATAGTGCTGTTATCACCTATTTAATATATTTTAAGTTTTTTTCATTCCCATTTGTTCCTTGGTTTGCCATAAAGAAATCAAACTTTTCACAAATTCTAATTTGTCTCAACTAGAATTCGAACAGCTCAACAAGTAAGTGACTCTAAGATCATGCACGTCATGTAGACTAATCTAGCATAAGACTAAATTGATTAAAATCGGTTGATGGTGCACTTTTAAGTTAACGTGGATTAAGATCGGCCATTCTCACTTCCAACTAAGATCTCCCACTTCAAAACTGCTTTTTCTCTTTCCCATCAAGCAACAAATCGTGTTATATAAATGTTCGTCAAAAATAAAAGTTTAATAGCTATTGAATTTCCACTGCTAATTTTGAATTGTTTTACTATCTGAAAATATTTCGAACCTCGAAAAGCAGTAAAAAATTAAAAATGTATAGGCCGTGAAAGTTTCAAAATATAATAGTCAATATTTGCAAAATGGCAACTAATATCAAAATGGAATTTTTTGAATGGATTGAACACCTATTCACCTTTAGATGTACATTTGTGTTAAATTTCGATCGGTATGATTTTCAACTACACCTAAAGTCTGATTTTTGTGCCAAGTTTTAACTCTCTAGAATAAACACAGTGGAGGTTATGCGTGACACAGACAGACAGATGATGAAAACCACTCATAACTTTATGAAGATGCCTAAAACGGATAATTATGTATTTTCATGATTTTAGGACTCCTTATACCTACGGTACTATGTGAGGAATAGTAAAATTAATTAAACATATATCATTTGATACTACCGAGTTTTGCAAAACATAAATAGTTGACACAATATAATTGTTAATTAAACATATGTATTACATTATCAGCACAGGGTTTACTAGACATTTTCCCTAAAAAAGAAAACATACCTCGACTAAACTGAGTCTATCAACGTAATTATCATATCTCTCGAACACCATGTTGATATGAAAATTCCACGGCAGTACATCACTTCCTTTTGGGAAATATTTCCCCATGTCATTCTGATAGCTGCTGAACTCTTCTCTAAAACACATTCACAAGTTACAGCAATAAACTAACTACAACATATTAGTTGTACTTGTAGTCAATAGTTCACAATTAATATACGTTAATGTGAACTAATTAACATACGTATCTGTAAACTAATTAAAATATGTTAATGTGAATTAATTAACATATGTTAATGTGAACTAATGAACATACGTTAATTTGAACTAATTAACATATGATAATGTGAATTAATTGTCATATGTAAATGTGAACAAATTAACATACGTTTCTGTAAACTAATTAAAATATGTTAATGTGAATTAATTAACATATGTTAATGTGAACTAATGAACATACGTTAATTTGAACTAATTAACATATGATAATGTGAATTAATTGTCATATGTTAATGTGAACAAATTAACATACGTTTCTGTAAACTAATTAAAATATGTTAATGTGAATTAATTAACATATGTTAATGTGAACTAATGAACATACGTTAATTTGAACTAATTAACATATGATAATGTGAATTAATTGTCATATGTTAATGTGAACTAATTAACATACGTTTCTGTAAACTAATTAAAATATGTTAATGTGAATTAATTGTCATATGTTAATGTGAACTAATGAACATACGTTAATGTGAACTAATTAACATATGATAATGTGAATTAATTGTCATATGTAAATGTGAACTAATTAACACATAGTAATGTGAACTAATTAACGCATGATGTTAATGTGAAATAATTAACATATTTTAATGTGAAATCATTAACATATTTTAATGTGAATTAATTAACATATGTTAATGTGAATTAATTAACATACGTTTTTGTAAAATAATTAACATATGTTAATGTGAATTAATTAACATATGTTAATGTGAACTAATAACACATGATAATGTGAACTAATTGACAAATGTTATTTGTTTACAGTACTCCATTTTGGTAGACAAATTATAAGAAACTAAAACATTTTAATGAATGGAACAAAGAAAAGAGTCTTTCTACAAAACCATCAATTTATTCTAAGCGCTTTCGACATGAGGCCTTCATCCGTGCCATAGATAACTAAAAGGAAAGAGCTATGAGAAAATCATTAAATATAAATATTAAAATACGCAAATAAATATTAAAATACGCAAATAAATAGTAAAAACGCACTACGCAAATAAATATTAAACTACGCAAATAAATATTAAACTACGCAAATAAATATTAAACTACGCAAATAAATATTAAACTACGCAAATAAATATTAAAATACGCAAATAAATATTAAAATACGCAAATAAATATTAAAATACGCAAATAAATATTAAAATACGCAAATAAATATTAAAATACGCAAATAAATATTAAACTACGCAAATAAATATTAAAATACGCAAATAAATATTACGCAATAATATTAAACTACGCAAATATGAAATAGAATTAGTATTTTTTTTCTCTTTTTTTCGACTCAACGATGACGGTGAGTCGTGACAGACTCTTCAACATTATATTTCTCATTCAAAACCATTAAAAAAGTTAATTATGCTACAAAGTTTTTAGAATAATTGTACATCTGATAAGTGCTTTAAATTAACTGGAAAGGAATGAATTATATAAATGGTTATACGTCAATTAGAGTTGAAAATTTCTCTAATTATAGCAACCCATAATTCCACAATGTCTTCACATAACTTTTGTTTATTGTGACAAACAGTGTTTGTGTTTAGTGTAGTAAACAAATATTGTGTTTATTGTAGTAAACAGTTAATGTGTTTATTGTAGTAAACAGGTTTATTGTAGTAAACAGTTAATGTGTATTGTAGTAAACAGTTAATGTTGTATTGAGACAAACAGTTATTGTGTTTATTGTAAACAGTTAATGTGTTTATTGTAGTAAACAGTAATTGTGTTTATTGTAGTAAACAGTTAATGTGTTTATTGTAGTAAACAGTTAATGTGTGTATTGAGACAAACAGTTATTGTGTTTATTGTAGTAAACAGTTAATGTGTTTATTGTAGTAAACAGTTAATGTGTTTATTGTAGTAAACAGTTAATGTGTTTATTGTAGTAAACAGTTAATGTGTTTATTGAGACAAACAGTTATTGTGTTTATTTGACTGATTCAAAATTGAATAGTAAATTCAACCTTTGATAAATTCAAACTCACTTATAAAAATGCAAGACTTGTAAATCTTTCACAACTTTAGGCAGCGTCTCTTCCGGTTCACCTTGAAACAGGGAGCCTGGATCTAAATAATTATTCGACTGAAAATAAATACCAAATTTTAATTTTGGATGATTATAAAAAATTAATAATTGTTTTGATATCTGTAAGATTTGAGAAGCTTAGGTTTCAAACATTAGGAACAGTAGTGCTGTAAAGGGGAAAACTAGTAGAGAATGATAGTATATTCTTATGTGCTACACAAGAAGAAACAGGGGGAGAAAGATTGCATGAGTTCTTCACAAGAAGGAACAGGGGGAGGAAGATTGCATGAGTGCTCCACTAGGAGGAACTGGGGGAGGAAGATTGCATGAGTGCTCCACAAGAAGGAACTGGGGGAGGAAGATTGCATGAGTGCTCCACAAGAAGGAACTGGGGGAGGAAGATTGCATGAGTGCTCCACAAGAAGGAACTGGGGAAGGAAGATTGCATGAGAGCTCCACAAGGAACTGGGGAAGGAAGATTGCATGAGTGCTCCACAAGAAGGAACGTGGGAAGGAAGATTGCATGAGTGCTCCACAAGAAGGAACTGGGGGAGGAAGATTGCATGAGTGCTTCACAAGAAGGAACTGGGGGAGGAAGATTGCATGAGTGCTCCACAAGAAGGAACGTGGGAAGGAAGATTGCATGAGTGCTCCACAAGAAGGAACTGGGGGAGGAAGTTGCATGAGTGCTTCACAAGAAGGAATGGGGGAGGAGATTGCATGAGTGCCTCCATTGCATGGTGCTCCACAAGAAGGAACGTTGCATGGAAGAAGGAAGATTGCATGAGTGCTCCACAAGAAGGAACTGGGGAAGAAAGATTGCATGAGTGCTCCACAAAGGAACTGGGGGAGGAAGATTGCATGAGTGCTCCACAAGAGGAACTGGGGGAGTTGCATGAGTCCTCCACAAGAAGGAACTGGGGGAGGAAGATTGCATGAGTGCTCCACAAGAAGGAACTGGGGAAGGAAGATTGCATGAGGGATCCACAAGAAGGAACTGGGAAGGAAGATGCATGCTCCACAAGAATGAACTGGGGAAGGAAGATTGCATGACCACAAGAAGGAACTGGGGAAGGAAGATTGCATGAGGGATCCAAGAAGATTGCACGACCTACTAGGTTACATCTATTCAGAGGTTTGATAGGAAGGGAGAAACAATATATTATAAAAATCGAGTACGGAGTAGGTACTTCGTAGAGGTTTTTCTCATCATATCAGATTCGCTATGCTCATTTTCAATATTTCGAACCCGCATCAATTGCCCCTATAAAATTTAACAAGATTCTAGGGATTCTATGGGAAGGATATTTTAAAATGTGATATTTAGAAATTTAACCCAGGTTTTGTGTATTTCTTAAGGCATTTTCTAATAAATCACGCGGGTTTAATCTATTTGCGGGTTGTTTTTTGAGGAAATGTAATCATTTCATTTTAATTGTTTCTAGTTCTACGATTTTTATTAAAAAGTTATTAAATATTTACTATATAGTGTCAAATATAAATTATTTCTATTTCTTATTTTTTTTGAATTTAAAATACTTATTTCTAAATTTTAATGAATGTTTGTATTTTTGAATAATCCAGATTGCAGTCCGCATCGTTGTACAAATTTTTAAGAAACATTTGGCTCATTTGTTTAAAATTTTGCTTATTTGATTGCGTTGCTAAAACTTTTAAAGATTTATAAACACTTATTTTCTTTTCTTGCGTTTTTTTTTACTCAAATTCTTTCTCCAGGCTCTATCAACATGCCAAGAGCAATATATAGTCAACATGCCAAGAGCAAAATAGTCTAAATCTATCATCAGAATGCATTACTGTCGACCAGGCTAAAAATAATTGCTCGGCCATGTTAGACATAAAGGTTTTAGCTCTCAGCGGTTCGCCGAGATTATTCTTTATTATTTGAAAGAATAATGTCATAACTCTGGTGTCGCCTCTGTTAGAAATCACGAAAGCAGCAGGGAATCCTTGCCTCATGTCGTCAAGAACAAACACTGAATAAAGTTCAAAATTGTAAGGGTTAAGACCATGTGTTCCTTCTAGGCTCACGACATTACTGCCATTATATTTTTCTTTAGAATGTCTAATTGAGCATCGTTAAATATGATTAAGACAAAATCATCTTGTTCTAAAAATATGTGGTCTTCCAGGACATGCCTTTTCGGTTTATTAAATCGCACAGCATTATCAAAGTTCTGCATCTGCTGAACCCAGGCATGAACGCTCAGATGAGCCTCCTTATGCAAAACTTCATTTTTATTTAAGTTAGGTATACATGTTAACAATATTTACAAAAAAAAATTGGAGCAAATGGATCTGATAAACGTTTTTATCAACCAGTGATTCCCTTACTTGATCTAAAATTACATCCAAAGACATTTTTTGGGCTTGTCGTTTGGCGAATTTTTCTCGCTCCGACTTAGTTAAAGTTAGCCTTCCTATTTCAAACTCATGCCCAACATGAGTGAATACACGAGTATACTCCAAATCGCACGAACCTGTAGAAGAGATGGTCAAAGACATTTTAGCCGGGCAGTGACCATCGATCTTATTGGTGCCCAAACGTTTTTATATATCTCTTACCGGTTGATTTAGATTTGTAAATTCCATCTCTATGACAAGTCCAAATGATGTGCCGCACAATAAATTTTGTAGTACTTTTCTTTTCTTCTTTTGTGTTTCAATTTAAAAAAGCTTCATAACTTTCAAATGTTCTTACTTCTTTTTCAAAATGTTTCGAATGGTCATTTTCTAAATGCTCCGTGAACTCTATCATTGTGTTGAAGCATTGTCACATTTAAAACGGATTTAAAAGTGTTTTTTATAACCCCTTTACAAACCTTTTTTTAGTGTTTCCGAAAATCATTTTTTTTAAAACGGGACCCGCATTGATCACATGTAAATGTTTTATCACTTTTGAAAGAATGATAATTGTGGTCCATTTTATTTTATGGATAATTTTAAAAATATAAATCAAATAAGGAAATGACGAGAGGCAGGAGCATAACGATTACAAAGCAAAAAACTTTCATTATTAGCTTAGGAGAACCATAGTCTCTAGCCGCTAGCGCACCAGACTTTACCGTTGTTGAAATCGCCAATCATATCATAGCTAGATTAATAAAATACAACCATTAATTAAAATTTAGCAATATGTACTAAATAGTTTAAAATATGTATATTCAAATTTAAAATAAAATAATTTTATATTTTGTACTATAAAAATAAATATTTAATAAAAATCGTTGAATTAGTGAAAAATTGAAATGAATACTTTTTTTAAATCATCCCGTAAATAGATTAAACCCGCATGATTTCTTTGAAAATGCATACTTAACCTGGGTTAAATACCTAAATATCACATTTTAAAATATCCTTCCCATAGAATCCCT
This sequence comes from Microvelia longipes, assembly GCA_018340805.1. Taxonomy (NCBI): domain Eukaryota; kingdom Metazoa; phylum Arthropoda; class Insecta; order Hemiptera; family Veliidae; genus Microvelia; species Microvelia longipes. The sequence continues at coordinate 444,229 of JACMZG010001914.1, read as the reverse complement.
AGAATCTTGTTAAAATTTAGTTTTATTCCATTTTATACCTAGCTCAATGTTGCTTGTGATCGACAATCCCGGTTTCGGTTTTCCAGTACAAACACAATACTTTCTCTATATACCTACGTTAAAAATGAAGAAAAGTTAAAATAATAATACTTCCTTTATGCTAAAGAATGCTACAAACATAGCGGAGGAGGTGATATGATGGTTGGATAATTTTGAAGTTGGTGAAAAGGACCCAAAGTTGTGGTTTTCTCACCAAAGTTGTAATAGGTCACCAAGGCTGACCTCTCCATTCTTACTACAACTGGATATAAAAATGTTTGTTGAAAACGTTTTGGTAGTATTAATTCTTGTGGTTTAAAAGGGTTGAATTCACAATATTTTAGCATAGCTTACTCTACACTCAGCACTCAGGGGTGGGGGTCTGGCCAGTGAGGGCGGCAGCCTTCTTCCGGCAGACCCCTCAACTTGTGATGCAATATTGGAAATCCCTCCCCCTCCCTATTGGGCCCCTTGAGATGAAGGTTTGGGCCAGTGAACAAAAACCTACACTCGAGTTTTGAGCAGTTTTTGCTTAACACCGTACTTCTACTATAATACTATTGACACTCCCATGTATAGCAGGACTGGGTTTAGCTCAACGATAATTTTATCTTTCAACACATTTATTTAAAAGTATTGAAGTTATTTGGAGTACTAAATCGAATAAAAGAGTTGATGAAAATTCGCTTATCTCGTAATCACACGCCACAATACTAAAATGTCCGGCTTGTGGAACTCCACGCTAGAAGTATTTTATGAATTTCATCCCATTTCCAAAAGTGGTTTGTCGTTTAATGCCTCAAAAATTCAAGTTGTTTTGTTAACAATCTTGTAACGTACCTCTTGAATGATAAAATTATTAATTTCTTGCAGGAAATTGATAAGTTTAGAGGTGCTTCTGAAGTAAGGGCAGTGGATCCACATAAGTCCCAGATTATGAAACAAAGGCAAGAAATGCTTCGTCGCTTCTACCAGCTCTGAGCTGGCTATTAAATCAAAATATTTAATAAGCGTTTGCAAGTACTTGTAGATCTCCTGAGCTTCTTTTAAAGCTGAAAAACAACCAAAATCTGTGTTAAATAAATAATCAAAAATTGGATTTATTTTTTTTCCTGCTCTATATAATAATAAATAATTACATACATATAGATAATAATGTTTACCAGAAACAACATTTTTAAATGTATTCTGAAAGCAGGTAAGATAAGCGCTTCGAGACTTTTCCAGAATAAGTGCCATTCTCTTTACATCAATATTAGTTAACTGATTATATATAACTTGCAGAATCTGCTTTCGATTATTCCAAAACTCAAAATCTACAACAAAAAACAACTACAAATAATATTGTAATACCGGTGATAATAAAAAGATTAGTAAGGAAATATAAGGGAGCGATGGGGGGGGGGGGGGGCATATAAGTATCTATAAACGGGCGATGAGGAGGGATGGAACATATAAGTATCTATAAGGGGTGGAACATATAAGTATCTATAAGGGGGTGTAGAACATATAAGTATCTATAAGGGGGTGTGGAACATATAAGTATCTATAAGGGGGTGTGGAACATAAAAGTATTATAAGGGGCTAGAACATATAATATCTATAAGGGGGTGTAGAACATATAGGGGGTGTGGAACATATAAGTATCTATAAGGGGGTGTAGAACATATAAGTATCTATAAGGGGTGTAGAACATATAAAGTATCTATAAGGGTGTAGAACATATAAGTATCTATAATGGGGCGATGAAGGGGGGGGTGTAACATATAAGTATCTATAAGGGTGAAATGAGTGAAACACGTATAAGAACCACTGCTCTTAGTGAAAACAAAAACATTTACCAGAAACCAAAATAAAATTATGGGCGAGGAAAAATAAATATATTACCTAATGTATATTTATACATCCAATAATTCTTTATATCTCCGTAAAGTCCGTTTAATTTAACTTTTCTGCATTAGGAAACAACTTGATAGTTGATACCTAGATGACACCTAGTTATGAAATTAAAACTTACCTATTTCAAGAAATGATTTAAGAGTGCAAAAGACCTACCGCTTTCGGGAATAGGGTAAGGCTCTTTTTCAAAAGAAGAAACAGATGATTCAATTAAAACTTCGTTTATTTGAGCTGACCATTTGATCACAGAGTTTTCTATAGCATTTTTAATACTCATATCTACATCTTTACCTCCACTGGAATAAAACATAATAGATTCCTAGAGTAATAAAGCATAAAATAAGTACTCAAGTACACATTATAAGTGAATAAAACGTGTACTTTCTTGGTACGAGGTTCATGGTAAAAATCCATATATATATATATATATATATATATATATATATATATATTATTATATATATATATATATATATTATTCTAAATAATAGTCCTACGTAATTGATGCCAACTGTTTCAACACTTACAGATTTAGTTACTCGGAACTAAGGAAGTAGACGAGTATCTAGATAAGGAAAGCCTTTTCGTAAATTCTTTTACTTCAAATAAATTTGTGGATCACCCTATAGTTCATAGGGTTTGATTTTTTGATCACCCAGGGTATCAATAGCTCATTTTTCCGTTAATTCTTTTACATAAAATACATTTTTTGATCACCTAATGAACTAATGATCTACCTTGCGGCACCCAATAACGTAACCGTAATTGAGATAGAGTATGGGCTATGCCTTGATATCATTGTTTATGTAAATCGGTTATTACTAAATCAGTAAACTCGTCTTTAGGTAAAGTATAGGACATTTTTCTCCTGGTTTTATGTCAGCATAGTCAAATCTTTATTAACAGCGAAGAATGCCTTCTTCATCTACGTAAAGACATAACTGCCGAATTATTAAGTTGAATTAACATCAAGGTTATAACTTGATGATAATCATCAAGTAATAACCTTGATGTTAAAGCTAACAAATTCAACTTAATTGTTGAACTTGACGTAATATATATTATATTTTATACTTGATATAATCTAAAATATATGACAAAATGTTAACATAAAAGGTCAAAACAAAAGAAAAATAAAATTATAAATGTCAATGCCTAAACACTAGTACGTTATCATTATTGGTCGTTTAGGATGGAACTGAACTGAGCGATTTTAGGAGTAAGGACGACAACTGGAAAAGTAACCTTTACTTTTCCATTTGTTGTCCTTGCCGATACCTTGTCGTTGCAGGTTAGCGGGTTTGATGTGGACTGCAGTCTCCAGAGTACCTTTAAAGATACAGATCCATGTCGAGGAAGGTTACATGCGTATAATATTTCTCATAAATAAAACGGAGGGTAAAGATGAAGTTCAACTTGAATTTTACTAAGCAAAGGAAGATCGTGGGGCCAACGGGAAAATATACAACCGACGCCATCAGAAACCTGATGCCATCAGGTGTCTGATGGCTATCAGAAACTGTTTTATAATCTGAGCAGTATCATCACAACTTGATATTTACCTTATTGGAATTTTCAAGCAAAACACGCTAAAACAGAGCTAAACAGCAGCAACAGAGCATAAACAGAGATTTAAATGAGTGCGAATAATGTCATGTAGAGCCGATTTTGGAATTAAGGCTTATAGTTTTGTGTAATATAGGCTAGGGTATAAATATGCGCATTTTCATTGAAAAATCCGGAGTTAAAAGTTGTGTTCAGGTTATAAAGCATATACCAAAAACCTAAACAATAAATTGATCGTTAAGCACATATGTACGCATTTCAAAGAAAATTTGCCCGGTATGTGACCTTCCGTGCGGCCTTGCGTGCCGCACGGAAGGCCATAGTGAACTTGCTTAACAGTTTCACTATTTAGGATATTACTTTATTACTTTTTTTCCTGGGACAAAAAGTATCTATAGAGATACCTATTGATCAGCTTCTGCTCCTCTTCAGCAAACTGGCTAAGACCATCAGGCATAGGAAGGAGAATACTCCCAGACACTTGCCCTCTGACTCTGTATACAACATCCTTCATCTCATTTATATACTTTTTGATATCATCAGCTATCTCTTTTGGCCATTTTTCTAAATTATTTTGATTCGTTAGTATCGGTAAATAAACCTGTAAACAAAGAAAGGTCATAACTTTATTCCTTATATACTTAATAAATTAATTTCACTATAAAATATGGGTCAAATCAAATCCATTTGGCAGAAATCAATTTGGTACGCGCTTCGCCGCGCCAAGTCAAGAAGAAAATTTAAAACTCCCCGCTTAGTCAGTAAAAAAAATCATAAACCTACTAAAGCAGCCAGTGTATATTATAGTGTACGCAACAAAGTACAGTAATGGTTTTGAGGGACTATAGCGTAAAACGCCTATAGGTGCATACATCATGGGCCAGGATTGCCTTAGGG
>JACMZG010001914.1:424828-437328 GCA_018340805.1 Microvelia longipes | reverse complement strand
GGACATTGAGGTCATTATGGATGGTAAGGTTTGAAACATAGAATGGAGCATTGGTGATTTTCCTTAGGATTTTTGACTGGAGTCTTTATATCTAATGCTTGTACTAAAGTGGAACACACACTTAAATAAAATATTTTTAATAACCCTTTGAATTCTCTAAATTGTTCCGTCACCACCTGCTCAGGAAATTATACTGATGAGTGTTGATTTTTACTTTACCTCGTTTATTCGTATATAGGAAAAGTATTGTGACAATCTCAAAGAGATTAATACTATAGTCTTTGGACATTCTCAAACCCCGGTTGTCATCGGAATTATCCGTTTCAACCTCCTGAGTAATTTTTACAAAGTTGTCGGTTTGTATGTGTATGTGTGTGTGTGTTGGTTATCATCGTAGCTTCCACTGTGTTAATGCTAATGAGTTGAATACTACTAATTCAGTAGTATATATATATATATATATATATATATATATATATATATATATATATATATATATATATATATATATATATATATATATATAATATATATATATATATAATATATATAGATTAATGTATGAATGTATATGTATATGTATTTTATTTATCGAATCGAGAATCAAAATATACTTTCTATCCCAGTCATTTAGTACATTGAAGCCACGGGGGTAGCTCTCCTTTGCAGGTAGCCCTAAGATATCTGTAGGTATCGTTAGGATACCTAATTTCTATGGCATTAGGTGAGGAAAAATAAAAAATTAATGAAAACACAAAAAAGTGAAGATATGTATTACCTTGTACTCATCAGTTGCCATCATTTTATACCATTTCTCTGGTTTAAATTTGGATGTTTTGCTGAAATAAGAGTACATGAAGACCAGTCTCTGATCTGTCTCCTCGAACTCATCCTCTTCAATCATTTTGCAGATGAGATCTTGCTTACAGTAGATCTAGGTAGATACCACACCAGGTTTAGGTTAGGTACAGCCGTGTATATCTACAGAGCTATGTCCCTTAAGTTCATGGTTTCAAGTACAGATCTATAATGGAGTAGAAAATGTGTCATTTAATGTCAATGTCAAAATAAATAACATTGTTCTTAATAAAAAGAAGTTTTTTGAGTCTTCAGAGTTCTATACTCTCTCTTATCTATGTTCTATACTCTACGGTTATAGCTGTAAATAAGAGCCAGATGCAAAAATATAACTAAAAATATTAAGTAAGCATAACACAAACAAAAATATTAATTGTAAATAAAGCAAAAGGTCTCTTGGCCGAAGAGCGTCAGAAAGCGAAAAATCACGAACATTATCGTGAGACGAAAAACGTTTAGAAACTCGTACATGCAACACACACACACAAATTAAAATATATATTAATAAACAGAGAGTGAAAACTTCGACAGTATACGATGATCAGTCATCAATATAAGTACTTGAAAACGGAGATGTAGAAGTATATGATGGATTGTAAAAGGTTATGGAAACTTAAGTTCAAAAATGAATGAGGAGTTATAGATGGGCTCTGACCCAGGGACTTGTGACCGGACGTAAAGGGTTAAATGGTCCTTTCAGCAAGGTTGTAAATGATCCTTATTCCTTAAGATGTTCCTTATTCTTAAGTTCTATTAGTTGCGCCACAACCCTTATACCTCGTCTAAGGCCTAAATACTAAAACAGTGTGGACATGAAGGGGCCATAGCGAGCCTCACAGGCCCGCGGTGCGGACTTGTTAGGCGAGGCGATTAAAAGTCGCTAAATGCATGGCAAATTGCCGTGTAACAACAAATATTACCAAACAACAACTATTTGGCCCTAAAGGACAACGCCGGGTATCGTTAACGGGCCGAAGGCCCGTGTGTATTAATAGTTTAAGCTGTATGCTTTATTAAAGTTACAAAGGACAATAAATAATTTCTTACTTACTTTGGTATCCCAGTTAAATTTAAAAACTCCTCGATGGGATGTATCTCTAATATAATTTTTACTTGTTAAAATATAAATCAAACTTATAAATGATGAATCGAACAAATTAAATTAATTTTGAGATTTTAATGATGAAATAAGTGTATAACAGCTTTTTGCTTGGTCATGCTACAAAACAGTGAGGTCTGCATTTTAATGGTTTTTATTTTTATCTAAACAAAGAGTTTAATCTTTATTATATACCAAATGTTTTTGGTATATAATATAATATAAAAACAAATGACTTCTTTGTTTTTATTTTCATTTTATTTTGACTCTCATTTAAAAAGGGTCTTTTACTTGTTTTTTTATTTATTGTTTTATATTTGTCAGAGTGTTTTATATATTTTTTTTTCTTTTCCACTTTTGTGGGTTTTTTGTGCAATTCTTTTTAAATGTAGTGATGTAAAAGGGGTTAAACCGTTGATGTGCTAATAAATAAATGTTTTCTCTAATATTTTCTACTACACGAAATATTTACACTGGGATTTTTTATAACTAAATAAACGTTTTATTATTTCATTTTAATCTTAAATTTAAATTATTCGTGATTATTATTTATGTTAATACAATTTAAATAAACACAAACTACTAATAAACTACTTTTCTTTCTACCGTCTACACACATTTTATTTATGGAAACAACGAGCAGAGCTCAATAACAATTTTAATACAATTTAAATAAACATTGCTTTTTCAATGGTCTTTCTTCCATTTTTTAAAGACTTTTTGCAAATATTTTTTTACTTTTACTTCTAAAATCGACCGTGTTTTATTTATTTTTATTAATAAATAAAATCAAAATGGATGAGGTAATTGTTGGGAGCGTTATTTTCCTTATCTCTAGTTTATATGTCTACAGACGTAGGAACCTCATCCATTTCAAAAACTACATCATTCAAAAATAAAAAGAAAAATATATATTTTATAAAAAAATATTCAAACAACAAAACAATCACATATTCAAACAACAACAATCAAAACAATCACATCACATCGTTTACAAAATATTGTAATCATTCAAAAACAGATAACGTTGTACATTCTTCTTAAGTAACTTATAAAAAAACCATTTTTATGGTTTTCTTAAGTCAAAAGAGCGGGAAAAGAATTATTTAAGAAGAAAAAGAGATTTTGAAAAATTCTTCACTTCTTTCAATTCTTCCTAACTTAACTTAAGATTGTAGACGGGCCTTGAGTGCCAGATGTTGTTTGCTGAAACAAGATAACAGTGGCGCGTTCTCGTGTGTATGTTATATATATATATATATATATATATATATATATATATATATATATATATATATATATAATATATATATATATATATATATGTCTATGTCAATAACCTCTATCTGTCTGTTGGGTTCAGTAGTGCTAGGGAGAGGGGAGGTAGTATGGAAGATGGGATCCTACTCCTCGTCCACCTTAGTTTGCTTCCAGGCAGACAGGACAAAAATGGCTCCCATGGAAACACGCTGAGCAAAGCAGGTCTGCAAATTGGAAGGACCTTGAAGGGGTTAAAAACATTATAAAATGGTAGAAACTGGTTTTAGCTCAATGAGACAATTCTAAGAGGTGCAATTGGCAAATAACTTAATTATGATGTCATCACCAATGAGCATAAGTAAAAAGTAGCTTAATTTTACTGTTCAGTGGGTGTAAGAACATTGTTCAGTTCTTCATACATATTGTTGTATATATGCATACGTCTATATGGTCCCCCCTCCGGTCCCTATATTCATTGCCTCGCCTTCGCAGACCTGTGGAGTGGCAAGACAATGAAAATTCACTAATTGAACAACAACAATATAGCCATCAAGCAGCCCAATGGCCGTGTTTTTAATTTGACTCATTTATACTGTAGGTATAAAGGATAAGTTCTACCTTTGTACTAACAATCCTGAACAGTTTCAGGGGTTTTTAAGGGCCCTTTAGTATTTTTTACAAATTTTGTTTGTCTGATATCATCCTACCTCCCAGTTTATGCTAGAGAGTTGAAACTTGGTTCAAAAGTCAATCTTTAGCCCTAGTAGTGCTATCCGGAAAATATGTTTTATATGCAGGGCAGAACTTTTCATATGCAGCATAATTTAAACTAGAAAAAATTGTGAAATAATTGACCAAGACTATTAAATTTGGTCTCTACCTCTAGTAAACTGATCCCTCGAGTTTAAATTCACCAAAATATGTTTGGTAATTACTACCCGAATGTGGTAATTAGGTTAGCACTTTTTGTTTTTTATTGGTATCTTTGGAAAGTCAAGTTTGAGTAATAAGACTATTCCACATTATATCATAAAAATTTGAGGCCAATATCAGAAAATTCCAGTAATATTCCACTGTGCTATTGTTCAAAATACAAAGCATGAATGTCCAACTTTTTTTAACAACTGAATTCCAACATTAGTAAACTCAGGTGGAAAATTCTAGGGCACTTAGACCTCTTAGGTGGGTCCATTGTGCCATAAAATTAGTACATTGTGAAATAAAAGACCCTAGAAATTTAAAAAATTATTTTTATGTCTAGTTAATTAACCTCCAGAATTTAAAATCCCTTAAATATTTTAGGTAATTATTATTAAAATGTGGCAATTTAGTAACAACTCTTTGTTGTTTATTGGTAACTTTGGAAAGTCCAAGGTCCATAGAGAAGACTATTTTGTAAACAACATTATATCATAGGAAATTTGAGACCAATATCACTAAAATTTTGATAATTTTTTACAGTGCTATTTCTATATTCTAGAATATGGCGGACAGTGATGGTCATATTCCATCGTAGACATATTGCGGGTGGCACTTGCTCCATCAAATGTCTACGAGTGAGGCGAGTGTGACTTATCCTTAGTCTAGCTATTACAATTTCTCTTCTTCTTAACTCAAGAGATAATGTGGCCCAGGCTTTTATGTACAGAAATTTATACAAAACAATAACATAATTTTTTTGGGTACAAATAAAACAATAGGGATAATTTGTTTACAAAATATTAAGATATTTTACATTATTCTGTCAATTGTAGAGAGGAAGCCATTTTTAAAATATCAAGAAACCTTAATATTTTAAAAACTACTTAAAAATTGATTTTTTAAATCCTAACTAGTTTTTAGGGGAGTCAATTCACTTGTTATTTTATTCCACTATAATAATAAAATATTTTTTTATTTGAATATTTTACCTCACTAACTGTTATCTCATTCATATTTAACTCATTAGAAACTGGTGTGCTTGCATTTGTTTTTGTAAACAAAACATGCACCCCATCTTGCTAATGCACATATTACATTTTTCTTATTAGAATCGTTAAAATACAATTTATCATACTTAAAAAATATAAATAACCTTTTTATACATCAAAAATTAATTTAGTAATAGATCATTAATTAATAATTCGCTTTAATACTTCAACACATTTTATAACAACTTAGTTAAGACCACAAGTGAGTTGGCTTTCATGACATCAGTACTGCTCCTTCTATTATAGAATCACTCTAAAAACTGAGTGTTAAAAGAGGATTTTAACATTTTCCTCCTATTAATTAGTAAACGATTTAACAAATCAGTTTTTAGGCGGGAAAGCGTTTTAAGGGGGATTATATCATGGAGAAAGAGGAATAAAACAAAAAAATCAAATATTAAAAACAATAATATATTTAAAATCCTTTACAATTTATGCAGATCAAATTAAATAACATCTTTCCCATTAAAATATAAAATTTATTTGTTGTAAAATAGGTAAATAAAATAATATCTACAAGATTATAACAAGTTTTAAAAACAACAATAATTCAAATAAAACAACTTTGATTCGGAACAGAGGAAAAATACAACCAAACCTTATAAAATCCTTTCAAATCAGATTGGTTACTGTTATTATTGTACAATTCATCTAAAATTCCCAAAAAGAATTAAAACTCTCAGTCAAAGGTTAAAACACAATCAATATTCTATTATAGTAGTCTCATTATTTGTACTGTTTTGGTCAGACTATTAGTTACATTTTTTTATTAATCAAAAAGTTTTCTAAATTTTAAAAGTGCTAAATTCTAAATTCATAAATTGATTAACAATTAATTTATAAAATGGTATGTTTTTAAAATCATAAATAGGTTATGCATAAATATCCTGATACTAAATAGTTCGGCTAAAACTGAGTTTAATATAAAATACTATTTGTTACACTAAGGACAGTATAACATAATTAAGTTTTAGACAATTAATCTGAAGTGGTCCAGTGCATAATCTCATTTGAATCATTAGAATAATGATTTTATATCTTTTTATTTCCTATTAGAATCTTGTCCAAGAGTTTTGCCATTCAATGGCTCAATGATAAAACTGAGGAAAACATTAACTGAGGATAAAAACAATTCCATGACTTGTCTAGTTGAGGATAATTTAATGGACCAAACTCTATAACTTAGTTAAATCCCTCTAAGTGTAGTTACAAGGCTTTAGAGTTATTAAAAACTGGGTTGGTCTCACTTCTTAGCCATTGACATTATTCAAAGCATACCTAATGTGGTATATCATTAAACAACAAAAGTTTTATACTTTAAAATCTTAAAATCGCTTAAAATATTATTTCTTGAGCAAAATATTTCATAATGGACCATTGACAAACTTGGACCATAGTTATGAACAATAAAATTTGTTTAATAAATTTTCATCGATTTTTCAAAGAGTTGTGATAAATCTTCTTCAGACTGCTCCCTGGGGGCCAGTTTGGTGATACGATGCTGTAATGAAGAAAAACAGGAGTTAGTATTGCTACAGCAGCAACAATATAGTATAAATGCATTAAAAAAAACAATCAAATATAATAAAAATAATGATTTAATAAATAAAACAAATAAAATTAATACCGTAGATCATACAGGATACCATAGAAAAATACATCAAATAAAATAATAAACACTTGTTTAACCAAATCAAAATGCATCTTAATAACTTTGAGCAAGTTTTGTTGTGTGACATAAATATTTAAAAGTGTTTACCTACAAGTACACAAAAGATACTTGTATACTTTACTATATGTAATATATAACATTATATATTATTATATATACTACTGCTTCGTATAATATAGATAAAATACAATGCATATTCCTCCTCTTTTTAGTAAAAGTACCATTATGTCCACATGTATATTAATTAGCACTGAAGGATGTTTATTTATTAGGTAAGTATTTTCAAATCCTGATTTATAAAATTACATCTAATAAAAAAATTTAAAGACTATCTAGAAAAGAGATTAAAGGTTCAAGCATTTTCCACATTACTGGACACAATGTTTCCAGAAGTTTAGTCAAAATACTTTAATAAACAAAACTTCATGAAATGCTTTACCTGAGGAAGAGTTCCTTTGACTAAGTTTGGAATATCTTTAGATGTATATCCTAGGGCACCAAGTCCATCCTCTACTTTCATCAAGTCCATATAATCACGTACTTTATCAGCCAAGATTTTACCTAATTAAACAAATGTTAAAAACTTTATTTCCACAATTTTCATAACCCAATCTCAATTAAAAAAAAAATTAATCATAGTAGTTAATTAATTAATTTGTAATTTATACAATCAGAAACTCACCAGCATCGTCTCTCTTAGCATTAGCTATATTAGCACCAAGTATACCAGCTGCTTCTAAGTGTCTGTCCGGACAAGCAGCTCCAGTAAAATTAAATACAGCAGGGGCCGACATCACTACTGACAGACCATGAGGTATTATAGGATGATCATTGCTGAAAAGCATTAACGTACAAAATAAAACTAATTATTTTCAATTATAATTGATATATCTCATGATATAGCGGATCCATATCTTATTTTTGAATTTAGAAACCACTAAATTGAGATTTATAAGTTCAGTGAGCACCTTCAGGTAGGTTACTTAAGATTATCTTTTCAAGCGTCAAGTAAGTTCCTGTTGAATAGGGTCACCCATGCCATAGACACCACAAGATGATTACAATGTGAACCCTTAAGTTTAAAAAATCAAGAGTTTAATCACAGAACAGTCCTCTAGGATTGTTTAAGAGATAAAAATTCTTTGTACTAAGCCTTTTGGAAGAGAGGAAAAGCTAGAGTTCCTGCATCAAGTCAGATACTTGTTAAAAATCATCTACCCTAATTACATATTCAAGCAAATATAAGTAGTGCCTGCATTGTGGTCACATGATGCTGAAATTGGTTAATGGTAGGTTGACATTGAAATGGTAAAATTTCAACATTGTTTCCCACAGTTCCAACTTGCAATACGTCAAAGTTAGGCAGACTTAGTATACCATGTTGACAACCAGTGCAATAATGTGGTCCCTATGCTAAGAGGAACCTGCAGACCTGTTCTTTAAAGGCTGGAAGGGATTATAGGGGAGAATTGTCGATCTTGCTATTGAACTGGAAGACTCAGCTAAAGAAAGGGATAGACTATAATATAATTGTGATGTGAGAAACGAAGCTTGATATTATACATTGAAAAACTTTACTAAATTACCTATAGTCTTTAGGTTGAAACGACTTGACATTGCCAGATATAGGATAAGATAGACCATGGCACAGATGAACACCAGCATTACCAAACCCAACACCTGCCATGGTGGAAGCTAAGTGCATGTTAGACCTGGCTTCTATGTCATCAGGTTGATATACTGCTCTGTGAACAATAAATTTATATTCTCTAAAGTATAACTCTTCTCTACAAGTTACCATTTAAAAAGATGAATTTCTTGGGTCCCCAATGAACTGTCTGCTAGCACAAGCATCTACAAAGAAGAGCAAAGGAACTTGGCACATCAACCACCCCAAAATTTTGATATAACAAACCCAAGACACATGTGTGACATAAATGTAATAATTATACTCATTAATACAAAAAATAGGACCTTCAGACCATTTATAACATCAGTTCTCTAGTTGTTACTATAGAATTAATTTTCTCGAGGTCTCTGGACTTTATATCAACTTAGTTCTTTAAATAGTTAAAATTTTCCTAGGTCCTCCAGGCTTTGTGTCGTTTTAAAAATTCTGTTAATTATTTATGACATTAAAGGTATTACAAAAAGTACTTGGTGTAGCAGTTATTTATTTTATTTTTTGAAACAACAACACATGTATGTATGCACAATAACAAATCTTAAAATTACAAGGTACCTTTTAAAATATTTGCTGATAACATTGAGAGCATATCTGGCCCAGATATCTGATACAGGGTTGGATCCCTGGTAGGCAGGTCTGAGAATTGGGTTGGGAGGACACGGCTGTCTCTGGTTGTATGGTATGGCTGTGAAAGATTCAAGAGCGTGACAAAACACATCAAACCTACAAATCAAACAAATCAATTAAACCACCAAATCCATTAAAGAAAAAAACTCTATTAGCATACCATCAATCTTTCAAATATAAAGCTGCTTCGCTGCAAGATGTCTGCCGTAATCCTAACTTTGTGAAGGGAACCCTAAAGCTTCAGCAAAACATGCAGAAAAATTGAGCATTCGTACGATATGCTTCAAGATTTGTTTTTTGTAAAAAATTTTAGACTTTTTTGGGATTAAAGTTTTTAACATCCTCACAAGTAAAAATAATACAAAGGTTACGATAAAAAAAGTTTATAACATTAAATATAAGGTTTTTATAACCTCAAAAACTAACCTGCATTCCATAAAAAGGTAAGCAAATTCTTGCAGCGCTAGCAAGATGCAGCAGAAGCAAGAGAAGCAGCTTCATTTTGGAAAGCATTGCATTGAGATAGATTGACAAAGGTGTTACCCAATCAGAATAGGCATTGCTCTTTAGAATATGAAGAGTAGTGCTTAAAACCACTCACCTTCTCCCCAAGATTTTAAATCTAAGAATAACACTAAGTACAAAACAACTACAGTAAAACTATTGTGTGTCACTGTAGTTGTAAATTTATAAGAGAAGAATTTAAAATCTTTTGTAATCTTTATTTAACAGTTATTAAAAGTTTTATCTTCGGTTAAATAAGGTAAAAATAAGGTTTGTTTCTAAAACATTTAAAAAAAGTTTTGAGAAACTGTTAAAAATTAAAATTAATCCACTTTTAGCTTAACCTCTTATTGAGTAATTCTAGATAAGAATAAAGTATCAGGAAATTAGTGTAAAGGTTTTATTATGAACAAACAACATTTGTAGTTAGAAACAGCATGTTAGATGATTTTTAAAGATATAACTCAAGGCCAAGTCAAATTTAGTTGAACCATATGCAAACACTAACGTCCAAAAGTATTATTAATCCAACAGCTTTGCATTTTAGACAGCTATAAATAAATTTTGTTGATAGTAGACACTCTTATTAAGTTTATTTAATATTTAGCTAGGGGATTTCGGTCCCTAGTTGCAATGCAGAGTTGCTTTTTGTGACCTCTATCTACAAAATAACAATAAAGAGAATGCAGACAGTGGAGATAACAGTATATTATAAAAACCGGCAAACATGATTTTCTACTTGACAAGATAAAAATTGCTCTTAAGGCTTTCTTTCGAAATAGGAGTATATTCTCTACAAAAGACCGATTTCATGAAACCTTAATACTATAAGACTAATGAGAGTAAAAAAGTGTAATAAATAGCTTTTCTGAGGTAGGAAGTATTGGGTTAACTTTATTCCCTGTTGTACAAATGTGTGAAATGCAAAATATGTAACCACTGTAAGAAGGAATTTTTTTGTACGGTGTAAAAACTTTTTTTGAACAACTGGGAGTTCATCTATTTGCCACAATACTGTTTTAGCAGAATATATTTATTTCTGTTATCTATTTTGTGTTTCTTTACAAACAAAATTAAATTTAAATTAATTACATATTAATTTAAGTATTATTTGCAATGTTTCATAGTAATTTAAGTTGGTAGCAACTTCACCAGTGTTAATAACTCTAATGTTAAAATAAGTGTTTTGTAAATGTTATTTATTTAATTGTTTATGTTACCTCAGAAAAAATAACAAACACTACATGGCTGTAATGCCTTTTTATCCCAGCCCCTTTTGCTGACTTGCTTCGCTTGCCAGTAAATAAAGTTGCTACAGTAAAAAAATTAGGTACGGGGTACCTCGGAACTTTTTCTCATCACATCGGATTCCCTTTGCTCATCCTCCCTGCTTCAGACTCGCTTCACTCGTCCTCAGAATATACAATTCCCCATTTGTAAATGCATCCGCTTCGCTCGTAAATGCATCCGTTTCCTTCTCAGTGGCCGCCCATACAGCACAGACCATGCTAATTGCTACTTAAATTTTATGATTTAACAAATATATGGATATACTTGTTGCATTACTTATTTATCAAACAAAGGTATACATTTGTACTACATTTCTACTCAATTGAATTATTTTCTGATTTCAAGTCATTTGATAAAAATTGAACTAATACTGATAATGAAATGAAATTTAGCACATATGCTAGTCATAGCTACATGCGTGCCAAATTTTAATTGGATCACATAATTTTTCCACATTTAAAAATTGTTGCTGTTATTATTGCAGGTTAATGACATCATTTTATTTTTTATTTTATTTTTATTTTCCAAATAGCACAACTACAACAGTAGACAGATTTTACAAAGTTTTAACACTCTTGCATAAATACACCAGTAGCTACGGTGATAACAGGCACACACACACACACACACACACACACACATACAGACAGACAACTTTGAGAAAACCACTCAGAAGGCCTTAATAAAAATTTCACAAAAAAATAAAAATTTTACAAAATATCAAATGAAAAAGAAAATAGTTCTTACAGAACTGAAAGTATTATGTATAGTATAATATTATATGTTTAAAGACTATATTATAAAGTTTTGAAGACAAAGAGGTAGTAAAAATATTGGAGTAAATATTTACCCAGAGTATACAACAACTTTCTCAGGAAGAGAGAGAGTATGTAGAGGGTCAACAATACCCAGTGTTGGTCTCAAAGCTCTGTTGGCAATTCCAGTCTTAGCTTTGAGTGGCTCATAATCAAATATGCTAACACCTGTTGTTTCACTCCCCGTACCTGATGTAGTGGGAACTAAAACAACAATAACATGTTAATATGCAGCAATTACGGCATCAATATCAGTACAGATATAATAATATAATATAATAATATCTCTATTTCATAAAATTATTATATTACAAAATATAATAAAAATAAATACATATTACATTTTTTTATTTATCGCTCTATTTTAGTTTTATTTGAACAATTTGTTTTATTTACAATATATGTGGCAATTTATGAAAACCTGCTCCTTTTCTACAAATACAAAAAACAATACTGCTTAAACCCAGAGATGTAGTAAAAAAGATAAAAGTTTAAACATCGAAGTGTAAATAGCCACAAATATCTTTAAAGATTTGAATGAAGGGCCAAATTTAGTTTTTTTCAGCAAATTTTCAAAAAAATGAGCTGATGGAGGTTAGGGTCATGGAGAGGGAAGGGGTGGGGGAATTTGCTGAAATGAAAACTCACTGATCCAGAATATAATATTGTTAAGGTTTATATATGTATATATGCAAGGAATTTTTTAACGTTTTTATGG
>JACMZG010001914.1:374828-419828 GCA_018340805.1 Microvelia longipes | reverse complement strand
TAGCGGCTTGAGTTACTGTAAAGGAGTTTATGGAAACTTAATGTTGGCTGTCATTAATAAAGGTCATTCTTATCAGTTGTTATGTAAACGCACTGGCAGCCATTATTAAAAATCACGTTTCCTAAAGTGGTCCTGGTTTTTGAAGGGAGTTGGTTAACTTGATATTCTATTCCTTTATAGACTCAAGCTTATAGTTATAGTTAATCGATTTGAGTTTGTTAGATATGTTCAGAGATGACTTAATGATAGCTGTATTACTAGAAGTAATTAGGGAGAGGTTAGATCACCTAGCAAGTAAGCCACTTTTTTGGCCCTAACTCCCTATTAAATATTTTTTATATTTGTCAATATAAATAAATCCCAATTGATAGACAACTTGAACTAATAAAATTAAAAACACACACACACAACACACACACACACATATATATATATATATATATTATATATATATATATATATATATTATATATATATATATATATATATATATATATATATATATATATATATATATATATATATATATATATATATATATATATATATATATATATATATATATATATATATTATACAAGTCTATTTCTATTTAGAAATAAATGACATACTTTATATAATATTATATATTTTTAGTTGAGTAATGATCATCTTCAACACTCTCCCTTATCCAAACCCCATCTTCTTACACAGATTATTTAATTTAGGGTTTGACTAAGGCTTAGACAAACAGTAAGCTAGTTGACTCTCTGAGCTTACACTTATAACTTCAAGCTTTGTGACTATAAAATCTCAGATACTAATATGTTTAGTTCTTCTGTGATTCTTAGAATTGTAAGCCAAACTCACTGCTGCTTCATTGCCAACTGAAAAAGTTAGTAGTTGTAGAGTAAAGGTTAGGCTTGTTATTTCAGTCTTTATCCTCGGAGCCTCTGTCAAATTCTTTACTTAGCATAATAAACATAAAATACATGCCAAGTCACAACTAAAAAAAAAATAAAATAAACGATATATTTTTAGATGCCTTTAAATTTGTCAACATTAATTTATTTATTTTATAGTATTCCCTTTCAATAAAAAGTGTTTTATTTTAAATTCAAGAAAGTCCATTTCTTTAATATTAACAGGTAATAAATTGTACAGCATTACACATTTATAATAAACTCCTCTTTTAAATAGAGCCATCTTAAGTTTTGGAATTCGTAAGATAACATCATTTCTAGAACTTATAAAATTAGTAAAATAATTAGGGTTTTTTTAAACAAAAAGTAAAAAATTCAAAGAAGTGTCTCTATCTCTTCCTCTATTGTGGATATTGCTTGTAATAGACTTTTACAAGAAATCGCTCCATCTGAATAAATATAATTTAAACCTGATGTTAATCGACCACTTAAATGATCTGCATCACTTTAATTTTCTATAATACCACTGTTGCAACCCTTTCTGTGAACTAACTTGTAGTCTAAACGGAGGATTCCTTTAACTACATCACTTTTAGTGTAGTTTCTAAACTTCTTGATGCTACACCTACTGCAAACACTATGTCCGGTCTTGTGCTGCACATAAGATACATGATTGCCCCAACTACCGGCCTATTATTTTATTATTATTTATCTTATGAATAAACAAGCAGAAGTCTACTTTACTTCTTTTAATTCCAAGTTGAAGAGTATAATCAGCAAAGTGAATGTTCCAACCACTGTGAGAGGTATTAACTAATTATTTTCATTTTAGACAGTCTGGGTGTATTATTATAGATTTCTTAGTCCTTAAATTGGAGTTTTCTTTTTCCTATTTTCTGATTGTTATACTTTAATTTTATGTATCATGCATATTTTCTTTATACAATAATGAAAATATACACATTATGTGTATTTTTAGATGAAAAACAACAAGACGATCCAGTGTCTCCGGTATCTGTGAAATCAGAATATTCATCTGGGCAAGAAAGCCATGATGAAGATGAAGAGCAGAATCAAGAACCTGCTGCTATTGATGATTATTTGCAGACAGGTTAGTTTCCCATTGAATCAATTGCTATGCGGGATATATTTTGCATAGCTGATATATTTGCTATCATGATTAGCTACTTGTTTTTATAATAATTAAGTTAAATACCATTAACAAATTATTTATAAGAACTAGCTAACTTTCAGACACAAGCTAATTGCTGAGTCATCTCTCCTTAAACATCTAGCTGATACATAGTAAATTTAAATTATCGGTATACCTGGATCGTTAAGAAATACAGTTTTTTCTTAACGGAAAAAACTGGTGTGTCTGAAATGTTAATAGATTGACTAAGGCAGTTGCACGAAGTATATAGTATTGGCATAAATTATAAATGTTATTATACTCCACACAAAACTGTAATTATTTCATTATAAATTTTATAAATGTTGCTACTTTGAAAATATAATTTTTTAGTTTTTAATCTTTCTTTAAAATTAAACTTCTCTTTAACTTTTAAAATAGTCCTACCATTATTTAAAATATTGAAATTTATAGCCTATTAGTAGGAAAGCCTTTTTTAATGATTGGCAAATTTTTTTATGATAATTAAGTTGAAAACCATTTACAAATTATTTATCATGTTACCTGAACTTTTTTGTCCAAATAAATTATGGCCTTGGTTCTATATACTTTCTTTTATTACATTAATTATAGTCTTGTATTCATGACTTATGATGTTATTGTACTTTTTTAACTCATTTTCTAATGACGAAGGTGATAGAATGTATTCAATATTATTAAATGATTAATATTAGGTTAAATCTTTTGTTAATTTTTAGTGTTGACTGAAGGATCTGGAGACTCTAATATGTTTGATGATGAAGAGCCCACATCATCAAAATACAATGATGAATTCACCCGTCTCAGTCGAGAGCTCCACTCTGAAGATTCTCGAAGAACTCGAAACAAAGCCATTTTTCAGTGCCATCATTGTAAATTTATTTGTATTTACAAATGGATTATTAAAAATCATATAGAGTCAGTTCACAGTCATGAATTATTAATTGAAGTTAATTCAGATCATGAAACTGAGAATGACTCTGAAGAACGAGTTGTTTTAAGTACCACTGAGCAACGACCTAGAGGCCGTCAACGTAAATCATCTAAACCTGTTAAAATTACTATAAAAAAGAAGAGGAAGAGGAAACTGCTTAATGGCATGCCTAGGATATTTAAATGTCATCTCTGTGCAAACAGTATAGGTTCTCAAAAAATGTTAAATAAGCATTATACTGAAGACCATGATGCAGAGGTTTTTATGTGTCCAGAGTGCGAGTACGGTACTCCCATTAGGAATAGACTGGTCAGGCATGTGTCTCACGTCCATATTGAAAAGAACCAAGATTCGTATAAGTGTATGTTTTGTGATTTTAAAAGTGATAGGAAGGACATGTATAAGAAACACTTGACCTTTGATCACACTACTGAGAAACCTTTTAAGTGTCCCCAGTGCGACTACAGCACAAATAATAATCATGTACTTAAAGTTCACATCTCATCCGTTCACGAAGGAGACAAACCTTACTCATGTCCTCATTGTGAATTTCAAACAACTTTGAAAAGTAGACTGCTGAGACATGTTGCCAAGCAACATGAAGGTGAAAAACCTTTCCGATGTGAACACTGTTCTTATATGTTCACAAGGAAACAAACTTTAGATATGCATGTCGTTGCTAAGCACCGTGGACAGAAACCATATGGTTGTCCCCATTGTGATTATCGTACAGGTTATAAAGGAACTTTGAGATCGCACATGTCGACAGTTCACAGTGATTACAGACCATTTTCTTGTCCTCACTGTCACTACAGTGCGAAACAAAAAGGCAATTTGACTAAACATTTGGCTAAAATGCATCCTCATCTTTTAGATAGTGAGGGTGGATTGGATAGCTCTAATACTTCAACTGAACAACCTTCTCTTAGTCACCTATCTAATCCTGTCAACTCCATTGTAAATAATCCGGTTTTCATTGAGAAGAAGCCATTTGCTTGTCAACTCTGCCAGTATAGTGCTAAACAGAAAATCAGTCTCAACAAACACATTGCTAAATCACATCCTCAATTATTGCCTAACTTTTCCAATGTATCTCAATATATCGCTGAAAGGACTTCATTAACAATAACTGATTGTAATCAAGTCAATAAAACTTCAAATTCTGATAATTTAGTTACTAATACAACCAGTCATCCTGAGAACAATGAGATTGAGTCTTACCAACCTGTTGATAACATGAATGTTCCTTCGCCAAGTCTTAACCGATCGATTAGTCAAGCCATTCCTACAACTTCTATCAATCATTCTCCATTGAGTAACCAGATTAATACACAAAACATACCAAATTCTTCTGTTTACAGCAGACCATCAATGTCAAATTTGCATCCTCATGTTAACGAAAGGATGACTCTTGAGCATCAAGTCAATAACAGATATTTAGATACAAATGCTAGGGTGTCAAATAATAGTAACAGAATAGCTATGAACACTCAACAGCTAGTCATGGAGAGACTTCCTTCTATGGATGAGACCATGTCATCATTAAATGATCAAGATCCTGTCCACATGTCAGCTAATAGAATTTCAACTCCGATCCACTTGACCCATCATGACAGACTGTCAGCTTCTCATTCTCCACTAATGGACAGAATTTCCTCTCCTAATAATCATTTAAATATAAACCCAAGAACTCCTATCCCTGACCATAGAGTACCATCACATATTAATCCTTTAACACAACAAATTCCTGGTAATCCTCCATCAAATAGACTCCCTTCAATGAATCACAGACTACCAATACAAAATTTTATTTATTCATCAAAAAATCAATTAATAGAACAGCTACCCTCGAATTACCATGTGATTAATGACAGAATGAATGTTCTAATGAACGACCAATCTCACTACAATTATCAATCCAGTGATAGATCTCATGCGGTGAATTACAATAATTCCATGATGAATGATAGGATACCTACTCCTAATCAAATGACTATTGATTACAGCATGGGTAAAAGTTAAATAGATTCTTTCTACTGTTAATTTGTGATATGATTTACACAAATAATTAATACAGATTAATATGAGTTACACAAATAATTACAATAAATATTTCTTTTTTTAGATTTTATACAATACAATAAAGTATTTGTGTGGGACAGACACTCAGCTAAAGAGTTAATGGATTAGAGACTAATCTTTTGTGAGAGAGTAAAATTAATTTTATTATAGCAATCTTAATAGTGAATCGCTCTAATTTAATTATTAGTGCTACTATACACTTTAAGATTGACTAAATTTTATTGTGCTTGCACAGTAGTCATGTGAGTTTTAATTTGGTTCTTAATTAGTTTAAACTCTTTGCATTGATTATTTGGTTTGTTTCAATCCTGCCAACTGATGTTGTGGAGGGGTTAGTTATAAAGTGGAGCAGCGGAATGCAGGCTTGCTTTCAAAATCCTTATAGTTGTGTGACCCCTTACTAAAACTTCTATAATCATATTGCTTTCATAGTGAGGAGGGCTTGGTTAGCAATGAAAGGCCTCGATAAGAACAATTAGTTAAACTGAAGAGTAGATCAAAGAGCGTAATTGGTATAAATTTCCCAAAGGAATATGAGAGTGTCAGAAGGAAAGAACAAACCTTTTCTTGTCCGAAATAATAAATCCCAAAGGTATCTTTTTTATCTATATATTGTTTGGACTAGATCAGTTACAGATAAGTATTTTTAGAAAAAAAACAGGTGTTTAATCTTAACTGTTATATACAGTAGGACCTTTAAAAAAGATTAAGTTAGAATTACCAAAATAAATAAAATATTATCATAACAGGACATCCTTCTAAGAAGAGACTTAATGCTTTCTAATTAAATTTTGTAAATAAAATTTTACTTACTGTAAAAAACTCTTAGACTAGTCAATTACTGAAACAACTAATAGAATTCTACTAATTAAAATTAAAACTTATCTCTTTCTTGTTTTAGGTCCAACTGTATTATTAAATGTTTATATTAGAATACATTTGTAAATTTGGATTTTTAATATTATTTGACATGAATTTATTTGATTATAGTTAGTATTCTATAATAATCACATTTTGCCATTTATTTTAAGAAATTTCTATTTAAGTTTATGTAAACATAATTTATTATTATATAAGTTGATAAAATATTTTATTTTTATGAAATTTGTTATGTATATATATATATATATATATATATATATATATATATATATATAATATGCATTTTTATTATTGAATGAATAAGAAGGTGACTAGGATGTAAAAAATAGCATTAGTAAGTGTCAAAACCAAATGAATTTTTTCACTTTATTGGCTCCGTCAAAGATTATAAGTACTTAATAGCAGTAGTGTTATTCAAGGTTGGTCACCGGGGACATCCCCAGACCCAATGCCACTCACTTACCTGTTATAAGTATAAGGTATAATTTACCTGCTGATACCCCATATATACTCCTTTGATCCAGTACTATTGCCATGAAATTTTATGGCAGCCCATAAAATTCACTTAAATTTTTATTTTCATACATTTTGTGAATCTAGTTGTCCTCTCTCTCTAGATACTGATACTTTTTGATCTTAAATTCCCCCTGAGGATCCTTGCTACCTCACTGCTTTATATTAGCCGACGCACGGCTAAAATCAGTTGACTGCACGAGAAAATTGTGTTGAGGAACCAATAAGGTTGGCCTGATTTAAAATTGAGAGCGTGGTTTAACAGTCAGAAATAAACTTATTGGCTCCTTCACAACATTTTCCCATGCTGTCAACTGATTTTATCCGTATGTCATATTATAGTATGCTAAATAATTTATATAATCCTTGACTAAGTACATTATTATTAAGCCATTAATAATAATGGCTTATTATTAATGGGTATTCTGATTGAACACAAAGCAACTGTTAACATTTGTTGCTGTTTTTTATATTCTTATTATTGTCTAATGTAGAGAATAAAGTGAAATTTCTTGTATGCACCCTATGCATTGTACTTAATCTTTGGTTGCATCAGGTAGAAATTTACAATATTAAGTTAAATGAATCAAAAAAAAAAATAAGTTGAAGTTGATATGTTTGAAGAAGATTAACTAAATTTTAGGATTTTGTTCAACCTAATCGGCTTTTCAGTATTCAGCATTTGATGTGCAATGTTTAAATTAATCTAAATTTTAGTTTGCTCTTATTGAAATATATAGTTCAGTTCAACTATTGTTACAAAATATGTGACAGCTATTTATGTTAAAGGTTAGCTTTAATATACTTAGGGGTTTTTCAAAAGCAATAGAAATAAATCGTATGTAATAAAACCATATAAGTATTGTATTGAAAATATTCTAGCAGATAGTATTTAAGCTAGAGGCCGACCAACACTGGACAAATACTATGTGAAATTATGTTGCTTAGCATGTTCAGTATTTCATAAAATGGAAATACTGAATACATACATAAAATAATTTCTGTTAATTATTTTTTAAAATGAAATAATGAATGAAGTTTATTCTTAACTTAAAATAATAAAATTAAGTAAAAACACCTGACAAGAGAGGGGGTATTTTACAGAAATTATCAAGTGTATTAAAACAAGTTTTTCTATTTGTCAGTTTAGTTTTTTAATTTTTACATTTTGATATAAGAAATGGGAGCGCTACTGTTCAAAACTGATTATTCCACCCTAATTCAATTCCTACTGTGCTGATAATGACTATGGCAATACTTGAAATAAAGCAGTGTTTACATCTGAGTTTTTAACTTGTTAATTTAGGTTCTAGTGCTTTTAATGTGTAGCTGTCAATTTTCCAATTTTCATATAGTAAGTCAACTTTTAAGAAAATAATTCTGTCTTGTTTTTTAAACTGTTGTTCAAAAGATGTTTTTACAATTTTTTTCACTCTTATAGAGAACTTTGTCAATTCAGTATTAACACTGTAACAGGTTTTGCTTGTAACACACCTTCATCAACTTCTTATTAAAATAGTTAAGGGGTTGCTCACAATGGGTCTTAGAATCCAATGCTAATATAGAGCATATATTATATATATATATATATATATATATATATATATATATATATATATATATATATATATATATATATATATATATATATATATTATGTATATCATGGTGTGTGTGTGTGTGTGTGTGTGTTAATAAATGTTATAGTTATTATTTCATTATAACATTTAATGTTGTGAGGACATTAAGAATATAAATAGTACATCTGATTTATATAAACGTACAGATCTAATTTATATATCTATAACATATTTATTTGTAACCTTTCAGGAAGGATGTAGTAGTTGTATTTATTGTAGTTGTAGTCCCCAAGGGAATAGCAGGGGTTGGCGACACTATTTTACATTGGAAAAGCCTGATATGTTCCTTCCCTTAATATAAGTATCTTGAAGTCCATTGTGAGCAAATAGACTTATAGTATGTCTCTTTGACTGTTAGCAACCCCTTAATAGCATTTTTTATTCTCCAAATTTTGATTTAAATAAGTTCTCCTTTAATGAATGGTTCAGCACTAGAGTGTCTAAATTGCACTTTAATTTTCTTTAAAAAAAACAATTCCAATTTTTTTTGCTGTTAAATATTACTAATATACATTTTTTTTAATAACAGTGATATTTACTCGCGGTTACTCTTTACAACCTCCAATAATTTTACAATTTTAATTACAAATTTTATTAGTGCAATTTAATTTAGTATTATTTTTTTATTTTTACGATGGATAAATTATATATAGATATAGATTGTTGTTAATTATTATTTCATGTAATCAAATATTTATGAATTTATTTCATATTAAAATGGATTTTAATGTATGTTTTAATTATTTATTTTGTGTGCTCTATTCAATTCTTTTAATACTTTTCCTCATTTTTACCGTTGGTATACAGAAAAAGAATTCCATTTGTGCTATCAATTTAAAATGGGGACGGGACTTCACCTGAATTATCCTTTTCAGGTATTTTTAAGACCTCCTGAGTAGTTTTTACCAAGTTGTTTGTCTTTATGAGTGAGTGTAGGCCTGTTACAAACGTACAAACCAGGGTCTTGCTAGAGAGTTAAATCTTAGTACAAGAAAACAACTTCATTAATGTCAACAACCCCATCAGGACATTAATGATGTTTGGGACATTAGGTTTTGAATGTATGTGTATAAACACTTATTCAAAGTTAATTTTTATTTTATTAGCTCTGGTTTTATCGATTGGCATATATAACATTATATAAACAAAGCAAGTTTTTGTGAATTTTTTCACAAAATTCACTTATGAGATGGCTTGTATAATAAGAGTATGACTGTTTCAGCAGAGGCCCTCTTCACAACAACATAGTTTTTAAAAAAACTTTATATATTTATTAATTTATATATATATATATATATATATATATATATATATATATATATATATATATATATATGTGTGTGTGTGTGTGTGTGTGTGTGCACGATTGATGCCAGTTTTAGTATGTATGCTTAACTATAGCTTATGTATAATTTAGCTAATTTAGTATTAAATATATAGTATGTCTATATATATATATATATATATATATATATATATATATATATATATATATATATATATATAATATATATATATATATATATATATAACTTAGCACATACCTTAATTATGTGCCAAGTTTCTTTTTGATGTAAGAAAGCAAGGTAAATAACCGAGAAACCTATAATGAAAGAGGCTAATACTTAGTAATAGAGACTAATACTACTCTATTACTAAGTAATGGTAACTAAGTCTCTGTTACCAAGTTTTAGTCTCTTAGCCTAAAATACTGAACATATCGAGTTGGGTCACGTTTATCATGTTATTTGGGGTGCTGATTCGAATAAAACTGATCCTGAGTTAATATAATCACTCACTTCGTGCTTTTTCTGAACAATCCATTATTTGCTTGTTTCCAGTTTATGCATTTTAACCTTAGCAAGAGCATTACAACTTAGTACACGTTTTTTCCGGATTTAACATTTTTGAATAAAATGTTTATTAGCGTTAACCATTTTTATAAAAAGCTGAGCGTTTTTGTCTTTTGAATAAAATTTGATCAGCATTTAAGAATTTTTTATAAAACGTAGATTGATCAGTCGTTTAGTCTGCTAAAGGCTGACTGATTGATCAAGATCCACTGAACTATACCTTGAGTCTGATTTTGTGTGCAAGTTTCAACTCTAGCATTCACACAGTGGGAGTTGTGCGTGACATAAGACAACTTTATGAAAACGACTCAGAATTTCATGAAAGTGCTTGTAACGAAAATTGATGAAACCTTGGTTTTGGATTTTTAAGGATGATCACAATACTTTAAATTTTACCTACAGCAATAGGAAAAGAAAAATAATAACATGAATAAATGGAATCATTTTTGCGTGATTATAATAAAAAATACAAAGTAATAGTATATTATGATGCTATTAGGCAGCAAAATGGAATTTGCAGACCAATTTTATAAATTAGTCCCTGTGCCGAAGGCGAGTGCAGGCTATTGAAATTATCTGCCGAGGCTGGTAATTAAACCATTTGACTGCCGAGTCAGGCAAATGGCCAATTGCCTGCAGAGGCGGAGCCGATGCATACAAATGCTAGAAGGAGTCAGCAATGTTTCCTTTGCTGCATAGTAGCATATATTATTTTATCTACTTACGGCAGAAAAAAATATACAAAAGTTAATTATGGTTAAATAGTTTAAATATTTAACTCATAGTAAAAATTATGATCTAAATATATAAGAGATAACGATCTCACTAATGGTTTTAATTTTTTGGCACCAATCTTTGAATATATTATAAGTTTTTAAATACTTACTGCGAGATTTTGCTGCCAGTAAAGACTGTTCTGAAGTTGATGCAATACTTAAAATATCAGGTGACGTGTGATCTAATAATTCATTAATATCAACAATGTTTCTATGTTCATTCTCCTTATTATTTATCTGATTCATTATGATTATTAGCAACTTTTCATTTCTTTATAAAAGTTATCGTTTATATACGTTTTATATTACCTACTGCCTTTATTTAAACAAAGTAAATGAAAAAAATCGATGAAAAAAATTTGACAACTCATGGTAAAAAATTAAAACAAGCCATAGATATCAGGGTTGCCAACTTTATTTTTTTTAAAATTATATTATAATGTTTTTTGTAAACAAATTTAATACTTGTATTAATAATAATTACCGTAATATATTTATCTGCTCACGGCAGGAAAATGAAGCATTATTGAACTAATTTTAGGCGAGAAAGTAGCATCTCCCAGATCGGCTGGTAATTAGTCATGAATGACTGCACTTTACCTGCCTAGGCAGGAAAGTAGCATTTTCCAGCCGCCCCTGCCTATGCTGGTAAAGAAAGTTAATAGATAATTTTTGTAAACATGATTAGTTAATAAAAAAAAGCCTATTGAATTTATTTAATAATTTATATAATGAATTAACATTATTTAACTAATTAAAATTTAAAAAAAAACAATTTGCAATGTAAATCTTTAATTAGAGATAAATTTTATTGATTATATAAAGGCAACACTTTTTGTCTTTCATCTTTTTTTGTCAAGTCATTTACTACTTTTATCATTCGAACCCGTATTTAATACAGTTTAAAAATTAGTTTATTCTATAGCGATTCTATAGCGTTTTGTGATGAATCTCGTGAAGATATAGGCGAACTTTTCGAACATACCCCGCCGGATGTTTTGGAAATAGCTACAAATGCCGAAGAGAGCCTACTACCCGCAAATCAGGAATTAGATCTCAAAGCATATGAAGTGCTCAGAGAAAAAAACTAAAGAATGTAAGTGAAAACGTTGTGTTCGCGTATTTAAAAGAACTCAAACACAAAATCGACACTGGTCAACTTTCTCGATGATAAGATCTGTATTATCAGACAAAGAAAATGTGAATATAAAACATTATACAAACGCAATAAGTTTTTCAACAATGCTAGTTTTGATTTATTACTGTTCGCAGATAAAATATTGTGTGGAACGAGGCAGGAAAGGAAACATTACTGACTCTTATATTTGTCTCCCTCGGCTTTGCCTCGTCAGTCAAATTATATATTACCTGCCTCGGCTTCGCCTCTGCAGGTAATTTAGATAGCACACCCTCGCCTTCGGCTCGGGGGCTAACTTCGATACTAGTCATAATATTCCATTTTCCTGCCTAGTTACTAAAAAATATTTTGATATTATTAAAAAAATATAAAAAACAAGCTAAGAATCATAGAGATATATACTAGAGGGGGCATTGCCTATCTTAATACATTGAGAGGCCTGAAACATTTTTAGTGGGGCTCTGTGTAACCTCATTGAAACCTCCTCTAAGAGGGAGTCAAGGTTAAAATTAATCAAATGTTTTCGGCTTCCCGCAGATGGTTTGTGTTGTGATTTGTATTTTAAACATTCTACTATATAATTTACTGTTTTTTTGTTATGTTTATTTGATGATAATGATAATCGAATGTGGTCTGGTTACTTTTTCGATGTTTCAAAATTCAACCAATAGGGCCCCTCTAGTAATATATCTCTATGCTAAAAATAACCATTGCTGACATAGAGATATTATTACTAAAGGGGCCCTATTGGTTGAATTTTGAAACATTGAAAAAGTAACCTGACCACTATTTTGCTAAAATATAATCAAACAATTAATATAAAATGACAGTAACTTATATAGTAGAACGTAAAAATATAAATCAAAACACAAACAATGTGCGGAAAGCCGAAAACAATTGATTTATTATAACCTCAACTCCCTCTTGGAGGAGGTTACACAGAGTCCCTGAGAGCCCCACTAAAAATGTTTGAGGCCTCTCAATGTATTAAGATAGGCTATGCTCCCTCTAGTATATATCTCTATGATTGCTGATAAAGTGAAAAACACAATTTTACTTAATAACTTGCAACATAATAACCTCAAAAAGAAGGTTTCATTTCTCTTCCTTGGGAGTTTTGACTTTTTTACCATTATATTTTTATTTAAATGTACCATAACTCCCAGGAGGTTTTGTAATACCAAGCCATTTTCCCGTACTGTTTTTAATATTTTGTTGACAGTGTAGGCAAAATGACATTTTGCAGCTTAAAAGCAGTTCGGTAATGAGCAATTTTGCAGCCGTAAGTAGATAATATAATTAAATCCGATTTTAAATTTGTTAGTAAATCACACATTTAATTTTTCGTTAAAATGTGTCCGCCTTCTTGATTTTAAAGACTATTTGCTTTTACAAATGTAAAATATAATGTTGCGTTTACGTTAATATATTTTTGTACTTGGGTACGATATGTCATTTTTTGTTTATCTCTGCGGTTTTTATTTGCATTTGTTCTTAAATAAGAATTTGATTAAGTGTTAAAGTAAATATTAGTTTGATAACATTCTTAGTTGAGAATTACAGGAGAGAAGATAAATAACTTAAATTGTGATTGGTTGAAAAATGGACTCCACAGGTATGCTTGTAGTTTTTGTGTACGCTAAAATTAAAACTGGAAGCCGGTTATTATAATTAATTGGTTATTAGTACCATAATCCTGAACGAAGATATTAGAAAGTTAATTTTGAAAAATCGAATTGTCTGCCATAAGCCAGCAATGGATGGCAATACTTACCGTAAATGAAAGCTCTCCAAGGAGTGGGGTTATTTGTTGACACCACAGGTCAATTTGTCCTGGGGACAACAAATTTGTTGACCCCACAGGTTAAACAATTGTTTAACCTTACATTGTTAAAGCTAATTTTTATAAAATTTTCCTAATTTTTATAAAATAACCTACTTTTCTTGTAAAACAGAGCCCAGCTTTAACCCTTACTTTTTAGGCCTTAATTGTTTTAATTTGTCCATGATAAATGTTTTACTGTAAAAATATGAATGCATATGTGTGTGTATGTATATATGTCTGTATGTATGTATATGTTGTTGTATTTACATGTATGTATATGGGTGTATTCAAGTATTTATGTATTATACAGTAATAATTTTGCAATTCAACTTTAACGTTTTCTTTACTTCCATATTATATGTTTAATTTGTAACCTTTTCATATTTTATTCTTTTAATTCAAATTGTTATTTCCATTCTGTAACCTATATTAATAGGTTACAGAATGTGTAACCTATATTAATAATGTGGAGCTGTAAAATTCGGCTGATAAACAGCCGCTTATTTTAATATTTATAAATAAGTAAATAAATTATGAACTACTTACTTGTGGAATAAAATCAACTAGTAGTCAACACGTCAGCAAATGCCGAAAGAAGAAATTTTTGGCCCCTAGGGCATACACGCCTTTCATTCTTAACTGTTGTTATCTTAAATGCACTGTCTGCCTGTTTTAAAAATTAAGTTTTTGAGGGGAGTCCATTATTTGATATTCTATTTCACTATACAGTGTGGACCAGAGACTATAGATACTTAAACAGCAAGACTGTCTACAATGTTAAAAAAATTGGGATTCCAGTCGACACTAACGCGGCGGGAGACCTACCTTTCAAATGAGTGAGCGTGTCTAAATTTCCCGTTTTTTGCCCACAATTTTAAATTAACATTTTATTCTTTCTATAGTTATACTTCTGACTACCTGTAGCGCTTTGTGCAGCCATCGTCATCTTAAAACATTCACTGAACACTTATGATTACTTTTAAGTTTTTCATTCAAGTCATTTATTAATTTAATCATTTGATTAGGTAATAATGAAATAGTGGCTGAATTCTCCTTTGTGCAAGAAGATAGATTTTGGCATTTAATGTAGCCTGAAACAGTCACTTTTAAACTTGTCTTTTAGTTACATCAGCAAGATGATGCAGACATGTTATGAAATGTAATAACCTGATAAAAAAAAAAACAATTAAATAAAATTTACACTTACTTGCCATCAGTAGCATTCTGCCAAAGTTTATAATTTTATAATAACAATTAATGTATCTGTCATAAACAAATATTGCCATGGTATTCATAAATTTTGATATAAAAATCGGGTACGGGGTACCTTGGAACTTTTCCTCATTACATCGAATTCGCTACACTTATCCTCCCTCCTTAAGACTCGCTTTGCTCATCCTCAGAATATACAGTTCGCCAGATTTATACTGCAACATGCCTTTGGACTCACTTTGCTCGTCTTCAGATAGTAAATGCATCCATATCATTGTCAGCGGTCACCCATACAGCACTGACCAAGCTCAATGCTCCTTAATTTTTATGATCCAACAAAAATCATGGATATACTAGTCGTATTCGAACTAAACTTTGTGTACTTATTTATTAGGTAATAATATACACTTGTACCAAATTTTATTTCAATTGGACCAAAGTTTTTAAAAAATGTACACAAGCATTCAATAAAAATTGAATTAATGCTGATAATGATATGAAACTTGCCATATATGTTAGTCATATACATAGTCACATGGGTGCCGAATCTCAATACGATCGCATCATTTTTTCTACGTTTTATAATTTGTTGACATTTTTGCTGAGTCATTATTGTAGGTTAATGACATCATAAAAAAAATATTTTCGGAATAGCACAACTACAGTTGTAGACTGATTTTTGTACAAAATTTCAACTCTTTAGCATAAATACACTGGGCGCTACGATGATAACAGACACATACACAGACAGACAACTTTGGTTAAACCACTTAGGAGGCCTTAAAAATGCCTGAAAAGGACAATTTTTGGTTTTGGATTTTTTTGCAAACACAATACTTTTCCTAGTAAAAATGTAATTGGTTATTTTTGGAAAGCTATGGGCGTTAGTTCATGATATGTCTGCACCCGTCTGCCGCAGCGCTAATTTTTATTAGCTTGCGATAATTATCTAAACTTTTCCTCATTTAAGTTAACCCCCCTTGAGGTGGACCAAAGCTTTCCGATCGGGTAGAAGTAAGCTTACAAAATCACAATTTAAAGATATAAATAGATTAGCATTGTAATAAATGTAGCTTTATATTAACTCATATCATGTAGAAACTTTCTAAAAACAAAGAGCTAATGAAACTGCTTTGGTTTAAACATGTTCAACATCTTAAGAGGACGTACAGTTTTAATTTATACAGTTTATCAATTTTATAATTGATCAATTTATAATTAGATAAATTCATTTATCTAATTTACAAATAAATTAATCATTGTAGCTCATGAGTAAAATTAGTGATATCACACCACATTCAAAAAACCACTGAGTATAGATAATGAAAACTCTAGGTACTTCAAATTTGTGATAGTATAATTATAATTAAAACTGTTTGAACTTCTTCACAGTTCTATTGTTAGTAGTTGATTAGCAAATGAGTAAACCTGGGCAATAATTTATTGGGTTTTATAATCAATCTTATGAATAAACATTCTTAAATGGATTAGCAGAGAGAAGTGCCCAGGGGTGGGCATAAAAGTTAATAAGTTAAGTACTTAAACTTTAATAGTAAAGTTTCTCCTACAGCTCTGCCTGTAGAGAGAATGTAACCTTGAGGTGCTGAACTTCTCTATTTTCTTTTTTTCCCACAATAATAACTTTCTTTGTTATTTGTTGCATTTGGCAATGGAACGCTTTGCCAATCAACTTCCATCAATAGAACTATAGAATCTATTTATATCTTTAAATTTTGATTTTCAAAGCTTACTTCTACCCGTTTTGTTCAGCTTTATACTGAACTTCAATAATGAAATCAATAATTGGATTGTGCACACGGTTCAAAGGAAATTTGCTTATCTCACAGACCTTTGCATAGAGTTGCCAGGCGTTCTAATTTTGGTGGGACAGTCCCAATATTAACACCATGTCCCAATATTGTCCATTTTAAATTTAAAATCCTGCCAAAACTAAAAATATCCTATTTTTAATTAATTTTTCATTGAATACAAAACATGCCAGCATTTTTCATCTGCAATATTATCTTGTTAAAAAACAACAATGCTAAAGGAAGGAATTTATATTTTTAAAAACTTAATATACCTTTAATTATTTTTTATTTATGTTTGGTTTATAAAAAAGCTTGTTTTCGCAGTTTATAGTATAACACAAGGCTAAAATCAGTTAACAGTGTGGGAAAATAGTGTTCAGGAACTAATGAGGTTGGTCGGATATGACATTGTGGGTGTGGTTTAACATCCAGGACTATTGAGATCCAATTCTGTTAGTGGCTCCTTGGTGTTATTTTCCCACACTTTTAATTGATGTTTGCCGTGTGTTGTACAATGTAGTCGAAGTGTTGATGGTATGAAGAATACTATTTGTTTATACGATAAGATTGTATAGTGATATTTATTGCTTTTCAATTTATTATTGCCTTACTATTTATAAGTTTCTAAATTGCTGCATAAATAGACTAGTATTCCAGGGGTAGTAACCTCCCTTGCCAGATTTGTCCTGCCCGATCTTGGCCGAAACCTGGCTACAGTTCCTCTATGCCAGAATTAATTTGTAGTCATAAACAAATAAAGTGTAGCTTCGAGAATAACTTGAAACATTGTTTAATCAATTTAGTTGTCTTTGTTACCCTATATATATCAACAATATACTGACCAGTCTATTTATTACAACTTATAAATATTTAAATATTTTTATTAGTCTATAAATATTTACTATAGTTGTGATGAATTTATCTAATTAAATAAAGGATTTATATCATTTGTTTTTGTCTGATTTTAGAAAACTTGAATATTTTCACAGAAGAGTACACTAATGTGTACCGTTTGCCTGACAATGTTAAACCTATTAAGTACAGTTTAACCTTAGACCCAGATCTCTCTAAAGGAACATTCAACGGTCATATCATCATTGATCTACAAGTCATTCAATCCACTGGATCCATTCTTCTCAATGCTCACCGTTTAACAGTTAAAAGTATTAGAGTTTATCAAAAGACAGACTTGGACCAAGAACCATCAGATGCTGCTGTAGTCGATGTCAAAGGTGTTTACATACAGAAACAAAGACAACTTTTGATTATTAAATTAGACACAGTCTTAACTGAGGGGTATTACCGCATTGTGTTGGCTTACAGCGGCAAATTAAATTCAGAGAGTATTGGCTTGTATAGAACTAAAATCAGCTCGTCTGACCAAGAACCCAGGTATTCTTTATTCCTGATAATCATATTAAGTAAAATATACAGTGTCTGTATATTTTATCTGAATTATAAAGATTACTTAAAAAAGAATAATTTATGTATAAATTGTCCATAAATATTTGACTGGTACTGTTCAAGATCCAACCCACAATCCCTAGATGTCAAAGCTCAAGCTTTAACCACTATGCTACCCATGACATTGTTTTCTACTAGCCCTTCCGTCTAAATAAGTATTTTTATGATGCAGCTTTGAGAAAACTAATCTTTGCAGTAAAAGCTTTCACTTGTTTTTGATTTTCTGATTGTTTTGGTATCAAGGGATTCTACATCTTGATAAACAGAGAAAACACACCTCTTTTAGTAAATTTTGTGAAACTTTGTATGTGTGTGTGTATTTGTGATTTTTTAAATGTTTGTAGGATCATTATTGTAGATTAATGAAGTCACACATATTTTATAAACAATAGGGTTCTGGACATTAACAAAGTTGAGATTTGTACCAAGTTTCATTTGATCCAAGAAAGCGTTCAAAAGTTATTGTGTCCCATAGAAACGTCTAGGAACAACAATCTTGTACACACACATACATACATACACACACACATATATATATATATATATATATATATATATATATATATATATATATATATATATATATATATATATATATATATATATATATATATATTATATATATATATATATATATATATATATATTATATATATATATATATATATATATATATATATATATATATATATATATATATATATATATATATATATATATATATATATATATATATATATATATATATATATATTTATATATATGTATATGTAAGTATGTATATAAATTGAGCTTTAAATTAGTCAAAAATAAGCTGTGCATATCCGATTTTGGAATAATGACTATATGCGCATTTCCTTTGAAAAATTTAGAATAAATTAAAAAACAAGTTATAATACTACTGCTTCAGGTTATGAATCATAAACCCATCATTTAAGAAAAAAATCATTGTTGTGCCAGAATGTTTTTTTTTTCAAACTAATGCTTTTTTTTTATAATTCTAGGCAAATTTTAAAGTTGGTTATTTTCTGTAATAAATTTGTTGTCTGTAGGTACTGTGCAGCAACATACTTTGAGCCA
The DNA here is from genome assembly GCA_018340805.1 of Microvelia longipes. Classification (NCBI taxonomy): domain Eukaryota; kingdom Metazoa; phylum Arthropoda; class Insecta; order Hemiptera; family Veliidae; genus Microvelia; species Microvelia longipes. Next base: position 400,545 of record JACMZG010001914.1, on the reverse strand, counting down.
ACATATGCTAGAATGGCTTATCCTTGTTTTGATGAGCCTCATTTTAAGTCCAAGTACTGCACGTCTTTAGTAAAACCAGCGAGTGATGAATATATTGCTTTATCTAACTCATCTGTAAAGGTAAAAATCACATGTTTTACATACAAAAACTCCATAAATATTGGTTTTATTGTTTTATTTAGATAACAAAAACTACTTTTTAGAATTAAATGAACAAAGAAAATAGTCTCTCCCCAAAATTATAACTTTTATTCCAAGAGATTTCAACCTAACATGAGGCCATCATCAGTGCCTGTACAAATAAGTTTAACTAATAAAAATTAAACACAGCTAAAAGTAATAAAAAAACAAGTCACATAACAGAAAATACAATGAATGAAATAAATACAATGAAATTACTGGAGATAATTTTAAAAAATCATTAAGAAATACATTAAAAACGTAATAAGATCGAATAGAATTGATAATGTTCTTTCTTTTCTTTTTTGACTCGTAGATGTCGGTGAAGATTTAGGTCTTCCCATCCTGATGTTTTGCTTCCACTGTAGGAGGTGAGACTGGTTGGAGGCAGTGGTGGTACCTTCAAGTACCGCCACTCCTTCGTTCCTTTTATTTTTTATAACAACTCCACTAGTGCTCATTAAAAAATCATACTTTTTAGACTTTATATTGTCATTTTGTTTCCACTTTAAGAAACATTTTGAAAGGCATAATGCATTGTCCTGTTGATACTATACCAGACTAGACCAATAGAATTATTTCCCTCAGTTAATTTACATCTTTAAAAAGCCTTTTTTAAAAGCATGATTTATAGTTTGTTTAATTTTTTTGTGTTAAGTTAGAAGTGGTTGACTTTCCTAGACCTGGAGTTACGACAGTTCATTTCAATGAAACGCCCCCTATATCATCCTACTTGACTTGCTTCATCATAGGAGTGTTTCAAAGTTTAGAATCAGCAATGGCACTATCAGGCCGTGTACCTGTGTCTGTCTATAGTCTACCTGACCTTGTTGAGCAGACAAGCACTGCAAGGGACTTAGCCGCCCAGATACTGGATTACTTCTCCAAGTATTTCCAAATTGACTATCCTTTTCCTAAATTAGGTAAGAATAACTTTTTTAATTTTAATGATAAAAATTGAGTTCTTACTTTTCTCAACAAAAAAGACGGAGGTGGAAACATTTGTTTGAAATAACACTTTCTAAAGTTAATCTTCTTCTTTTATTTATTTTTTTTTATTTAGGAAATAAGGTTTTATTGATATTTGTGTGAGCATGCAATCATGAAATAAATATTGATAAAAATAGATTTATTAAATCAATTTCCACTCCCACCATCCCATTAGCGGATTTTTAGTGAATTTCATGAGGAAATTTACTAAAAAGGTTATGGTGTAGCACAGGGTTATAATAAGTTGACTCCCTAGGAAAATAGTGTTAAGAAATCAATGATGTTGATTTATTATGAAATTTTGGGTGGGGTTTAACAACAAGGACTAACCTCATTGGCTCATTTGCTATATTTCCCTATACTGTCAACTGACTATAATAATGTGATAATTAATGACAATTAATAATACTGTAATAATGTGCTTTGATATTTTAAGATAAAAATTAACAGATAAAATAGTTCTTTATTCACATGAACAAGACTGACAATTAAATTAAATTGTCAACAAAACATAAATGAATATGAAAGTGACCTATTCCATAACACTTGGCTTACACCTCTGTCAGGCTTGCATAGCTCTCTCTGTGCTTTGGTTATTTCAAGACTTAAAAGTAAAATTTATTTTAGCTTTGATAACTTTTCCAATCATTCTATTTCAAAGTCCTCAATCATCATAAATGATAATTTAAATGACCACATTTATTTTAAATAAAAATAATTTGTTCAAACAAAGCTAAAACAGAACAATAAATAAAAAATTGTAAAATTTATTTTATTTTTACTATATTTTGTTATGTAATAATTTTATGAAATTTATTTATTTTTATAACACACGGACTAATGTCCTTTTACAACATAACAGAATAATTGTATTCTCATATAAGTATTAATTATAAATAATAAAGTATAAAAACAGATTTTTAAATGTGAATAAAAAATATTAAAAATTTTTTTAACAACAAATATGGAAATATTAAATTAAAAAAATATAAAACAGAGTTTAAATTAACAAAATAAGGAAATATATTATTTATTAGGGTAACTTTTATTCATTGATGTTCAATTTATTTGTAAAGTATGCATTTGCAGTCCTTGAGTTGTTTGATACTCCTTTGTCAAAAATACATATTGACTAAGGAAGATTAACTGAACTGAATGTTTCTATATCAATACTCTATATCAACTAGTAAAACACTCACTGATACCAAACACAAAATTATTACTTCTAATTTGATGATATGTGTTTTTCAGATCTAATAGCCATTCCTGACTCAAAACTTGGAGGGATGGAGAACTGGGGTTTGATTACATTTAGGGACTTAGCTTTGCTTGTTAATAAACACGAGAGTTCTACAAGTGACTACTTGTACGTTGTTAAAGTTATAATACATGAACTATCCCATATGTGGTTTGGAAATTTAGTGACAATAGCTTGGTGGAATGATACATGGTTGAAGGAGGGCATGGCAGACTTCATGTCTTATATTGGAGGTAACCATGCCTTTCCTGAGTGGTACAATGAGTGGGTGTTTTTATCAGGCCAGGTTTACCCTGCCCTGCAAAAGGACTGTGCTTTAAGCTCCAGGCCCGTCATATATGCTGTTTCACATCCCGATCAGATAAGAGAAATGTTTGATTCCATCTCTTATTTGAAAGGATCGTGTCTTATTAGAATGATTCACGATTTAGATCCGGATAAGTTTCGTAAAGGTTTAAACGCCTACGTACATAAGATGAAATGGTCTGATGCACGAACTTGTGATTTATGGGAATCATTAAGTAAAACTTTAGGATGGGCTGTTGGTGATATCATGGGCCCATGGACTGAACAAGCTGGTTACCCCGTTATCAACATTGTTGAACAAGATACCGAGTACTTAGTAACACAAAAAAGATTTTTGACCGATTCCTCTGCACATTTTGAGTCCTCTGAATCACCTTATTTCTACAAATGGGATGTTCCTATTAAATTCATCACTTCTCATTGTAAAGAACCTCAGTTATATTGGTTTTATAGAGAAAATGATACAGGAGTTATAAGTTTGCCTAAAAATGTAAGCTGGATCAAATTAAATTGGCATAATGTAGGTTTTTATAGAGTAAATTATACAACTGAAATGTGGCTGAGTTTTGCACAAATGTTACAAAAAGATACCAATGTTTTTGATGCAGAGGATAGATGTAATTTAATCAATGATGCTTTTTGTTTGGCTAGTAGTGGTTATATTAAGTACGATATTCCCTTAAATCTAATTATGTATTTGAAGGATGGTAAAGAAGATAATTTTTTAGTTTGGTCCGTTGTTAAGGATCATTTAGAGAAAATACAAGCTCTTCTCATGACTTCTCAACAAAGTTTGTTATTATTTAATAAATACGTGCAAATATTAATGAAACAAATTGTTGATAATTTAGATTGGGAAACAGGAGAACATGTTCCATATATGGAGAGAAAATTAAGAGTAGAATTAATAGGGTTGGCTTGCTTGTTAGGATTCGAACCCGTTTTAAATGAGATTCGATCGATTTACAGCGACTGGATAGAAAAGAAGAAAAGTCGACCATGCTCAGAAATTCGAGCGATAGTTCACACTTATGGGTTATCCGGGAGCGGAAACCAAGTTGAAGAACTATGGATGAAAACGTGGCAACAATACATTAATGAAAAACAACCCAGTGAAATACTTAATTTAATAAGATCTTTAGTTTCCACAAGTAATCCTGATTTAATCACAAAACTTATAACTGAAGCAAAAAATCAAGACGTAGTTCGTTCCCAAGATTTCTTTATTTTATTAAGACTTATATCTAAAACTGCAGTTGGGAATAAAATGGTTTGGGCATTTATAAGAAACGAGTGGCCTTATTTAGTTTGTAGATTTACGCTGAACGATTTAGGTCTGGGAAGGACTGTTAGTTTTGTTACTAATAACTTCAGCACACACCAGCAGTTAGAAGAAGTGGAAGAGTTTTTCGCGAAGTACCCAGATGCTGGTGCAGGAACCTCTGAAAGAAAACATGCAATTGAAGCCATTAAATCTAACATTAAATGGAAAAATAATCATCAACAGTTTCTTAATAATTATTTTCAGCAGTTGTAAAACACATTGAATTTTGTAATTTTATTACATAAGACTGACAACTCAATGAGGAATATTTAAATGAATTATAACTTTATATATGAAAGCACAAAAGGACAGTGAAACAACTAAAGTAATGAATATATGTGAATAGTTTCCATAGAGAATAGTGGAGACCTTTATAAGGGATTTCTATCACTTTATGTGCAATAATATTTCTTTTCAAAAAAGTATCTTTATTGGTATATGTTTACAAAATGTATACTGTGTGAACTGGAGCCATATTGTGTGCAATAATATTATGTCTGTGTCAAAGATTATGTAGTATACCATAATTATGGTATACTACATAATCTTTGATCTGTATTTTGGTAAAATTCTTCTATTAAAGTACATTATACAATAAAATAGTAGAATAGATAACAAGTGAAATGACCCCTAAAAAACAAGTGTGAGTTTTCTAAAAGTTGATTTTTTAAAAGAAATTCAATTCTTTTAATAATAATAATAATAATAATAATAATAATATATATATATATAATATATATAATATTTATATATATATATATATATATATATATATATATATATATATATATATATATAAAACTTTGAAGACCATTTGTCCATACAAAGATGAATGAAATAAAATAGATAATCTTTTGGGAAATGTAACTGGTATTTTGGTAATGGTAAAATTGTTTTAAATTTTTTTCTTGATATAACCAAAGTATTTGATTCAGTTATAAAGATATAATGTTTTGATAATGAAAATTAGTTAATTTTAATTTAAACAAATTTTATTTAAACAATGAAATCGGCTGTAAATATTACTTAAAATTCAACTAAATAATAAATATTGTTTGATTTCATATGTTTGTATATATTTCTTCTTACGTTTTGCCTAATTGTGTAATATTTTATAATTAAAATAAATTGTTAATGTTTTAATTTCTCCCTTGTATTGTTTGATGTAAACTATATTTGAAAGATGGATTACGCAATGGAAATTGCTACATTATTAGACTCCTTATCATTATGCTATTCTAACCGAGTCCTCCCTCTAGTAGTATGTCTCTTTGTGTTCTCATAAAGTAGTTTATCTTCTTATCTTGTGGTTGAGTACAGCAATTTTATTTTAGGTTTAGGGTAATCCTGAAGTTCTGACGAGCAAAGAGAGTCTAATTTTCTTGCCCTAGATCAGTGGTTTTAAACCTTTTTGCCCTCATCACTTCCTTTTAGATTCTTAAATTTTTCATCACTCCCCCCCTTTAGTATTTTGGGAGGGAGTAAGTGTGTACATAACATACCAATTTTTTTTAAGATGTGAACAATTTAATTATTAAATGCCCTAGTTTGTTGTCTGTTAATTTGGATTTGGGAGTGCTCGTTTACACTTTGAAAATAGAAGTTTTATTAAAATATTAAGTACCTTCCAAATTTGCGTCAAAAAGGGCATGCATTCTCCTTGATGCGAGTGCAGGTAGCAAAAATAAAATAAACTTTTTGTCAAATAGGGGTGCTATTTTTTTTGAATGGTATGATGTACCATCAAAAAAAATATTTTACAACTGTAAAATTGTTACTTGAATCTTTTCCTTTAAACTTGAAACCTATATTTTTCTTTCCACATTCTTCCATCGTCTCTTTACAACTTGTTGCCCCCCTTACAATCCTTTTACTTTTTCATAATGAGGTCTTATATAGCAGACCAAAGTTATAACACCCTAGAGGTTGGGTTAATTTTCACTTTCGAGGTCAAGTGTTGCAAGGCCAAAGTATCAAATCAACATTTTTGAAATTCCAAAATGGCTGCTATTTTGGAATCCATCTAAAGACCTGCTTCCGTTTAGCTGTTTGGCCTGACCGTGTTTACTACATTGGTGCAGATAAACACAGACATTGTTGTTTTTTCTGTAGGAGCAAAAAGAGTGTTGTATTTTTTCTGATTACGGTGCATACCTCACCTATTATAGGTGATAGGAAAACGTAATAAAATCTTTTAGATCTTTTGGTTTCTGTAAGTCAATTTAGTCATTCCAATTTTACAGAAACTTTTTTGCATTGCGGGAAAAAAATAAAAACAGTTCTAAACAAGTTGAAATTGTGATTTCATTTTTTTAACCAGAGCAATTTTCTCAAAATATAGGCAATGGGTGCAGTAGGGTCTCAACACAATTGAGGCCAAAAATTCATAGAAGGTTTAAGGAAAAAATAATGATAATACTAAAACCAATGCCTTATAAATATAACATAAATGCAAGAAAGAAATAACAACTAAGTGAAAGACCACAACAGAATGTCATAGTTAAGTATTAGTTAAGTAACAGTGGGGAAGTTAATAAAATGTAGAGTTTATTTGATATATTTTTTGTTTTGTTAGCTGTTGTTTCTATTGAATGAATTGTATAAAACATGGCTTGGTTGTTGCTTTCAAAAATTTTTTTGAAATTAACAAAATTTATTTTACAAAAAGCCTAACTGTACACCTGTTTGAAAAATGACACAAGTGTTCTGTCTGAGGTTGTGTTATATTTTTCTACTTCTCGTCAGTGAATCACAGAGGGTATTTCTATAAAATATTGCGCATTATGAATTTAATTATTATAAATTGTATTTACAAATAAAAAAAAACTTACAGCTATTTATCTTATCAAACAAATGCAATTTTGATGTTGCTTGATCAGATTTCAGTCACTTAAATCATAATACTAGGTAATAATTACTGGGATAGGAAGCGGTTAGAAACAAGAGTTACAAGTGTTATTTGACTAGTAGAACTGCCAAACAGAACTTAAAATGCACAAAGGACCTGAACAGACATGGTAAAACTCTTAACTCAATGGTGGGATGAAAAAAGAAACTTCTGTATCAACAGGTTTTATGAATTATAATTTGAATCCTGGTCAAATTAAAACCTAGGTGACACAAGACAATAATTTAAATGCCAGATAGACAGCTAGGTTGTAGCTGTTAATGGTTAAACCTATCATTTGTACACTGACTCTATTTTTAAGATCATTAACATGTGCCATGTTGGATTTTCCCAAAATCTGAGCAGTTCTTCCTCTCATTGCTTTTCATACCTAGTTCCACCTAATATAGTTGAGCCATTTGTTGGCTACCAATATTTTCTGTAAGTGCTGAAATGTGCACATTTAATAAAAAATAAAGTGAGTATCATATTTTTTTATCAAAACACTTCTGTCTCCTATAATAAGAGACAAGGCAGCATATTGTATTTGAAATAATAAAAAATAACTATGGCGAAAAAGGTCAAAATGATTTTTTAAATAATCGATTGATATTTGATGCTTAGAACATAAACATCGAATAACAAAGAAGTGACAATTTTAATATAACATTAAATATGTATTTATATAGCAACATACTTGTTACTGTACTTTGCAGTTAAATTTTTTTGAACTGAAGAAATTATTTTAAATTCTGATCCTGGTAGCAACATAAAAGTTATTTAAATTGTTCAGTTAAATTGTGTTAATATCTATTTATTAGATTCTTCAAGTTGATGTTTTTGTGACAAATTCTTAATTTTGAGTTTTTTAATTCATTGCAAAAAATGATCTCAAAAAATAACTCCACACATCAATATCATATAAATTATAATCTATAAAGGAGGTAATTAGTAATACTTATCAAGAATATTATATTGCTAGATATAAATGGAGCCAAAATTACATATTTATACTGGGGATAGACACTGGTATGGGATCATACTTGAGGAATTAAATAAATTGGTATCTTAACTCAGACTTTTCATTCCATTAGCTTCTATTGTATCTGTAAAACAAAATAAATCATTTGTTTAATTAAATATTTACTTTGTATTTATTGAACACAGTTTCAATCTTTAAGGATGCATTTGAACCCTAAGTCTTTCATGTTAGAGTCTTTTATGATATATATGTTAGATCTATATCTTAAGTCTAACATATTTTGTAGTCCCTCTTAAATAGTCCGACATTAATTTGTTTAGCACCCCCCTACCCTTAAATAAAATATAGATTTACAAATTGTATAGGTCTGTGGTTATTATTATGAAGATTTAAGTCTTTTGGTGGTGACCACGTCAAAGTAGACTGTCAATGATGCATTACATGTTTCGCTTTTACTGTTATAAACATCTTTAGGCCATCATAGATGAAATCAAAATGTTCTACCATATAGATCTGTAGTTTCTCCTGATCCCAGGATTCTTCATCACTAATTTTGAAGCCTCTAGGGACTAAGGAGTTTACCACAGCCCCCTCCAATTGCTGGATGAAGATGGGAATTCACAGCTCAAAATAAAATTAATGAACAAAATCCTGGAATCAAGAAACTACATCTCTTGGTAGCATTTCCTCACAACAGTTACTATCCATTTATAAGGATTTCATGTTGAGATGCATCTGAAATGTTCCACCTGGCATTTCAATAAGTATTGGTTCTTGACAGAAATTGTTTAACTTGAGCATGACTTGGTAGCTCTAATGTATTTATTTATATAATATTTATGAGTTTCAGACAAGTTTTATCCCCATATGGCTGTATTTGAGGAGAATAAAACTATTGGGTGGAGTAGAGTAAACTGAATCCAATCACTGGTTTTTATTAAGGTAAGTCGAGCCAATGGAAGAGATCCCAAGTCATTTACACTAATCACACTCCATCCTAGCTAAGTAGTTTGGTTTTCATCAGTTGACAGCTCACCAAAAATCAATGAGAAAAGGAATTCTGTCAGTTCACAACTTGGGAAGAGCAGCATACACAAAAAATACCACCGTTTCATTCACTTTGATTTTTTCTTGACTGTCAATTCATTGAAACCGAAGCTATTAAAATAAAATTATTACAAGAGAACAATGACAAAACAAAACAAACCTATTTCCTTCTCCTCTCTTGTGAGAATCTTTGTATTCATCCATAGCTCTCTGTCTAGCAAGTAACTCTTCATCATCTCTTTCCACCTTATCTTCTTCTTCTGCCTTTTCTTTTTCTTTAACTTCATCTGTATAGTCCATATTCTGCAATGAACCCCCAGGTCGGCCTTTAGCTGGATCAGGAAAACTGAAAAGTAATCAATGATTATATTGTTTGAATGAACTTATTTATGTGAAACCAAATAAGTATATAAATAAATAAATAAAACCAATGAGTCCTAAAATGTTGCTAACCTTAAAAAACCTGGGTTTACACAATATTTGGGCCCTCAGAGGCTTATGATTAAATAAATATTTAAAGTTTATATCTTCTTGCTTAAAGAGTAGAAAAGCTTACTTCTAGTTAAAGTTATAGCGCCTGTAACTCCTAAGCTAAGTTATTGTTAGTTTATATAACTATAAACTAAGGTATTGTATAGTCAAGGCTCTTCTATGGATTTTACAGAAAATGCCTACACATGAAGCCTAAGCTATAGAAAAATATGATTTATCTTAGAAAATTAGCTTAAATGAGGTCGCTAATGCACCAAATGATTGTTGCTAGGTGATCCATCCCCTCTCTTTCCTATCCTCTATAGTGATACATTATAAAAAATGTAAACAATATATTTAAAATATGAATAAATTAACTCACTCTCCATCCCGAACTCTCTTATCATAGAATTCTTGTACAGTCATGGTGGGTATGGATGGATAACCAACTCCAAACACAGCTTTCTGAACTTCATCCTTAGTAATAATAACTGGTCTCAGTGGCTGAGGTTTAAAGTGTTTTGGTCGCTTTTTGCTTTCCTCACCGTTTGTTTCTTCATCCTTCTTTGTGTTTTGCATGTGAGTCAAAATACGTTTCTCTGATTGTAAACAATCCAATTCTTCTTCCGCTTTAGACACATAGGATTTAATTAGTTTTAAATAATAATCACGTTTGACTTCATCTTCAATATCAGGTAAAGCAATAACTTTAGATAGTGATTCTAATTCAGCTTCTAACGCTTTTTCTTCGTGATATCTTTGTATTTTTGCAGCACGGTTTTTAGCGGCACCAAACAAGTCAAACATACATGGCTGATCTTTGCTAAAAGCACGTTCCAATTCTGCTTTATCTAACGAAGTTGGGGGTTGAATTTCTATTTCGCAAACTCCGTAATCATTACATCTTTGTAAGAAATCTCGGAAATATATGTCACTAGTGTCTACAACCTCCATCCTGTTAGGTAATGTCAGTTTAAGGGCTAATGTGCCTAAGATAGCAGGTAGAAGAAATAATCTTAAATTATCCGTACTAATCTCTTCAACAGATTCATTTGAGCTAAATATACCGGCTAATGATGTTAATCTTGTGGCTTCTTCGCATATTTTCATTGCATGTTTTACTTTACTCTAAAAAATAAAATATATATAAATATTGGTGGTTATAAAAGATGTCCAGGTCAGACTCTGCCTGACCTTAAGCATAATGCAAGCTTTAGTCCAATAAAACTTACCCTAAATCAGCACATAGAGGGATAGCATCAAACATCATCTGTTTGACTTAACCTGCTTTAATTAACAGCAATAAGAAATTTACAGAAGAAAATGACCCTTATTTTTACTTAATTTTAGTTGCAAAGGGGTTGATTTAAAAAAAGACGTATGATGCTATCTCTAAAAATAATATATCAATGAAATTACTTCAATTTATATCATCACTAACTTATTTACTACCATAACTTTATTATAAACATCTATGTTGTATAGAAGCTATTATCATTATCCATAACAATATAAGGTGCCTATTAGAGTTTAAAGACACATTAATAATAGAAATAAAGCTGAACACACTAAAAATTAATTAATATTATGAATTGTACCTGAATATTTAAACTGTTAGTAGGTTCATCACAAGACTGTAAAGACATGAATAAACTAAAGCCTTCGTCGAATAAATCCAATAAATTTTTCTCCTCTGAACTCGAACTAGATGTAGCCATTGTAATAATCCAATTTTCTTGCAAATATACCTGGTAAATATAAAATTTAATTAAAAATTAGGCATTTTCAGAAAAATGGAGGAGGTAATCGACTGTTGACTAAGAAGGTTATGTTTACATTTATCATCCCCTCTCCTTTTTCCCCTTCAACACCTTTTTGAAGAATATGAATTTATAAAAAATAAATTATATTTAATTTATATTTAGCCATCTTAATGATTGTTTATTAGATATTAATTATTTTCCTCTTATAAAAATCTTATATTAGATTTCGTTAGATAAAATTTGTTGGTGGCTCTGTTTTTTTAAGAAGGTTCATAAAGGGTTTTCCAAGAGCGTGGCAGGCTAGTTCTAGGTGAATTTTTATGAATAGTTTACAATATTTACAACAAAACAATACATGTTTTAAACGGTAGTTATATGTGACATAAGGTAGTTCTATTAAATTTACAACATGCCAACTCTCTCAGTTAAGAAAAAACTTTTATTCAATGCTCTAAATCATGAATATAGTAAGTTGATTATAATATGTTTATTTTTATTTTATACTTAAACTCACGATTACCATTAGTATCAGGAATTATACTAAAGTGATGTAGAAATTCATACAGTAGGGGTGGGGGTGCGGGACAAGCTGTTTTAGATGGGCCTGCTTTAAGTTCATCGTTTCTCCACTAGAGGCAGGTCAGTTCACCTTGACGCCGTATATAAAATAATTAGTTCTTCATTTTCAGGATTTACATTATTTAAAAGGATCTTTAACAATGTTGCAAATTTTATTCATTATTTTAAATGTATAATTTTCATAAAATGTTATTTATAAACGCTGTGTTATTTTCATCTTGACCTGAACGTGCAGAAATGGAAATAATTGTTTGTTTATTACTTTTTTATTTGTTTTTTTAATGGAAAAAATACTAAATTTATCTTATTTTCTAAACAAATAATCTTATAAACAACTACAAATGTTCAGAAAATTTGTCTTTTACATTCTAGTTTATTGACGTCTCAATATAAAACTGATAACATTATTGATAACTGTTGTACAAGGTGAAAACTAGTGCTCGGTGCAGTAGTTGATGCAACTAGCCCCTTTTTTTTTTTTAAAAACCATCTCAAACTAGGGAGTTCGACCACTGTGTCCCGCGCCCCCACCTCTACTTTATGAATTTCTACATCACTTTAAATTATACTCAATAATTAGTATTTATGTATAATTTTTACTTTGAAAGGAAATGTGTATAAGTTCCTGATGTTGGATTTTAAGATACTGTATTTTATATTGTGTTGAAAATACAGTTAAATAAAATAACATGTGAACTGACTCCCCTAAAAATGAAGTGTGAGTTTCGAAAAATTGATTCTCGATATTTTGAGAAAGAATCGAGTGAAGTGATGTAGAAAGAAATACGTATGGTAGGGGTGAGGGTGCAGGACACAGTGATCCAACTCACCCCGAATGAGCTGTTTTAAATGGGCCTGTTATTTTAGTTTGCCGATTCTCTACTGGAGCAGGTCAATTCACATTATCTAGCATATATAAAATAATTATTTCTTCATATTCAAAATAAAAAGTGTTTTAAGTGACTTTTAACCATCTTGAAAATTGTATTATGTTAGATGTAAATTTTTTTATGTGTACAATATTGTTAATGGCCGAACAAGGTGAAAACTAGCGATCGGTGCTATAGTTCATCCAACTAGCCTCTATTATTGGACTACGTCAAAACCAGAGTGTTGGATCACTGTGTCCCCTCCCCACTACTGTATGAATTTCTGCATCACTTTCGAGTTCACTCGATATTTTTAATGATGGCTGTCACTCTGTAACTGACAGAAGATTGTTAGATGTCTTAATATTTTGTAAACAAGCCCTCCATTTTGTTTTTATTTGAGCTTAAGAAATAAAAGTTTTTGTTATTGCTTTGTACTAATTTCTGTCACGCAATGTAACTTTTATCAATGGCAGGCAAAATTACATCAGGCATGGCCTTCTCTATGATTACAATAGTCTCTTAGAGTGGCTCTCGCTGCCTAACTTTTCTTCTTTTGAAATTTTCCGTCATATCAAAAGCCTGAAATACGTGAGTAATGTTACTTGTTGATTCTATTCCACTATTGTTGAAAATTATGACAGTTACACATGTGAATTATACGAGGTAATTATTAGTATAATTATGAATATTGGTGTAGTGTAAAAGAATCAGCTAGTAAATTTTACCTGTGTCGAAATACTTAAAAAGCTTAACGGTTAAAGCAAGAAAACTGCCACTTGACATCTTAATATATCAAGTACCCTTGGGGTTTTCTATCAGAATCCCCTAATAACTCTATTACTTGCTTTACTTATATTTGTAAATCTCCGTATTTTTTTTGTAAATGTGAATGGACATTTTAAGCATAAAACATGGTTTAAATCAGTTAACAGTGTTGGAAAATAGTGTTAAGGAAACCTTTGATTGGTCTGATATGATATTGTGGTCGTGGTTTAACATCCAGGACTAATTAGTTTAACAGTTGGCTCCCTGGCATTATTTTTCCTCGCTAACAACTGATCTCTGATAGATTTCATCACACTATAGACTAAATTGAGCACCAGTGAGCATCATGGGTGAAAGAAAAAACTATTATATATGCCCAAAACCATTATATACCTAGATTTGTATACATTTTGTGTGTTTTTTACATCTATAAGAACTTTGCCAATAATATTATAACTATAATATTATTCGACATAAATATACACTATCTAGTTAGTATTAGATTGAAAGATGGATCTGAAAACTTTGTATACTACCCTTCCTACTGTGTATTGGGATCTAAAAACTTCCTTTGACAAAAAAACAATTTGGGACCTTATATGCTTCAAGGGATTTAAAAGAGGTACTTAAATGTTGATTAATTTCTAGATATATGATTGCTTGAGACTTATAAAGTTTGGTTCGCATTATATGATTAAATTTATTATTTATGTATGAAATTAATGTAGGCACTTCATTGGTCAATTTTAGGTGATGATGAGTTTGCTAATCTTTGTTTTGATTTTGGAATAGAGCTAGATGAAGTGGTGAGTATTAACTCTGTTCATTTGTTTCTCAACATTCGAATTCCTTTTAGGTTATAAATTTATTGCAACTCTTAAACGAAAAATGCTTTGTGAAAATCAAACTCTATTAAACAGATGGTTAAAAAATAGGAAAATAGTAACTATGCAACATCTTGTAAAATAACTTCATCAGACTACTTCTTCTCTTCTAGGCCTGACCAAGTTATTTTTTTAGGTTTAAACCTCTGTTTAAAATACATACATACACACAGATATATATATATATATAATATATATATATATATATAATATATATATATATATATATATATATATATATATATATATATATATATATATATATATATATATTATGTATATGTGTATGTTTGTATGTATGTATGGGTGTTAGTTTTTACTCTTGCATATGATGTGTGGTTACTCTTAAATGGTTTCTAGAATCAAAATGAAAGTTGACATATAATGAGATGCTAGGGAGCTTATGAATCCTATTTTTGATAAAAAAGTTATTTTTTAGTGTTTTTGGACTGTTATTATGTCACAGGAAAATTGATTATGTCATGAACCCAACCTTATGACGTCATTCAGGTGATAAATCTTAGTAGTTCAATATGTGGCGACAAAAAAGCCGAAATGATGATAAAACACTAAATACATGCCAAAATTGCATGTAGCAACAAATAGTAGTACAATAACTAACTTAACAAAAAACAACAATTTTGGGCTGCTTTATGGCCCTTATTATTTTATTGTATGGATCCAAAGCCCATGTAATGATGTTAATTTAATGTAATGTTGATTTTTAAATGACAAGTGTAAAACATTTTTAGTAATTAAAAATTACATTATTATTATTATTATTATTTGATTAATAAATATTTTTTCATCAAACTAATACTTTATGATCTTGGGTTCAATAAATAGTCACTTAACTATTTAAAAATTTTTGAAAATTCTAAAAGTTTATAACAGACTTGGTATTAAATATTATAAATGATATTAAGTATAATATACCTATTTGGTTTAGCGAAATACATTTTAGTTAATAATAACATTATAATTGTAAGAATTCTTTTTTTAGACAACTGAAAATTCTCAAATACAGAAGGAACAAGGAGAGAATGCTAAAGTGGAAGGATCGGATGAGATAATTTACAAGATAGACATTCCAGCTAATAGATATGACTTGTTGTCTTTAGAAGGGCTTTCTACCGCTCTTCTTGTCTTTTTAAATAAGTGAGTTTTCTTCTCATTTGTATTTTCCTTTCATTCAGTATGCAGGTAGCTTTTATTCTTGAAATTTATGTCAGTATATACTGAAGAGAAGTCAATCCTTTGAAATTTAATATTTTGGAATTCCAATTGAAGAAAGTCTGGAGGTGATAATTAAATTCACAATAAATTTATTTAAAAACATCAGACAAAAGCAATATAAATCAAATATATAGTGGTGAAATCTGGTGTTAGCACTGTTTACTACTTACCTTAAGTTCACAGTATCTTCAGCCTAGAATAGTTCGAGGTACAAAGGAACCATACGGCTTGTCTTTTATTTCTCATTAAGCTCACCTGTATGTGGAATTACATCACTTGGTGGATTTTATATCTGTATTTTGATTCAACAGTGGATTTTAGAGGTTTTATCTCTTGGAATTTAATTTCTCTGGCTCCTCCTCTAAAAAATTGGAGGGAACTTAGAGACTTCATTAATTTCATTAACCTCTCCATTGCAGTGGATCTGTGGTGATAGCAATAATTGAAACCTTCCCATATACTATGTTACTTGCCCCTCTTTTAGGGGGACTCAGTTGAGACAAAGCAACACAGACTCCCAGTTAAGACACTGTGATACTGACTCTCAGTTGAGTAAGTCTATTAGAGTCCGTGTTCGTGCCTTGTCTCAACTGAGACAAGGTAACACAGACTCTTAGTTGAGACAAGGTGACACGTATTCTCAGTTGAGACAAGGTGACACAGACTCTCAGTTGAGACAAGGTGACACGTATTCTCAGTTGAGACAAAGTGACACAGATTCTCAGTTGAGACAAGGTGACACAGATTCTCAGTTGAGACAAGGTGACACAGATTCTCAGTTGAGACAAGGTGACACGGATTCTCAGTTGAGACAAGGTGACACAGATTCTCAGTTGAGACAAGGTGACACGGACTCTCAGTTGAGACAAGGTGACACGTATTCTCAGTTGAGACAAAGTGACACAGATTCTCAGTTGAGACAAGGTGACACAGATTCTCAGTTGAGACAAGGTGACACAGACTCCAGGGGGATTGGAGCACACAGACAAGGGGATTGTGTAAATTTTGTGTATTGTGGCTCACTATCTGGATATCAATACATAATTACACTCTGAATGTATTCAAGCCCAAAACTATGTTTTTTCAGTTTTAGTTAATATTTTTGTAATCAATTAACTTTTTCTTTTTTTTAATCATCTAAAATTAATGGTTAAAAATGCTTTATTGTATATAAAAGCTCAATGCTTCAAACTTTAGCATTTTAATATTTACTAAATGTTAGTAAATACTATTTTTTATTTTTTTTTATTCAAAAAATATATTTCACATTTAAACTTGTTACAAGAATAAACATAGAAAATTACAGAAATATAGTGAAATCCCACAAGGATTGACCCGTGAGTGGGAACATTACTTAACAACTTAATTTAATCTTATATTTTAATGTGAACACCCCCTGGCTCTGTATCCTGTATCTATTTAGTATTGATTTGCAAATTAATAAATTGTACTATATTTACTTTCAGAATGAACTATCCAGACTACAAGGCCACACCACCGTCTGACCCTAAACATTTACAGAAACTTATTATAAAACCTAGTGTAAGTTATTTCTACTTTTAATGTAATTGAGTAGTATAAAAATAATAATGCATATATTTTTAGGGGGTTTGGATTTGAAATCTAGAAATCAACTGTAGAGAAAAGTACAAAAAAATTGGTTCAAGAAAGTTGCTTTTGAGGAGAGACTATATTCAACTCTAATTCTGCAATTTATTATTTTAATAGCGAATATTAGGATGACGGAACTTAGAGGAGGAAGTAGGGGAATTAAAGTGTCACAATATATTTTTGCTAATACTGTTTCAGACCAAGCAGATCAGGCCTTATGCTCTGGCAGCTGTTTTACGTGACATCACATTCACCAAAGATTCCTATGATAGTTTCATTGAATTGCAAGATAAACTTCATCAGAACGTAGCTAGGAAAAGGACACTTGTTGCTATTGGCACTCATGATTTGGACACTATACAGGGTCCTTTTACTTACGAGGCACTTGCACCCGACCAGATATGCTTTAAACCTCTGAACCAAGAGAAGGAATACACCGGATCTCAAATTATGGATTTATATGCTGTAAGTCAATATAACTTCTATAAAATGTCCTAAATGCTTAGAAAAGAAACACAATATTTTTACTATTTTAGTCTTTGAAGTCTTACTAATATATAAAATTTATTTACCTAAATTTATGTATGTAAATAAATTGATTAATATATTATACAAATGTTTCCTGTTTTATAGAGTTAAGTTGTATTAAGTGGTACCAAGTATAGTGGTAAAGTACTTTCTTAAGTGGTACCACCTAAAAATAATCAAATGTCATAACAAAATTATTGGTGATGTTACAGAATCATGCTCAGTTAAAGCAGTACCTGCACATAATTAAAGACAGCCCAGTCTACCCTGTTATCAAGGACAGTAACGGAGTTGTTCTATCTCTTCCTCCTATTATTAACGGAGACCACTCCAAGATAACTCTAGACACTAGGAATGTTTTCATTGAAGTAACCGCTACTGATCTCAATAAAGTGAGTGTTATTTTTTGTATTATTAAAATTTTAAGGTTTAAAACAATACCATATTAAGGTCATTAATAATGACCTTTGGAATATTAGTTGTTGTCCTGGTTCTATTTCTTGGATCTTATAATATTGCAATAACTATCAAAATTAAATAGTCCAAGAGCCGGACCTGAAAAAATGTGACTCATTTTGTACTATTTCAAACTAAATTTTTCTGGAAAAATACCTTAAATTATGTAGAAAAAACATGGCCTGTCTATCCAGGGTGGAACTCTTCATACAATGGTGCATGCTCAAAATTTTATAAATTGCACAAATTTCAGTTTTCTTTAAATAAGCGGTTCCCTGTGCAAAACATGAAGAGAAAATTTTTTAAAGGTGATAAAATGTTCTATAAATTGAGTGCTTAATCATCAAAATCGGATGACTAAAATCAAAGTTATAGTTCTTTCAAAAACACCAAAAATTGTTAGTTTATGCAAAATCTGGGAATTTCTTTGAAAAAATGCAAAAAAATTCTTTGGGCATGTTTTGGCCATTTAACAAATGTCATAACTTGTTTTATAATTTTATCAGCTTTAAAAGTTTTAAAAGTTCTCTTCATGTTTTGCGAACGACCTACAGGGAACTACTTATTTCAAGAAAACTAAAATTTGTGTGATTTTATAAAATTTTGATCCTGTGCCATCCATCGTATGAAGGGTTCCACTCTTGATAGACAGACTATGTTTTTTCTTAATAATTTAAGGTATATTTTCAGAAAAATTTGATTTGAAGTACTACAAAATAAGTCACATTTTTTTTGGCCTGGCTCTTAAAATAAAAATTTTGAATAATAATAATAAAAATAAATTTTGAATAAAAATAAAGTTTTGAGAACCCATCTGTGGAGTTTAAGTTTTATCTTTTATTTAATAAACTGCGTTGGCATCTGTGTTTATGGTTATGAAGACCTAAATCTTCATTATTTATTTAATTGTATGCTATTGTTTTTTTGCAGGCC
Source organism: Microvelia longipes (assembly GCA_018340805.1). NCBI lineage: Eukaryota > Metazoa > Arthropoda > Insecta > Hemiptera > Veliidae > Microvelia > Microvelia longipes. The sequence continues at coordinate 381,473 of JACMZG010001914.1, read as the reverse complement.
CACGTTGTGTTAGACACGATAGTAACAACATTCTCTTGTTACTGTAAGACTAAATTTACAGCTGAATTGTGTGAAGTAATTTCTTCTGATGGAGCTAAGACTAAGTCTCCTGCTCTGCCGTACAGGAAAGAAACTGTTAGTGTTAAAAGACTTAATAAATATATAGGAATAGAGTAAGTACAAATCAAAACTATACAAAGATCAGCTACTGTTAGTAATTATATTTATAATGTTAATTTTTAACTAGTGAAAGGTTTATAAAGGAAGACAGCAGTCTAAATATAGTTGAAAAACAACTACCGAGCTTCAACTAGGGATCCTGGTCGTCATCAGGGTAAATAGATTTATTGAAACATAAACAACAAGACTATTAACATTAAACTAAATAAAACCAACAAATATATAATATCAAATAACATAAGAGAAAACAACAAAAGATCATCTTTTGTTAATCTATTATTTTATAATTCCTTTTCTTTACTGGTAGATGAGAATATGTCTCCTCATCAAGTTCCAATCAACAACAACAGGTTGAATGGATGACTACAAATAAGTTTGTAGTCTACCTGAAGAGGGTAGATTAAATTAGATTAGATTTTTATTGTCGATTACCCATAGAGTCATTTGAAATAAATTCGAAGTTTATGTCATTAGGATGGGTCATTAGCAGTAACAAATCCATCTACCTGCGGTCTTCTAGAACAGTAATTTCCACCAACTAATCCTGAACCATTCTCCGTTCAATCTCATTCTCATAATAGGTTGGTATGTGAGAGAAAGAGTTAAGTTGCATTATTTATACTTGTGTGTGTCTCCATAATATGTGCAAAAAATATGCTATGTGTAAGTAGTGAAGTATAGCTTATTTTATCTTACCAAATCTTGTCTGAGGCCTAAACTGATCATCATTATATCGCATGATTTTATCACTTTACGTAAAAAATCTAAACTAAATGTTTGCCAAAAGCAATTTCATTTGTTCTTTTAATTATCATACTAAATAAACTAACCTTGTTCCTTAACAATTTTTTTTTCAGGAGTAGTGGTAATGAAGTGGCAACACTGCTAAGTCGAATGTGTTTATCATCTAAGTTAGTTGGAGGCCCTGAGATTGTAGTTAAGATACCACCTACAAGGCATGATATATTACATCTAGTTGATATCTATGAAGACGCTGCTATTGCTTATGGTTATAATAATATTATTAAAACTTTCCCTAAAACTTCAACTGTTGGAAAACAGGTACAGGTTTCTTTTAGTTTAAAGATTATAACATATGGGGGGGGGGACACAACAGCTCTTATCATTTCTTTACTATGGTATCATAACCTAGATGGACAAACAGCTGTATTGTTAATATTTATAACCATTTTTACTTACATGTTACCTTATTTTATTTCTCTTATTTTAATCAAATAATTGTTAAGCTAACTTATATTATTACTTTAAATCGATCGTAATCTCTAATTTTTTATTACTTATAAAGTGATTTTATATAACTGGACTTGTGTCATTGTCTCACTTAAGTCATACTTGATAGCATTCTACATCTCAAATTTATTAGAATAATGTTCTTGTTTCTTTTTTTTTTTAAAAAAGAATGTCTTTAGGTGTGGTGGAGGGATTGATCCCTTTGTGTTACAGTACTCCTGAGGGATACATTCCTTTCAGACCCATTTTTACTGTGTTAAACTTGGCACGCAAATATTCCCTCTATAGTTCAGTCTCTTTGCTTAAGGCTAATTTAGCAAATCATCAAAGAGAAAACTCTGTGGCTATTTGTGTGGGTGATTATTTTCTACTGTAATAGAGGTTCTTAACTTATAATAATAGTTCTGATTTTGATAAATTGACTGCATACCTGAAATTAGTAAGAAAGGAATCCTATTGAGAGGGGGGTTTGGGAATTTGAATCTATAAAAGTTTTCAAAATAAGAAAAACTAATTTATATATACACTTTATGGCTGAAATTTTTATTTATACACTATGTTTTCTTTGTTGTTGGATTATTCTTTAAAATTCTTTAACTATTGTAAGGATTATACTATTCAAAACAGTATAAAATATGTTAAAGGTTGTTTAAAAATAAAATTAATTAAAATTATCTGATATTACAAATATTCTAGATTTGTTTTTGAATCAATAAACTGTCTGGTTGGTTTAAAAATTACTCTTAATTAAAGACTAGATTTTAATAAAAATGTATCTTATGTATCATTAATAATGTATTTTTATAGCTTTATTTGATTTTTTTTTATATAAAAAAATATAATTTAAAAAAAAATGAAAACGACATCACTGAAGGATGTTGATTAGGTGTTTTTAATCTAATATTTCAATAAGATATAAAGTATGGAATTTTTTAATTTATTTATAACCCCTTATCTCCTTTTTAAAACTCAACGTAGTAGTCTAGTCTAGTAAGTTGCAAATTTTTAAATGGTTAAAATTTTATTTTGGGAATCTGTTAGGACATGTTTAGGAGTACGCAAAAAAGTCCCCTAACTGAAACTAAAACATCTCCCGTTTTTCATGTTGTCATTAATATCATGGTAGGAATACAAAATATCAAAAATACTTTCAAACAAGGTTTACAAAAAGTAAATTGTCGAAAAATAAGCTTCTATTGGTTTATTTTTTGTTTCAATTCATTAACTAAGAATTTAAGGTAAAAATTAACTATAATATAATTTTTTATAATATAAACAAACTAACAATTGTCACTTCAGCACAAAATTAATCTGTATGCACTACTATCACTCTCTCACTGGCAAATCTATCAAATGTTATAATTTTTGGATATGATGTAATCAACTACAGAACAAGTTATTATCCAAAATTATAGCTTTCTGTTTATTACAGCCGCAGAGCACTAACCTGGAAAATTTTTCTTTAGACGCGAAAACAGAATTTTAACTTCTATTTTTTTGTTTATAAATTTTTTTTATTTCAACTACTAATATTTTTGTTTATAATTTTGTTCTTAGCTCCCTATAAATAAATTAAGTGATCAACTTAGAATTCATATATCTCAGGCTGGATTCACTGAGGCCCTTACTTTCTCACTGGTAATATAGTTTATATCTTTCTCGTTATCATAATTAGAATACAAATCCTGGTGTGTAGGTCTGCAAGCCAGGCAAATTTTTATGCTTATTGCTTAATTTTAATTGTATGCTTTGGCTTAGTTCTTGCTAATTTTTAAATGTTTCAATGAAAAATCCTGAAAACTTTGTATGAAAGTTACTAATGCTATTGCTCTGGTTTTAAGGCATAAACTGGAAACTCAAGCTAGACCTGGATTGTTAACAAAGAAAGCATGCATTGTAAAGAAAATTTGCCCAGTTTGCGGACCTCTGTTCCAGAATTATTTTGTAGTTATAAAATTAAATTGTGTAAATATGGCGATAAAAAATTATCGCTGTTACCAAAATTCGAACCTAGGGACCCTAGCTTTGAGTACTTTCAGTATTTTTATTGACAGGGCTCCACATCAGTTTTATTGGATTCAGCACCTTAAAATACATTGAAAATATCAACCTACTTGAAATTTGTTGTTTACAGGTTGTAATTTTAGTTGGTACCATTTTTTTTTACACTTTTGGGTCACTTGTGGTCGTATAGATTTTGGACCAGTTTCACAATTAAATACTAATGAATTAATTAGTAGAAACATAGCTTACCAAAATATACCCCAAGGTGCAATATGAAGTAGTTTGTAAATTGTGTTTTTTATTTTTTTTATGTTAAACTCTGATGATGATTAATTTCAAGTCAAAAGCTTTGTTATTTGTTATATCTAAAAAATTAAGGGCTTCTGCGTAGTTAATGTGTTTTTGTTTATTATTTTTATAAGTCCACAAAAAAAAAATAATTACAGTTATGTTAATACAAATTATTTTTAGTGTTCTAGAGATGACATATCTGTCAAGTTACGTAAGAAATTAGAATCCATTGAAGCCGTCCACATAGGGAATCCAAAAACACTTGAGTTCCAAGTTGTAAGAACAACACTGTTGCCTGGACTACTGAAAACAGTAAATTCTAATAAGAGTTTACCTTTACCTCTCAAAATTTTTGAAATATCTGATGTTGTTTATAAGGACATTTCAACAGGTGATTTTACATTTGATTATTTATTATCTTTGAATGATAATTGGAGGACAGGGCCTGTGATGTCACTAATTCCACTAATCACAAGTAGTTACAGACCTAGAACAGTCATATTTAGTGCCAAATATAGAAGCATGATCCCTTCTCTCTATATCTCAAACCATCTTAGAAATAAAACTAAGCAATTTTTTTAATTGTAATAACACTTCTACCTTTACTCGACAGGGTAGTAATATATATATATATATATAATATAATATATATAATATAATATATATATTATAGTATATATTATATATAGGTTGTCATATATATTACATATATTATTGTGGTAGGGGTTGTAATTGAGGACATGAGTTTTTTCAAAAATATTTTTTCAAACATTTTTGGATTTCTCCAAAGATATTATATATTTGTTAATTATTTTATCCAAATTAACATTAATTTTGTATTTGATCTTTATACCAAGTTTTATTGATGCCATACTCTCTATTCAATTTGTTGGATCCATTGATACCAAACTTCAGCATTAATGATAAATCAGCAGTGTCACATTTTTATTTAATACAATGCTTCTCTTATTTATCATAGGAGAGAAGCAAATTTTGTATGTTATTATTATTTTTTACATTTTTAATTTTATATTTATAAATAGATTTTTTTATAAACCAATCTATTTTATAAATAGATTGGTAACTAAGTTACAATAATGATGAGTTAAATTTGTTGTTGGGGTTGCTTTGCTTAGAGACTGGTGCAAGAAATGAGAGGCATGCATGTGCAGTTTACTATGATAAAGTAGCTGGGTTTGAGAAGATTCACGGACTACTGGACCGAATCATGTCACTGCTAGAAGTACCATGGTCTAAAGACAATGGGTATTATCTTAACCCTGTTGAAGGTTTGTTGCACACAATGTTAGTGTAATAATTTTACTTGATCACTAGAAAACTTTTTTTTATATTAAGTGGCTTTTTTTTAATAATTCTTTTGTTAATAAGGAATAAGAGATAATGAAGACAGTAGTCGAGTTTTATTAGATTAATTTATTTCATGTCAGAGCTTTTGCACAAGCAATGATAGGCATCCTCTGTGAATCTAATAACAAGCAAACAAAACCATAAACCAATTACAAAACTGAAATCAAAAATACTTATTGATCTAATTTACAAGAAGTTAAAAATAAAGTGCAAAGGTTCAAAGAAAGTATCTACTTACTTCCATAAATTAAAATGCATAGCTAATTTGAACATAACAGCTAAATGATTCATGCATGGTAGAGACATGAAATATTGAAGTTAAACAGTAAAATATAGAAAATGTTATTTAGTCTCCTTCATAAGGCATAAAAACTATGATGGAGACCAGCATAGCAATTATTAATAAATCATTTAGAGCATATGAAATTATTGTGTTTCAGATGATAGCTACTTCCCTAAGCGCTGTGCCGAAGTCATATGCCGAGGCAAAGTAATTGGAAAGCTCGGCATACTTCATCCTCAAGTTTTAACTGCTTTTGAACTAACTTTACCCTGTTCTGCTCTTGAAATTAATATTGAACCTTTCTTATAGATAACAATAGGATTATTAGATGACAATTATAGAAACTGTCAGTTAAATTTACAGCACCTATACAATCAGAATTAAGACCATGGAATCAAAAATTTAAAGAAAGAAATTTTCACTTTGAGCCGGTCTGTATTTCATATACTACGTGTTCCTCATAATAGAGTATTTGCTTTTACAATTTTTATTCATAAAATGATTAAATATCGTTAAAAACTATAGTAAACTGTACGATAAATAACTTAATCAATTTTAAATAATTGAAATAAGCGTTTAAAGGAGTTGAAAAAGTGGGGAAAAAACAGAATAATTGTCCTTTATGTAGAACAGTAATGTTTGTAGTCGCGAAACCTGTTAGGCCATTTGATTGGTGGAGAAAATTTTCATCCACTCTATCTCCTTCCACTCCTGAGCAAATTGATCAGAGCTCTTTGAACAGTCAGACCTCATGCACCATCAATTGAGGTCATTTTCCAAGCAAAAGAAATTATTTGAACGTATTTTTGTTTTTGCTATTTTTAAAATAAAATTTTTCCTTTCTGATATTTTGCAGTAGGTTATTTTATATGACATACTTGAAGATAAAGCATTTTTTTGCAAATACTCAATCAATATTTCTCTAGTATGACACAAAGTTATAATCAGTTGAATATTGCATATAAAATACTATTAAAGAAGTTTGAAAACAAATCTTGTTTGCATAATCTGTTAGCATCTTCTAGACAATTTGTTCCAAATTAGACCAATTTTTTTGAGTATATCTTAGTCTTTGACTATATAGATAATTTATTACTTGAACAACCTATTTTATCATTATATTAAGAAGGAAATACATCTTAATAGGGACTCCTTTTAATCTAAACCTAGGTACAATAACCTCTTCTTATGGATTTCAATAGTGTTTTAAGATTCAACTTACATACTGGCCTAAATATATATTTCATTTATAACATCGTACAATATTA
>JACMZG010001914.1:1876-371241 GCA_018340805.1 Microvelia longipes | reverse complement strand
GAGACAAAGAGAAGCTAATGCTGCCTGTACATGAAAAAAAGATGCTTGTGCTACTACTCTCTGCTGGCCGTAAATAAGACATAAGTTGAAGCTAATAGCTGCTGTAAATGAGAAAAAAAAGAAGAACATATGCTGCTACTCTCGCTGCTGTAAAATGAGACAAAGAATTCCGATGCTACTATTCTCGCTGCTGTAATGAGACAAAGAGAAGCTAATGCTGCTGTAAATGAGAAAAAAGATGCATATGCTACTACTCTCGCTGCTGTAAATGAGACAAAGGTGAAGCTAATGCTGCTGTAAATGAGAAAAAAGAGGCATATGCTACTACTCTCGCTGCTGTAAATGAGACAAAGAATTCCGATGCTACTATTCTCGCTGCTGTAAATGAGACAAAGAGAAGCTAATGCTGCTGTAAATGAGAAAAAAGATGCATATGCTACTACTCTCGCTGCTGTAAATGAGACAAAGTGAAGCTAATGCTGCTGTAAATGAGAAAAAAGAGGCATATGCTACTACTCTCGCTGCTGTAAATGAGACAAAGAATTCCGATGCTACTATTCTCGCTGCTGTAAATGAGACAAAGAGAAGCTAATGCTGCTGTAAATGAGAAAAAAGAGGCATATGCTACACTCTCGCTGTGTGAACGAGACAAGATGAGCTAATGGCTAAATTGAGAAAAAAGAGGAATATGCTACTACTCTCGCTGCTGTAAATGAACAAAGAGAAGCTAATGCTGCTGTCAAATGAAAAAAGAAGCATATGCTACTTCTCTCGCTGCTGTAAATGAGACAAGGAATCCCGATGCTACTATTCTCGCTGCTGTAAATGAGACTAAGAGAAGCCAATGCTGCTGTAAATAAGAAAAAAAGCATATGCTATTACTTTTGCTGCTGTAAATGAGAAAAAAGAAGCATATGCTACTACCCTCGCTGCTGTAAATGAGACAAAGGAAATCTGATGCTACTACCCTCGCTGCTGTAAATGAGACAAAGGAAATCTGATGCTACTACCCTCGCTGCTGTAAATGAGACAAAGGAATCTGATGCTACTACCCTCGCTGCTGTAAATGAGACACAGGAAATCTGATGCTAACTACCCTCGCTGCTGTAAATGAGACACCCGGAATTTGATGCTAAATGGAAAAAAACCCTCGCTGCTGTAAATGAGAAAAGGAAATCTGAATGGCTGTAAATGAGACAAAGAAATCTGATGCTACCCCTCGCTGCTGTAATGACAAGGAATCTGATGTAACTCGCTGGAAATCTGATGCTACTACTCTCGCTGCTGTAAATGAGACAAAGGAAATCTGAGCCTACTACCCTCGCTGCTGTAAGTATCAAAAAAGAAGCTTTTGCTACTTCTCTTTCTGCTGTAAACAAGAAAATAAGTAGCAGATACTATTATTCTTGCTGCTGTGAATAGGACAAGGAAAATGCGTATTAAGGAAATAATTTTACGTGATAAACTCTAATGTTTGGTTTCTAAATCAAATTTTGACTCATTACTATGGAATGTTTGCGTGTCTCTAATACTTTTCTAATATTTGCGCCTCAAATACTCAGACATTTTGAATGAAAACCATTCGCAGGGCGTGATAATTTTGGTTAAATTTAGGTCCCATTTTTTAGGGTTTACACTTTCGTTTCCCATATATCGACCGTATAGTTGGTGTAGAAAATTTAAAACATCTAAAAGGGTTATTCCTTTGACCTAATCTTTTAAAGACATTTATGCTATTATACGAGTATTTAATAATCAAAATCGGATAACTATAACACCAAAGTTATGGGCTCTTCAAAACCACAAAAAATGGTGGAGAATTTCTTTAAAAAAATTGGTTTTTGTGATTTTTTGGCCATTTGTCATATGCCATATCTTAAGTTATAGTTATCAAATTTTTATGAAAAAACGCTTGTTTTATAGTGCATCTTACCAGGTTTAAAAAATGTACGCTTCATGTTTTGCACACGATCCACAGGGAACCACTTATTGCATGGAAACTGGACTTTTCTTACAAACAGCGTGCAAATCGCACTTTGCGCGCGATTTTCGCCTTTTTTTATCCAAGTGCATTTATTTGAAAGGCTCTACTCTGGAAAGACAGACTATGTTTTCCTTTATAATTTATGGTATATTTTCAGAAAAATTTGGTTTGAAGTTTTTCAAAATGAGTCACACTTTTCAGGTCTGGCTTTTGGACTATTATAGTGTAGCTGACTGATCAGAGTTTATGGCTACCTTGCGACCTTATCAATTTTTATCTTGACATAGTATAATGAGAATTTATATTAAGCAGTTCTATAACCAATCTAGTTTCCTTTCTGTGTAAAAAAAATGACATTCTTTCATTTATTCAAATGAATAATTGAGACTGAGGATGTTGCCAATTATTAAACTTATTTTCGTGGTCAAGTCGAAAGTGAAAATGAGTGCACTGAGGGACAATAATCTAGTCAAAGTCAACTTGAATGTCTAGGAGTGGTTTTTGAAAACATAGCGGAAGATGTGCATGCCGGGGGCCCCTCACCCCCTATCATTGTGACCCCGTGACCTCCTTTTACTCATTAACAAATTTTGTCTAAGTTCCTTAAATTCGCCAAAATGCTATTCTAAGACAGTCAGTCTTTTGAGACATTTTTTAAAACAGAATTAAGTTTATTATAAATAAAAATTTAATTGTAAATCATCAAAAAGTTAAAAATGGTAAATGCGGGTTCAATTTGTAGATCTTTAATTAGATTTTGTTAATTTTTTTATTTTGATGAATTTTGTAAGCCGCTTTGAAGTTGTTTTGAAGTAAACTATTGCTTTAACACGCATTTTTGAATGCATTTATTAAAACTACTGTTTTTATTTTAAAGAAATAAATAAAGTTGCTGAATAAAGTAAATTATTTCTATAAGAGTAATGAAAAATCAACTTTTTGAAGGAGGGCAGATTTTGAACGGTAGAGCGCAGCAGTGGGTAGCGGAAGCAACTGATATGTGGTGGGGGCGCCCGATGAATGTACCAGACATGGCGAGTGTTAAATTGGGTGAATGAGGTTTTGTGTGTGAAGAAATTTTTTATTTAATTTAATCGCGTAGTGATTTATTCGAACTTTGTTACGGAAAGTTATTTGTTATGTTTATTATATTAATTTGAATTCGAAACCGATATTTAATAAAATGCAGAACGTGGAAGAAGATTCGTTGAAAGAAAAACTCTTCTTTAACGAAAAGCTGGAGCGAGCAGGACAAGACCTGGCTAAATCAACTCAATCAAATAATTCTAGCCCTATTAAATCTGAAACGGATACGTTTTCCACCTTACAATCCCGATATATGACGGATTCGTCCGTGGAAGACGAAGACGACGTTTCAGAGGTAAATAATATTAAAATAAATTCAAATATTCGTTGGAATTTTTGTATTGTGTGGTTGCCGTGCGTATTATTAATGGACCTAGCAGACATCTTGTAGCATAGTTTAGCGAACCCATTTAATAACCCATATTTATTACGATGTTTTACGACATACGCCCTTTTATTAACTAAATCAAAGTCCTTTGCTTATAACTAATAATGAAATAATATTAATTTTCCGACGGTGCTTATGTGGCCTTTGGAAGATGGAGGAAGGTTGACATGTCAGTTCATTCTAATGTCACTTGTTCTCTTATTTTCTATTACTTCCCTACCCTTTATTATTTAATAATTTATTTTATCTCCCTAATAATTTATATAAAGCCTCTAGTTTTCAATTAGAGAAAGTATCTGTGGCAATTAATATGATTAAGTCGAATATTTAGCATGTGGTTAGCAATTTCTTTTTATCATTTGGGTTGGTCCTATCAATCTTTATTGCGTAGTTTTGCTTATTTTTTTATTTTTCATTACTACATTTAAAAATGTAATTAATGCATTCTTTATTCTTCAAATATTTATCTTTTAATTATAAATAATATTTATGCAATTGGTCAATTAAATTTCTGCATATTTCTTAGGATTATGAAACCTCCCTGGTACTGTTATATTTCTTTTATTTGGAACGTTTTTATTATTTCTCTATATTTGGTAATATTTATATGTTTATTTATTTTAAACGTTTATTTATAACATTATCCATCATATAGAGGTTAATTTATTCACGAAATAGTTAATTTTGTAACAATATTCCAATGTCAATGGTGTCCTAGACTAACCTATGCAGTTATTGACCCATACCTACCTTCAAATTGTTCCAGAACTATTTTAATTAATTTCTTGAATAGTTATTTGATTTGTTTTTATCTCGACTCTCATTTGACTTAAGTTCATTAGCTTTGTTCCAGTCTCTACTGATTTAAATTCTCTGTAGTTATTATTTAGAATTGAACAATGTTTTTAAAATAAATATAGGTTATAATTTATATTATGCCTTAAAAAATTTGATGTTGATGAACTTTTTTTTTTTTTAACTTAGTTTGTGTTTCTTTACATGTTTATTACTTCCTATTTGAATATGTTTAAATTAATGTGGGTATTTTTATTAAAAATTATTTGAATTTGGATAAAATTACTATAATTTCCTCATCAAAATGATTCACAATTTGGAATGAAATATATTCTTAAAGAATGCTACTTCAAAATTTATATTTTATTTTATTCTATTCTTCGTTTGCTTTTTTTGCCAATAGAATTGCTGTATTGTTTAAAACAAATAATAATAATAATAACCTAAAGTTGTTAACTTCTTCAACATTAAATTTAAATGTAAAATTTAATTTAAAAATGCCATTGATGGATCAAATGCTTAGTTGGCAATAATGCATTTTTTGTTAATTTTAATTACAGTATGATCATTATTATAGGGTTTCCTTTTATTAGATTCCCAAATGGGAGATCTGTGTGTATTAATTACTTTTATTTGTTTTCATTCAGTGTTATCTCTCCACCTAATGGATAAGCTACTGATAGTTCAAATGTTAAACCAAGCTTTATTCATTGTTAGATTTTTTTTGGTTTTTCGGTGCATTTCTGTCTCCAAATATTCTGCTTTTTTCTGTTCTTCGGATCTTATTATGACACTCTGTGATAAACAAGTATAACCGCATAATCTTTGATTAAAATCAATAATAAAACCAGTTGAACAATCAAAATTAAGTCTAAAATCAATCATTTTAGTATGAGTTGTTTGTTATCAATAAAAAGTATGATTGTATTTTAACATTTTCAAATGTTAAAATGCAAATGAAAAAAGAGAATGGACCTTATTTGTCTTTGAGGGCTGTAAAGATGTAAAATATAATAATAATATTAACTTAAATTTGTTATTTTATTTCCAAAAACAAGATTAAATGCATTCTTTGTGTCAAATTAACGAAAATCATAACTTATCTATGAATGTTTTATGCATAAGTTTTTACCTTGAAATTAATTAGCATTAGTCTTTTATGTGAGACTTATAATTGTTTATTTATATATATTTAAAGACGGGAGTAGACATGTTTATTTATATTTATTTAAAGGCTGGAGTAGACAATTTATAAATTAGTATACTCTTTATATTCTATTTAAAAGTGGTTTTTTGATATTTTATTTGACAAAATAATATAGCGAAAGCCATATATTTTTTTTATTTACTGATAAGTATTAAACTTTAATTATCTCTACTTTTTTTTTCATAAATTCCTTTTTATGATATATATAAATTACAGTAATTACATTTTATAATTAAAGTTATTTTGCCCACATTATAAGAGAAGAACTCTTACTTATATTAGTATTAAATACAGCTCGATTTAGCACTAATAGATAAAGCTTTTTATGAAAGATATTGACAGGTGGAATCATTATTTAATGTTGAATTATAGTTAAACATGTAAGCCTTATTTTATTGTGTAATTTAAATAAGAAATGTGATTACTAATTACTTAATAAGTATGGTGTCTGTGTGAGGTATAAACAACCCCATAGGGTCAAAGAAGCACAATTTGGTATTTTTTAAGGCATATAACTAAGCATTAAGGTTTTATCCATTAGATCATTTTCATATGAAATCAATAGCAGAAATTAGACTGCTAGAGATTGGTTTTAATTTTAATCTCTCTTCTTTTTTGGATTTAGATGTATAGTTTTTGCTTTAAATGGTTATTGGGTTTAAGGGTAATTAAACCTCAGTAGAGTACAAAAATATTTAGTGAATCTTTAGTAGACATAATCCCCTTTTATCAATACAATATATATATCAAAATATTTGTAGTTTAGAAATATGACACAGAAGTAATCAAAATGTTATTTATTTTACGTTTTACTTGTATGAACATAGTTAATTTTTTTATTTATTCAGTTAATGCATTTATTTATTTATTTCTCAAGAACAATCGATGTATACTCAGCATTTTATGTTATGTGTAACTACACATCAACACACATCCACGAACTACAAATCCAATTCTCCTAAACATTATTTAAAAACCTGAGGTCAACATGTTCACATTTACTTGTACTCATAAAAGTGTACATAAGGGGGGGGGGTATTTAGCAAAGTAGTGAATATATAAATGGATACATTGTTACAAGAAGAGTTAAATATATTTAATGAATTAAGATGTTGATAATATGGGGTACACCAATGTTCATCCTAATATTTTTTTGCACTTTTAAGACTAATCTATTACTTTCAGTTAGTTTAAAAGCAAAACCCTGTTATGACACTTTAATACCATATTATAATTTATAGTTTATAAAACTTAAGATAAGTTAAATCCATTTATTTGTGATTTATATTTATTTTGCAGTGATCACTAATCAGTATGTTTACTCTTTTGATGTGTTCAATCTTTGGCTAGTTATATATATTTGGCTAGGTCAAGTTTTATCCCCAAGTATAAGGTTAAAGATCGTTGACCTTCAAAGTTGTGTCAAAAAACTACCTTAAGTTTTTTTTATCTGTTGTATACTTCTTAAGTACTTTATTATAGGCTAAGCTGGATAAATTGAAGTACTGTTCAAACCTAATTAAAACAGATTTATCCTTATTGTAAAAATACTCTTGACTTTTTGAATTCCTACATAGTTGTCATTTTATGTTTCATGTGTTCTATTCAATGTTTGAAAATCAAATTTTCTTCTTAAAAAATAAATCTTTTTATTACTTTGAAAGCTTCTATTCCATGTTTTAAACAAACATCTTGGAAAAAATCAGGGCCACCTGTTACCTGAGTTTTTCATCTCAGTTTCTTAAGAACTGTTTTAGTCACTACACTTGTGTTTAGTAAACATATATGAAGTCTGGTATTGCTCTTTTAAATAAATTACTTTTCCTTTCATAGGACCTATTTTTGTGCAGTAAGTTTTGTTAAATCTTACCCCTATATGGTCGGTGTCGTTAGTGTATTGATAAGTGGTTATCACTTACATCTACTCAGTCATGCACAGAGACTTTTTGTAAATGTTTGAGATTTTAAGTGTAGTCTTCTCCAGACTTTTTACAGTTTAGTTGTTATTTCTTTATTTTTCTTGATTAAAAACAATTTTTGGTTCCTAATTAGTGATATTAATGATAAAGAGGTGAGATCACCTAGCAAGTAGACCACGTTGTTGGGTCCATTTTAATAACTCCCTTAGATAGAAGATAGTGTTTGTGAAAGATTATTCATTCCTTGCTTAAAAATCCTGGGGCCCCGGACGTAAATCAAATCCAGACTGTCTAGATGGCAGGCACTTTGTGGTATCAATTACACTACCAAAATCCCCAGGTTGCTATGTATCCGATAGTTTTTTTTTTTTTTTTTTTTTTTTGTCTCTTCAGTAAAGAGATATATTCTTTTCTGCATGTACCGTCGTGACGACATAACATGCATGATGAATCTTCTTTTTTCGATTTAAATATCTTGAAATGTTAAATAATATTTTTGGTATCCGATAGTGAATTGTGCAATAAATAGAAGCTTGTTTTTAGAACCGTTTGACTCTCCAAAGTAACCTTTCTGTTGGCACAACTGTACCTAAAGTGTTGTTAAGGTTGACATGATTTTTGTATCGTTATTATCTAGGAGTGGAAAACACTTAATGCTCAACCTGGAATGCATTGCCCTGAAATTTTGCCACTGTTGTTTATAAATACTAGTTCAGTTTCTTGTACTTATTGTCAGGCTATCTTATTATATGGTTTGAAATCCTTTGTTATGTAAATAAATGTTTAATTTGAACAAGAATGGAAGTAGTATTGGTTTTTACTAATTAACATAGAAACAATAGGGTCAAGAGAGTATTTATTGGACTAGATTTATTATAGTGGCTATGGTTTCCATGTCATGCCAATGTTGTCATCTTGCTAAAAATAATATATTATAAATATATAATATATTATATATATATATATATATATATATATATATATATATATATATATATATATATATATATTATATATATATATATATATATATTATATATATATAATATATATATAATATATATATATATATATATATATATATATATATATATATATTATATATATATATATAAAATAATATATTATTATTTATTTATAAATTATTATGGAATTAAGCTTCCTAATTAGTATACAAACAATGTATATGCTTATTTTTTTAAGACTCATGCACAGGCTTTTTTAATTTTTGAGTTCTGAGGGGCTTGAATGGATGTCAATATTTTTCCCTGGATGTCCCTACTTTTTTTTGTACAAACAGGATTTTTCTTATGATTTTGTGGAGTGTTGGTGGTCATTTACCAATTGTATAGGGTTCCCTGATAAGGTATCAATTATTTTTATTTTTGAAAAACTGTCTTAAGTTAAAACCTTTTTAATGGGAAAACATTCCTAATGAGAAATTTTTTCCAGACATTTTTCTTATTAAAACCTATGTAATTTTAACAGTATAAAGACAAACCTCTATAATGTTGAGCTTGAAATAAATCTATAGAACTATGGGGTTCAAAATGCTGTCTTAAAAGGATAATAAAAGGATATGTTATTAATATATATAAAAGAAAATAGGTAAATACATTTTTAATTTTAGGATTTAGATACTACTAACATCCTTTCTATTTTTCATGTACTACAAATACCCTTTCTAATAAAAGTTGTTAACAGCTCTAACAACTGTTTTTCTTGTAAGCTAAACAATTCCTTGTTTAAGATGTTTTTGTCCATCTGGTGATTTTCAAGCCGTGCTTTATGATTACTTGGTAAGTTGCTTGTTTCGTTAGGTTGACGATCAAAAATGGAATTCTTAAATTGTTTGTTTTGACTTTTAATGAGAACACAATAATATTCTTAACAAAATAGGCCACAAATTGAACTATTCAATAAATGCTTATACTTGCTATTTGAGAACAAATTTTGTTGTGACATATAATGTGGACAATATGACCTTTGAGTCGTTTAATTGTAGAGTTTATTTATTTATTATTTAACCGTGGTATTTATTTCATTAATAACCTGATTCTTACCTGAAATTTCATCAAATACCCATTGGTAAAAGATACAAAGGAAAAAAAGCAAGATATGAGATGAAACACTTATTATTGCATTGTAGAATAGCAAATAGTATTAAGCTTACGAATTGTCAATTATTTTAAGTGACATTGCCTCATTAGGTCTCATTAATTCCAATTTGTTGCTTATTCATCTTGAGATAATTAATTAAATTTCAATAGACAATCAACAGGGTAAATCTTGCTTTAAGTGTTACATTTATTATGGCGAGTGATAAAAAATAGTCTAAATGTTATAGGATACACAAATGTACTGTTTATTATGATTATTTGTAATGTTTATTTTGATTTACCAAATAAAAAGTTTTAATAAGTGGGTACACCAGATCGAATATATGAGTAGACAGTTGTGTGTGTATTTTTATGGTTTTATGTTGTGTTTATTTTTATTAATAATTGAAAAAATAAGCATTGTATGTTTACACATTTGTATGTACTTTTAATGGTTATGTGTAATGCATATTTTGACTTATGGGATAGAAGTGTTAAAGCAATGCTTTATAGAACAAAACTGTAACTGATAACGGAGTTGATAGTGGGGGCTAAGAAGGTATTTGATGGTTATTATGTTTAGGTTGTTCTGTTATTATTTAATTAAACTAGTGGGGGGTTTTATATGCTGTGCACTTATGTTATTTTGGTATTAGTCTAAGAAAAGAAGAAATAATACTTTTTGGAAAAAAATTAATAAAATTTATAATTATAAATAATAGTTGTTTATGCACCAAGGGAGTAAAGAATTCTATTATTTCCATAAGTAGTTAATTAAATAAAAGTCTAGAGAATCACAGCATGTAACTCCTGAGGCGAAGCTCAGGTATTTATGACTATAAACTCCCGAGGCTTTTAATAACTTTTTCTCGGGAGTGAAAAGTGCTTCTTTACTCCCCAAAAACTAGTTAATAAACTTCACATTATTCTCAGTCTGGAGATAAAGGGTTTTTTTTAATAATATTAGACTTATATTGAAAGGTTTAAGGTAAAAAACATTTATCATTATGTTTTCTCTTAGCCCATGTTTTTATTTTTGAACTTACATCCTTTCACTCTATAACCCTTTAATTGTAGTCTTTCTCTTTCCTGAGTTAGTCTTTCAAATGACAAAGTATGTTTACTCTTAAAATAATTTTACTGTGTCTAAATTTAAGTATTTAAAGTCAAGGAAGTAAGCTGACAGTTTTGATGCTCTCTCCCTTACAAGTGCTATCTTGATAATGATCCTTTTCTGTCTAACCTTGGTTTCCCTATGTGTGTGTGTGTCTTATCAGTAAACTAATACTACTCTGTTTTTTAGCTGTGTATCTTTGTATTTATGTATGTCAAACAATAAAAACTTAACAAGAAGCATTTCTAAATGCAGTATTAAACAGTCAAGTTGTTTAAATAAGCTAAGTAATACAATACTGGTGTTATCAATGTTAAGATGTAGTTATTTTGTTTTATCTGTTGTCATATATAGCTGTGAATTTTTTTGTAATTAAAGAATACTATAGTGGTTTTGCCATATCCCACTACTCCACTCATGCTAAGATGTGTTCATCGTGTATCCACTTTTCTGCTGACTTATATGTCATTCTATAAAAATTAGTGCTGAGTATAGAAATAGTTAAATTAGCATAACTAAACACAAATTTTATTTGCTTAAGTTTTCTAGTTGGTCCTGATTCATGTTTCTTATAGTTTTCATTATTGTTTTTAAGGTTGTTTTTATTATTATTTATTGTTTATTTAATTTTTTAACGCTCATAGAATGTGTGTGAGTCTGTTATGAGTACTAAACATGTATTGGTTTGTGTGTGTGTGTGAGCCTGTTATGTCTAATGAAATTTTTGGTGTGTGTGTGTGTGTTATTTCAGCAATGTTGTTGAAATGTAGCAATCTCATTCTTATTATATAATTTTACCCTAACTGTCATATTTTGTATAATACATATTTTTTTGAAATTAATAAAATCAGTGCACATAAACTTGTAAAATAATGGAGAATGAAAACAATGCACAAATAAGTATAAAATATGAAGGAAAAAATATTTATTATATGGCCATTATTATTTAAATCCAATATTGAACAAAGAAATAAATGATTTATATAAATCATTTATTTATATTAATTAATATTTATCGGACCTACTGTAATCTAACTAGAAAAGTATTAGAAAGGGTTAATGAATATACTGTTGTAAACAATACTAATAACTAAGTAAAGAAAATATGAAATTTATAATATTTAAATAACAAACTATGTACTACAATTTAAAAAAAAAATATGATTACAAATTAAAAAGAAAATAAATATAATGTCTTCATTATATTTTCTTTACTATATTATTTTTATGCAATAAATATAAATGCTACTTCCTTGTGTTGGTGTGAGAGTGACCTTGGGGTCATTTCATTAATTATTTGCCATTGAATTATTATTTCCTATATTATCATCATTATTAGTATTATTACATTCCAATGAAATTTAATTTGCTTTTCTTTGTTGTTTTTCTGGTCGTTTTCATTTCCATTTTACTGTAGTGTTTTTTTTATTTTTTATAAATTTTATTTATTGTGTACATTTTTTAATTTTTTTTTTATTATTTTAATTCTAATTATTTATTTACTAATTAATCTTTTATTTGATTTATATTTTTATTATTTTTTATTTGCCTATTTCCCTGATTTATATCTCTCTACCTATTACTTCTTTTTTATGCCCTAAATTTGTTGATATTGTCCGATATTTAATTTCTATGTTTAATTTTAGCAAAGATCCTAATGACTGTGCTTCTATTTTGTTTTAGGAGGAAGGAGAGCAGTCTGTGGACCCTGAGACACAGGCCAGGCTTGAAGCACTTCTGGAAGCCGCTGGTATGTCTTTCTGATCATTCTTACTGGGGATGTGTGATAATAATTTAATAATTTCAATTAATTAATCATTTTTTAATAATAATAAATTTTAATTTTTTTTTAATTTAATAATTTTTTAATTCAATAATTTAATTTGAATTTAATTTAATTAGCAAAGAAGCTATTCCTGAGCAACTTAAAGCCTTTAGCAACTTAATAAAACAAACTTAAAAATATCATTAGGACACATTACCAAACAAATATTTTTGTAATTTTTTAAAAAAGTTTGTTGTGACTACATGCTGGATTAACAGCAAAGACTAAACTCCTTTTAGCAGGACTTGATTATCAATCTAAGTTTCATTGAAATTAGATCAACCATTCATGGTGAAGAGCAGATATGAATGAGGCCTCATTATGTTTGGGAAACTTCATAACATCCTTAGTAACACTTTATATCAATCATATATTTTTTTGTATTTTTTATGATTTATTTAAAAGTTCAACGTGACACTATTTTGTTACGCCAAAAAAGTCCCCCTTCCTGTCGCCCTGTTGGGTTAATCTCAAGGCTCCCAAGGCGAGTCTGCTACAAGAAACTGGCCAAGAAGAATTAGACTCATCTCACCGGCACTGATGATGATCGTTATGGTCGAAAGCTGACTATGTATATTCAATTATATCGTTGCGGAAAGACAAATGCTGTTTACTTTTTATTGGAATATTCCACATCTCAATAATTTTCGGACCTAAGTTACCAATTAATTTCAAAGTTTCCCCAAGTCTCATTATAATTGGATGAACAGTTTGAGCTGTAGCAGGTTTACAAAACATGTGCACATCCTTTCACTCCTACATACATATAGACACAAATTTTGGGGTTTGTATATAATAAAGGTTGTTGTTTCGACTGTGATTTTGTGTTAATCACACATTTTGTATAATAAATAAACACTATAATTTTAAAAAAAATGTTATAATAATACTTGGTCTATTATCATAATAAAATAAATCAGACATGTTTTAGGAAGTATCCCATCATCAGTGTACATATAAACATTTATTTTTTTATGTACACTTTTTTATATCTACACTTATATGTACACTGATGATGGGATACTTTCCAAAACGCGTCTGATATATTTTATTTTGTTATGATATTAGACCAAGTATTATTAAAACATTTTTTTTTAAATTATAGTGTTTTTATTATAGAAAAAGAGTCTGTAGATGGTAAAACTTCCACAATTGATTAAAAAAGTGGGTGTTCAGCTTTTTGCTAATGCATTGCTTCCCTCTCCTTTAAGGAGGGGAAAACAATTCACATTTCAGATATGAAGATAAAATCAATTAAAATTTGAAAAATTAATTTTTATGGCATTTTATGTTGGTAAAGCTAAAAATACTTTTCTGAAAAAAGGAAGTTATTGCTCTGTAAATTATTGTATAAAATACAAAAATAAGCTTTTTACAGTGTTGTCTATAAGAAAGAGGCATTTTATGATTTGTTCTCTTGTAATTTTATTAATTTTATTGATAAGTCATTGTTATGTCAGGTATAGGTAAGCTGCACACTGGAGATGGTAAACAACTTGCAGATCCAGAAGTCCTCAGGAGGCTCACCTCGAGTGTTTCCTGTGCATTGGATGAAGCAGCTGCTGCTCTCACTAGAATGAGAACTGAGAATACCAGGCCACAACCTGAAAGGTAATGTAATGTATACAACTTGAACCATCATCTAGAATAGAGTACTTAATACTAGTTCAACTGGTAGTTAAAACTTATGGGATAAGTAAGAAGGGGGCAAAACATTTTTACATGGTGTCCATAATTCATACTGAAGCCATTTCTAAGAGATGTTGGTTATACCAACATCCTTCTTTTATACCACCAACTACCTCTTTGGTTTATAGGAAGGATATTAAGAATTCAAAAATAAAGCACTAATAAGGTTGGGTGTGAACAAAGTATAATCAAATCGAGTAGGGTAATCTTATTATATAAGTGAAGAGGAAAATCTTGAAAAAAAAACAAGGGCTTTTGGGACCTTTTTAATAGCACAGCACTAAAACATTGTAATAATTTTTATTAATGCAGTCAGTCATGTTAATAATTTGAACTTTTATAGCCTAGATGATGTGATTAAAGATTTATAATATGTATCTATAACACCCATTTCAAACCTTCTTATTTTTTCTGGTGAAAAAATTAGCAAGTCAGTAAATTAGTTGCTTCACTAAAATTCTGCAATGTAGTGTATGCTTATAATAAATAATATTTACAAAACACTTTTATTTACCGCTTCAAAGTTTTTAACTCTGGTGGAGTTGCTACTAACTCAGTGTCACTTAAATCATTATCAAACATTGTAAATATTATTGTCTATTAAATAAATACAAATGTAATTATTTTAAGTATAATTTTGATGAAAAATAAACAAGAACATAACAGAGAGAAAGATATACTGTTAAATTTTAAATTTAATTTTGATGAAAAAAAGAAACAAAACACAACAGAAAGATATACTGTTAAAACAGTAACTATAGGGGAACGTCAACAATAATGTGGGCTTCAGAGCTCCTCGCAGGCAAATAAATGAACTCCCTTCTAAGGTAAAAAGTTTTTGTTTGTACGCCGTACAAACAAAAACTCCTTTTTACAATAGAATAAAGTAAACCTAAACTCCCTACTTCTGGAAAAAATGGATTTTCCATAAAAATAACCTCCATAATTTTTTGTAACCTTCTTCTTTTATTCTTACATCTTTATTATTTGCACATCGGAACACTTCGTATTTTTTTCTGTTCCATTTAGATATTATGATTGGGATTTGATGTTCATTGCATTTAAACTTTCAACTTTTTTGTAGTTTTAATTTACAATCTGAATATTTGTTTTGTTATCAGAACACTGGTGGAAGCCTGTTCAGACGGAGATGTAGGTACAGTTAAGAAATTATTAACAGAAGGTAGAAGTGTTCATGAAACTACAGAAGAAGGGGAGAGTTTACTATCACTCGCCTGCTCTGCAGGATATTATGAATTAGCTCAGGTAAATAAATCCTTTTTTCAAATTCTCAGCCTCCATAAGCTATTATAATTTTTTTATAAAACAAATGTTAAAACTATTTTTAAATAGCTTTTAACATTTGTATTTATCTATTTAAAAATTGCATTTATCTATTTAAAAATTGCATTTATCTATTTAACCATTTAAAAATACTTTAAACTATTTTAAATAGTTTTTAACCTTTGTATTTATCATTGTTTTATAAAAACAATCAAAATAAAGTATAAGGTGTAGAAAATGTGTAGTAAACAATCAAAATGGAAAAATTCTGAATTTTAATTATTTCATCTTTCTTTGTTGACAAACCTTTTTTTCATGTATCATATAATCATTTAAATCCCTTGTATTACTTCTACTGGTTATAATCAAGTTTTTTTCTGTCAGAACCCTTTAACTTAACTAGTGGGTACTCTTACACTTTCTTTCTATTATATTTAACTAGAAATTTCCAGTTATCAGTATGCCATATAAGAGCCAGTAAATTTAGTAGATTTTAGTTAGTATTTTTTTTTCATGATGTGGTATACTGTAAGCTTTTTGTGGGTGTATAAAAAACTGATGCTATAAGTTAAAAATTTATAAACATTTTTATAATTAACCACATAGTAATTTAAAAATAATAGTTTATCAAAGTTAAATTTAAAGCAAATAAGGAGCATAACACAAGAACAGATGCTACACTTTCCGCCATATTTCAATGAAAAAACTAAACCACACCACGTCTAGGGGATCAGATCATCCAGGGTTGGCTGGTTAATTTAACTCCAAAATACAAATTCCCTTACTATACCATTAGTTTTATATAAATTTAAAATTTGTATAAGGTTTGTGATGTACATTATACATAATTAAGAGTAAGAAGTAATGTGATGTGAATATAATCGTGCGTTTCCCAAGTAATTTTTCCATTTTAGTTTCAGCCAGCCCTGTCTAGCTTTAATAATGATTACTTTCCAACATGTTGTTGATCAACTTGTCATTGTGCATCAGTCAACATGGCATTCAGAACGCAGGTTGATCAAATTATGATGTCACGCATAGTTGACAGATTAAGAAGAAAGAATCAAAGCAATATTCACAAGTTTAAAATTTTATTTGTGTCAGTTCGTTTCCATTTAGAATGTGTTTCTGTATTTTATTTTCTAGCCAACTAGTTAACTGTCAATTTAAAAATCTAAGTATAAATTTGATTTAGTTATAAATTAATGCCTAACTGTTTATACTTTTAGCGAATTTTTTATCATCATAAAGGTAATTTAATTGTTTCGTGAATTATATATTAATATTTAGATTATTCCCAATAAAAATATTTTTGAAAGCAATTATAATATAATGTATTTTATTATCTGCCATCTGTAAGTTATTTATTTTCATTCTGTACGTAATGAATGAGGGGCCATGCTAATAAATACATTTGTTACTTGTGTTATAGGTACTATTAGCAATGCATGCTAATGTGGAAGATAGAGGAATCAAGGGAGACTGTACTCCTCTTATGGAAGCAGCCTCGTCTGGTTACAGTGAAATAGTTAAACTTCTTATATTAAATCGAGCTGATGTTAATGCACAGTCCACATCAGGTAACACTTCTATTAACTTATGTGGCATTTTGATGATTTTTTTCCTATTTAAATTTAGGTACTTGATGTACAGTTGGTATCTGTTGTCTTCTTTTAGTTGGTGAGTGGTCTTCCTAACTGGTGGTGTGTTAAGCCACCTGCAATACTCAGCTGACATTCATCATAAATAATTTCATAAAGGAGGTTACATGAGAACTTATGTTGAGCATAAATAAAAACAAAAAAATATAATAGTATACTAAGTACATAAATAAACATTAATACATCTTTACTTAAAGTGAAAATGTACTAATGTTGTCACAGTACAAGTATTAACTTTTGCACTCCTGTCGTTAAAGTGTCGGGTCTTTGACTCTATAGAGGTCTCTGGTTCAGATTTCAGACTACATTCTCGATTTATATTTAATGCCGTACAAATTTATACCTAATGCTTAATGAATACAACTTTTTTCTGAGGTTGTGCCCCTAGACGTAAATTGTGATGAGCCGCAAGGCTCTTGATGGGAAATATCATTATTATTTAAGTTGATGGACTTGATAGAATGTTGATTTATTGAAGGTTTAGCTACAGTATTTCGTTTTCTTGGTGTAAGTATGAGAATAAGTGTGAGTATGTTATGGAAAGTGTTGTCTAGTGACCTCTGGGGGTCTATGGAAAGATTTTAGGGGGCCCCATAAGCTAATGGACAAAATATTGAAAAAGATATGTAAGCATTATTAAGTTAACTTTAACTTTATTATAATTATATATAATCACAGTTTACAGTTCTAATATCCTCTACTGGATTTCCAAAGGGAAAAATGAGATAGTTTGTAAATACGTGAATGTTTTGATAAGTTTATGAATCAAGAGATTATCGTCATAAGTTTTTATTAGTAAGCATAAACATCTATTTCCTGTGGTTGGTAAGAAGGTAAAAAGTGGACGTCCAAATTTTGTGAAATCGGGTTTTTGTGCAAATAATAGCGATATGTCAGGGACCTATAAAAAATTACACAAGTTTACTGAAAATGATTCCAGTTTAATATAGGGATTAATTTATTAACTGTTAAATCTGATTAAGGTTGATGAAATCAGGCTAAAGACCTGATATACTACATTTTTAAGCTCTTTTGTGCAAATTATGCAGTGCTTTGCTAGCCTATATTTATAACATTATGAACAAAAAAAATATTGATAAGTTATTGAATTTCTTATTGGGGTAGGGGGGGAGTAAGAAGCTAGGGCTTTGCCAAGTGCCACTTATCTACAATAGGGGTCCGCTGAGCTCTGAAGTTTGTGTATTCTTGTTTTAAATGTCAACATATAATAAAAAATAAACAGTTAAATGCAAACTATAGTAAAATGTGAATTACTGTTATAGGAAACACACCTCTAATGTATGCATGTGCTGGTGGTCATAATGAAGTAGTTAAGATCCTATTAGATGCAGGAGCTAATGTAGAAGATCATAATGAGAACGGACACACTCCCCTTATGGAGGCTGCTTCAGCCGGTCATGTCAACGTAGCAGCTGTGAGTTATAAAACCATGATTACTAATCTCATTTTAGACAATATTCAGCTTAATGATGTTACAGTCAAGGGCCTTCATGATATGGCAGTCAAAGACTTGGTTGAGTCTTGTCCCTTTAGATTTGTGAAAAATTTGTATGACAAATGCTAAATTTAGTAAAAATGGAAATCGAATGACAAATGGAAATGTACTTGGAAATCGTAGATCTATTACAAGTTTACATTTTTAGTGAAAATCTTTTGTGATTCCATATATCCTTTTATTATTGTTTACAAATATCTACTATTCTAATTGAGTTACATAAATATAATGAATAAATAATTTTATTATAGATATCTAACCTTCCTTAATCAGTCTGTTTCAAATAGAAATGTGGACTTTCCTTAAATCATGAGATATTTTACATTGAGAATTTTCTCTTATTCTAATTGCTTAATCATATTGTAACGGAATGCTACCAGAAGAGTTCTGTACCCTCACTTCTTGCTAGATTGTTGTCAAATTTCATCCATAGGTTACATTGGAAACATGATTTGTTTATTTAGACACTATTAGAAAGAGGAGCTGGGATCAACACACACTCAAATGAGTTTAAAGAGTCAGCTCTAACTCTAGCGTGCTATAAAGGACACCTGGACATGGTTAGGTTTCTACTAGCTGCTGGTGCAGATCAGGAACACAAGACTGATGAAATGCACACGGCTCTCATGGAAGCCTCTATGGACGGACATGTCGAAGTAGCTAAACTATTGTTAGACTCGGGTGCACAGGTAACTGATTATTTATTTTAATATAAGCTTATAAAAATAACTTAACAACATTCTTTATTTGGTGTGAAAACTGCCACTGTCACTGCATTCCTACTCTCTATTTTTCTTACATTCACTTTACTCATTATACTCACTATAAGCATGCAGTAAATCAATGGACACAATATCTATATCATTTGATACTACCGAGTTTTGCAAAACATGAATTAGTTAACACAATATAATTGTGCGAGGGACACCTAGGAAATGTAGCAAGCAAAATGAAATGCTACATCTGGGAACTGTTCCATCATTCAATATTCGTCATCAATGACAGCTTGACATAATGTCATGTCTCAGTCTGTTTCGTTACGTCTAACTCATCAGGACACCAACAGAGTCTGAACTCACTCTGACTTTCAATTAAAATTCCGAAGAATATAATGTGAAGTAATTACCAGAGACGAGCGGTGCTCTCTTACCGCCATCATGCTTGGCAAGCAAAACATATATCATTTCATATTACTGAGTTTTGCAAAACATGAATAGTTGACTCAATATAATTGTGCGAGAGATACCTAGGGAATGTAACAAGCAAATTGCATTTTGCTTGTTACATTGTCTAGGTGTACCTTGCCCAATTATATTGTAGACACAGTGAAAACCTCTGAAATTCTTTGTGTCTTTCAAAGTCTGTTTTCTCCCCCGATGAATCCCTTAGGCCCATATAACTTGTAAAAGCTTTATGTGATGTACAAATAAAGATTATTATTATTAAAACAGCTATTGGTAGTTCTTTAAATTTTAGTTAACTTTTTGATACAATAATTGAGCTTATTGTATGATTCTTAAAACTTAAATAATTTTAACATGAAACACTTGTTAAAGTTCTAAATCTATACTTTAGTATAGCGTTTTAAGCTGTGTTTTTTTATTTTCCTGTCGATTCACGGGTTTAATTTTTTTATTCGTGTCCTGTATTATAGTGTTGTGATTGATTTCGTCTGTTTTATTCAGGTAAACATGCCGACTGATAGTTTTGAATCACCTTTAACTCTTGCAGCTTGTGGAGGTCATGTAGATCTAGCCTTGCTTCTAATAGACAGGGGAGCTAATATAGAAGAAGTTAATGATGAGGGATACACACCCCTCATGGAAGCAGCGAGGGAGGGCCATGATGAGATGGTTAAATTATTATTATCTAAAGGTAACTATTACTTTTATACCTTTAATAAAAATGAGATTGTAGTTCTGCTTTGAGCCCTATGATTAAATAGCCTTAAATAAAATATACATACTGGATCCATATCTAAGTCAACACATTTATTTATTTATATACATAAAAATTTAAGCATAAAAAAAAAAAAACATTTAGTATGTGAATGAAGCATGTGAATAGTAGAGGGGGGAGGGGGGTCAATCTGAGATTAGAGCCACTTGTTGATGAGTAGTATTTGAAGAGTTACTCTTATTGACCTATTAATCATCTCTCTAATCTTTGGTTAAATGTTTATATAGAAGTAGCTAATTAAGAAAAGTCAACATAATCCTTATACTTTTGTATAGGAAGACTAATCCAACCTGTCCTATTGTCTGTTGTGTTTCCTCCTGTAACTCTCTCACTGAGTCTCCTAATGTTCTCCTTATCCTGTATCTGTTCTATGATTCCTTCATTCCCAGTGATCAGCATTAAGTTTAGCCAGCTTATTTATATATATTTTAACTGATATATCTAGTCATTAGGTTATTTTAATCACTTCTGTGTTAAATTACAGTCTTTATTTTGAGTTTACTTTAACTTACGTATCATTTGATTACGTATCATCACGTAACTTTTGCTTGTCTTTCCATTTATTTTTTGCTAGGTTATAAAGTATCTTATTAGTTTATTTTTGTAGTGATCAAATGTTCTTACATTGTTGTATGTTGTTTTTTGTATTATGTATTGAGTACTGCAATGTTATTTACTGCTTTTTGCTGTTTAAATACTCAGATTGTATTTATATATAATATATTATGTATTTTATAAGAAATAAATTTTTAATTTTTTTCTATTTATATAACTTGTTTTTTTATAACTCTATTTATAAAAAATCACCAGTCTTGTAAATGCTCTGGTAAGGTAAGAAAATTTTGCCAATAAATCATCATATTTTATTTTAGGAGCTAACATCAATGCCCAAACTGAAGAAACGCAAGAGACAGCTCTTACACTAGCATGCTGTGGCGGGTTCCTAGACGTAGCTGATTATCTCATACAGCAGGGAGCTGAGATAGAGTTGGGAGCTTCCACACCTCTCATGGAAGCCGCCCAGGAAGGCCACCTTGACCTTGTTAGGTAAACATACATTTTAAATTGTTTATTTCAATCCTAATAATTGAGTCTTAGTTCATTTACTTTATCTATGCTATTTACAATGTCTAATCAATACTTTTCTTTCCTCTTCATACTAACTAATAATTTTTATTAATGAATAAAATAATCATCTATACCACTTCTAAATTTAACAATGATTATCCTTTTGATTTTTTAGTTGATTTCTTCTATTAAAGTTTTTTTTTAACTAGCCAAAAAAGAAAACACTGTATTTACAAACATTGGGTGCTGTCCATATACTAAGGAATGGTATGAAAAACAGATTTCTAAATCACTGATACGACGATGGTTAAAAAAACTTATTAAACACTGTACCTTAAAATTAGAATTTGTTTCTGGCTTTTAGTATGTTCGTCTTGTATTTATTTCTTCTATAAGCAGTTTGTAAATGGATGATTTCTTGTTGTCTTTAAAAAAATTGGGTGCAGGGTACCTTGGAACTTTTCCTCATCACGTCCTCCCTGCTACGGACTCGCTTCTGCATAGTATATGCATCCGTTTCATAATCAACGGTCACCCATACAGCACTGACCACGCTCAATGCTGCTTAAATTTTATGATCCAACATAACTCATGGATATACTTGCTGTATTGAAACCAAACTTAGTGTATTTATTCATTACGTAAAGGTGCTTGTACCAAATTTCAACTCAATTAGATTTTTTCCAATTACAATTTTTTTAAAAACGTACACAAGTCATTTGATAAAAATTAAACTAATTCTGATAATGAAATGAAACTTAGCACTTATGTTATTCTTATGGCTATACACGCGTGCCAAATTTCAATCGGATCGCATTATTATTTCGCTTTTTATGATTTTTCAAAATTTTTGCTTAGTCATTATTGTAGGTTAATGACGTCTACAGGTGAATAGCGCAACTACAGCAGTAGACTGCTTTTTGTACAAAGTTTCAACTCTCTAGCATAAATACACTAGGAGCTACAATGATAACAGACATACACACACATACATAGACAGGCAACTTTGTGAAAACCACTCAGGAGGCTTTAAAAAAACTGAAATGGATAATTCCAGTGACATCTAGGTTTCATTTTTTTTTGCAAACACTTAGCTTTTCTTCTATACCTATGGTATAAATGAGGAAAAATAAAAAGGTGACACTAATTATTATTGTTGTTCACAGGTATTTAGTAGAACACAATGCAAATGTAAATGCTCAAACACAAACAGGGGACACAGCGTTGACGTATTCCTGTGAGAACGGACACACCGAGGTTGCTAGACTTCTACTCGAATACGGAGCTGATCTCGTATGTATTCTCTTGATTACTTTCATTTATATTAATGTAAAACAGGATTCAAAATTATTATCTTCCAATAAATATTAACTTGTTACACCCTAAAACTGTGGTTGTAGATACCTGTGTAACAGAAAATGTTGACAGCCAATAGATGCCCTAACCTGTTCAGATGGGAGCATTGCTGATGAGGAAGGTTGGAATTGAATCCTGCCAACTCTTTCTAAAATTAAGCTGCTTCAAAGCCTTTTGCTTAATCCTTCTGCTGCCCATTTTTTTATGAAAGGAAGCTATAGTGATATTTCAACTAAATAATTTTAAATGTAATTTAAATAAATTTATCAAGTGTAACTGAAAGGGTAATAATTTTTTAAATAAAAAATTGAAATATGCATTTTAGCTATTGATAACGTATGAGGTAAAATCTTGTATTACTTTCAGACTATTTTATAATGTTTTACTCTGTAAAATGCAATTTATTATGATTGTTTGTAGGAGCATGAGAGTGAAGGAGGTAGAACACCGTTAATGAAAAGCTGCCGAGCTGGCCACATCAACACAGTTAAATTCCTTGTTAGCCGGCAAGCTAATGTAAACAAACAGACTGGTAATAATGACCACACACCTCTATCTCTAGCAGCTGCTGGTGGCCATATTGCTGTTGTTCAGTTACTCCTAGCCCATCAAGCTGATCCTTTCCATAAGCTTAAGGTAATTTATTCTTTTAGCTAATTTTACTAAAGTATTTTTTACTAGAGTACTCATACAATCAAAGCAAAGACACACAGTAATAGTTGTAGTGTGGTATAATGAGCTGATAAAATTATCACCTGTTTTTGTATACTTTTTATGGTAGTGCCAACTTTTACTTTTTTTAATCATCATCCGTGTATAATGAAGGCATTAAGGCTCGTATTCAGTTAATATTAAAATTTAGACAAGAATCTTATAATAACTTTAAGCTTTTTGGACTATTACAAATTGAATATCATAATTAATGAAGACTTTAGTCCTTATAATGTCTTATTTAATAATAATAAATAAAAAGAATCTTATTTAGACTAAATACTACAACCTTGGTTAATACCTTAGAATAATACTATATATAAAAGGAGCACTACTGATAACACGAAGGCCGTTCACTGGTGTCTTAAGTATTGCTGCCACCCTAACAATATACAATTTTCTTATAAAAAATTGACAATACTTCTGGTTGCTGTATTATTATGTTGTATTATTAATTAATGATTGATTATTCATAAAATACTCATAAATATATCAGTGCATTACAATATTTTAAGCATTTTAAATTGTATTTTAACGTTTTTAATTAAAATTATATTAAAAATAGTCCTCGTCAATTAAATGTAGATTATTGTATTCCACTACCCTTTTGTCATCTAAGACCGGTTTTAATTAATACTTAGCAGGTGTTTTGTTATTATATTTTTTCTTTACGATCTTTCTTCATTAATGGATATTTATGATACATATTTAAAATAAGGTTTTGTTAGGGTGGTACCCCTACTTATGACCACCAGTCAACAGGCTTTAGTGTTATCAGTAGACTAACATTGTGTTTACAGTCCTGTGCTCCTTCTATATTAGTATTATTCTAAGGTTAATACTTATCTAGTAGTAACTTTGTGGTGTGCTCGTCAGTGTTGCCCTAGTCTAAGTGGAGATTTGTTTGCTTGTAATTTACAAAATGAGCCTCTAAGCCTTGAATGTATTGTTGAAAAAATAATCTGAGCTATAATTTTATTTTTCAATGGTTGTAATATTTGTGTTCTGTTTGGTTTTTAGGATAACTCTACAATGTTAATAGAGGCAGCTAAAGGTGGTCATACCAATGTAGTTCAGTTACTGCTGGACTACCCCCACTCCATTATGATGTCAGGTGGAGGCAGTGTGAGTGGTATAGCTGACTGTGACACTGCACCACCCTCACCTATAGCCGTAACACCTCCAGATTCATTTTCATTGGAAAGTCTCAACGTGTTACCCCCTCCACCTCCAGTCCTGCCACTACCCCTCACACCTCCTCCTCATAGTGATAAACCTCAACAGACGACACAGAAATCATCCGCCATAATGAAGAAACGGCTGTCTCTCGTTTTGGAAACCATGACTCCTCAGGATTCCCATCAACTCAAAAATCAACAGGTAGTTTGTTTTGTTTTTAAACACAAAATTTATATACATTATGGTAATAATTGAGTAAGAATCGTCCTTGCCTCCATTAAGAAAAAAACCTTTGAAACACAATTTTTTATACCAGTATATCTTAAATAAGTGGGGGGAATGTTATGGCAAATAAAGGTAGTTCAGAGCTGCCTCTAGAGACCAGCACTTTATTGCTGCGTCTTCCCCAACTTCATCCCCACCTTTTGTCTGTCACTTTCGTATACCTTCCGAAATTCTACATCTAGTATATTCCTAAGTTATAACTAACCATCAACTCAAAATCTGTCATTATTTTAACCACATTTTATTAGTATAAACTAATAAAATCATCAAGTTTAGCCTTGCTGTAGTGAAGTTTAATGTGAGAGGGTCCTGTAAAAGGTTGAAAAAGTTATTATTAAGAATTATTGATGCTTTAAGAAGGAAGAAAGATTGCTGGTGGTTAAAAAGGGTTTCAATGCAAAATAATTTCTTGTTATTTGTATTTATTTATTTGCCCTGTTGTTCTAGTTTCTAGTAGTTATATTGTTATTTGTTTTGGTAGGTATCAGTAAATGGATCCAACCTTGGGACGGTTGGGAGTGAAGTATGTAAGGAAGATGTACTTGATAAAGGAGGTACGGGTACAGGTTCAATACCGACCAATGTCATCACCAATCAGTCATTAGAAGGGATCAACCTCTCCATCAAACCTCATCACCTCATGATAGATCCTCAATACTATCAACGACAGCAGATAGTTCAGGAGTTGCAGGTTGGTCACATTTTTAATTTCCCTTATTTTCACTGTAGTTTTATTGGACCAAGTATAATACTTGCTCTTAACTTTCTGATTCGCGATTCCACCTAAATTAACTGTTTCAGGTGTTTTTTAAGAAAAAAAAAGAAAGATTTTCACCAAGGTATCTATTTGTTATCATTGTAGCCCCTAGAGCTGAAGCTTGGACATAGATATCAAATCAATTGTGCTTTCCAAAACTTATCTTTTTATTTTCCGTCATTAATGACTCAGCACATTTATTAGAGCATATATGTATAAAATTCAGAAAAATAATAACACACTTGCCAATGTAAGACCAGCCAATGTTACAAGTTGCATCTCATTTTCAGCATTAGTCCAATGTTTGTCTTATAACATAAGTTTTTTTTAAAAGAAATGTTTAAAGCCCAAAAGTCTTACATGTATTTGAGATGAAATTTTGCAGAAGTGTATCCTTTTATTTCAATACAACTTTTGTCAGATCTTAATTGTTAAGCAACATTGGTCTGTCTGTCCATTGATAGGTGACCACTGGTAATAAAATATTTATTTTATAAATATTTATCTTTAACTTTCTTAAGATAAGTAAAGTGAGTCTGAACATACTGCAATATAAGTTTGGTGATTTCCACCTTAGTCTTACCCTAACACTGAACAATAAGACCCTGTGTTACGTCTGTAATGTCATTGTTATTATTGCAGAGAGTGGAAGAAGAACTGAAGGAGAAGGTTCTGGAAGGAGTTAACTTAGTTAGTGAGTGTGTTACTAGAGTAACAAGTGGTTCCACATCTCCATCACTTGTTGATTTCTTTCCATCTCCCAGCTCGCCCCATCAATCAAATGCTCTGACTGATTTCTTTCCTCAATCTCACCAGTCTCCACTTATACAAGGTAAGAGGTTCTTGGGCTTTATAAACAGAGTGGTAGACTTTTGGTAAAATAATAAGTGAAAGCTACTTGAATATGGTTATTAGGTCTCAACTCTGAAAAAGCTTTCTTTATTGTTTGCTCTTCTATTTTGGCTTTTGTTTTACGATTTCGTGGCTACGTTCATAGGCAGAATTAGGGGGGACTTAGAGGAAAAAGCTTTTCCAATTATCTGTTAAGCCCCCAAATTAAATAATCCTAGTTTTTCTCTTTCAAGATTGAAAAATGATGCTCTATGCCGTAATCCCCCCCCCATTGTTTTGGAAATTCAACTTTTTCTTAGGTTAACTACTCTTTGCCTTTATAATTTAAAAACATTTAAATTTATATCATTTTGATACTACTGAGTTTTGCAAAACATGAATAGTGACACAATATAATTGTGCGAGGACACCTAGGAAATGTAACAAGCAAAATGCAATGCTACATCTGGGAACTGTTCCATCATTCGACATTCGTATCATTGATGGCTCGACATAATGTCATGTCCCACTCTGTTTCGTTACGTCTAACTCATCAGGCGCCGACAGAGCCTGAACTCACTCTGACCTTCAATTAATTCCGAAGAATATAATGTGAAGTACTTACCAGAGACGAGCGGTGCTCTCTTACCGCCATCATGCATGGCAAGCAAAACATATCATTTTGATACTACCGAGTTTGCAAACATGAATAGTTGACACAATATAATTGTGCAGAGACACCAAGGAAATGTAACAAGCAAAATGCAATGCTACATCTGGAACTGTTCCATCATTCGACATTGTCCATCATGGCTCGATTCGACTTATGTCATGTCCACTCTGTTGTTACGTCTAACTCTCAGGGCGCCGATTATGTCGAGCCATCAATGATGACGAATGTCGAATGATGGAACAGTTCCAGATGTAGCATTGCATTTTGCTTTTACATTTCCTTGGTGTCTCTCGCACAATTATATTGTGACATTTAAATTATTTGATCTTTTCATTGATAGACCTAACATTTTATGATATTTTATACATTATATTAGTTGATAAATATGTTGTGCTTGGGGTTGACCAAGAAGTGAAAAATATGATTCCTATACTGTAAGTATAGGACCTTATACCTAGGTATAGAGCCTCTTATACTGTAAGTTTTTACTAAAATAATAAAACTATTCATACACTTTGTTTGATTAGACTTTTTTCACTTATTCAATTTTGTTTGTTTGCAGAAGGTAGTGTGGTAGACTTGCTGTGCGAGAGTATGGCAGGTTGTGATAGTGACATGGTCTATCACGGTGCTCCCCTGATAGTCCATGACTCAGCACAACGCAATACTCAGAATGTGCCTAGTAATCTGTTTGTAAGGGATACTCCCCAGCTAGACAGTGGGCAACAGCAGTCACCCAGTATGATACCTTTACCACCTGGCATAACCAACGTCTCCGCCATTACCTTACCTAGTGAAGTTGTTCAGGTAACTATAAAATGTTTAGTTAAACCTGTGGTTAAACTATATCTTTTCAAACCTAGCAGAACACCCATTTGGCCATTACATCTAAAATTTACTCTTTTTTATAAAAATAAACTTAAACCTTGTAAAACATGTGCTACAATGATTAAGAACATACATACTTTACATATTCACTCTTTTCAGGAAAGTAAAACTGCAATAAATAACAACACCAATTTGTCTGTCAGCCAACATATGTTAATTAATATCTAACCAGAGCTGCCTTTTAGCTGTAAAGCCATCTACAGTACATATAAACAAGTAACAAGTAAAAACCATAACCTAACAATACAACTCAATTATAACAAATGGAATAAAAAAGTTATTACATTACTTAAAATGGGAACCTTGTTAATACAAACAATGGTATAAATAATGAATTAATAACAATAAATAATTAATGAATAATAAATAATAAAAATTGATGTAAAATATTTAGGAAAGTTTGAGTTGTTGAGTCTTTCAATAGTTAGTCAGACTGAGAGAGGCTTTATTGAACTTGCTAAAGCTGACTAATAACACAGGACAGATCCTTCTACATTAGTCTTATAATTTAAACAGTCCTTACCATTGTGTTGTAGCACAGTTCTAATTTTAAATTCTCTCGAGTTCAATTTTTGCCATTGTTCTCAAAGTGAAGAAAATCTGTGTGCTTCCCCACTACTGTGTGAATGAAGGTCTGCTTTGTTTAAAGATGAGTTAAAATTTAATGGTGGTAAGCTAAGTTGGACTTGCTATTATTATAGACCATTCATCAGTGCTTTCCCAAAGTTATAAAGATACAATTTAAAAGTCTGCATGTAAGACATAAGATAAGATAAAGATAAGATAGACATGCATGTAAGATTAGAAAAGATAGGGCCTTTTTGACTGTATTCCCTAATGTGGGAAAATGTAAATGTCATACTTGACTTAATTTAATTATTTACATATAAACAGAATGAAGTTTTTTGTTTTATTTTTACAAACCTTAAA
Organism: Microvelia longipes; assembly: GCA_018340805.1. NCBI lineage: Eukaryota > Metazoa > Arthropoda > Insecta > Hemiptera > Veliidae > Microvelia > Microvelia longipes. The sequence continues at coordinate 342,037 of JACMZG010001914.1, read as the reverse complement.
AATTTACTATTAAAATTGTTTTAATTATAATTCTTTTAAACAATAGTAAGACTTCTGTATGAGGTAGATTTTTAAAGTTTAAATAAAATTATCTGGTTCAGCTCCTAACTGTTTAATATTATCTGGCAAATTAATAAAAACTTATTTTGTTAAGCAAGTTCTTTATTGGGCAATGTTTGCATTATTCATTTTGTGTGAACCGGAGCCATATTTTATTTATTAGTTTGGTTTAATTTGTGCCTTTTTTTATTACTTTATTTTTTTTAGTATAAACTTTGGTTATTTTTTGGGGTGTGAGGGGGTTTGTTTCGAGTTAAGGATAATTTTATATTCTTTGGTTTGGGTATTTAATTTTTTTTGCAGGATTGTCAAAATATGGTATTTTGAATAGTAAAAACACATTTATAATAAACTGCAATCTCATAAAATCTGGTTCTATGCTGATCCACTTTAAAATTATTTTTTCTCTTAGTATTAGTAAAATCGTTAAATCTCTTTCTCTTAGTAAAATTGTGATTTATTATATTATCCTGAAAATACATTTTTATGTGATTTATAAATAATAATAAATATTATAAAAAGTAATAGATGAATGTATTTGCATAAAATAGTAATAGAAACTTTGATAAATTGAACTTCTTTAAACTTTGATTGTATTGAATGGTTATTAATTATATTAATTAATAATAGATTATTAATTTATGATCATATAATACATTATTAATTAACAATTAAAATAGCTGATTTTTTTGTATATTGTTATAGAGTACTGCAATTAGTGACAGACCTAAAGCAAAACCAGCGTGGAATAAAGGTGGTAAGAATGCTAGGAAACACACTGCTGCTGCTAGTGCTATTCAAGCTGCCTTGCATCATCCAGCTTTGGCTCACATCACCGATCAGCATCTTGCTGTGAGTTGTCCATAACAGAAGCAAATAAAATTCCAAATTTTAACAGTTTTATTTTATATTATATTAATATGTAGAAGTTGTGGTATTTCTAGTATTTTTCGACCCCCCGATGTCTAAGTTAAAAATGGTTGGATTGCCAACACCTTTTTGCAAGCAAAATTTGTTTTAGTTAGGCAAAACTGAATAGTCCATAAAAAAAGAAATGATCTTAAAACAAATATATTTTTTTTAAAAAAAGGGATTAATCTCTAGAAGTTTGTTTGATCATTAGTAATGCTTAACTCTATCACTAGAAGGTAATACCTCATAATACTTATATCTATGAAGTTCCCTTAATTTTTTAAGGGCAATAAAATTAACACAGTTGGTAGCGATGTGTTCCGCCATGAATTATTCCAATTAGAGCCCAGAGATAAGCAATCCATAAGTACTAAAATAATAAACATACCTTAGGTACAAACAATTTGAATAAAGTAATTGTTGAATTATCATTTAATGACAAATAATAGATTGAAAACAATCTAGTTATTTATTTATTCTCTGCTTATGATTTAACATTAAACTACCTGTTCGACCAGCTTGAACTATTAAATAATAAATATTGGTATTAATGAATATTGAATAGGTTTTTTTATATGAAATGAATGAGTTATATTCTGTTCAGTAAATAAGTAAAGAAATAAATATTCAGGTTTTTATATTTAAATCAAATTATTTTATTTATTTTCTTTCTTGTTTTAATTTTTCTGTACTACAGGTTGTTTAATACCTTAGCTTGTTATCTTTTACCATACATCGTAAATAAAATGATGTGTTATTAATTAATTTTGATTGACATTCTTTTTAAAGAATTGGCTTTTCTTTTGTAATAGCATTATTTTCGATAACTCAAAGTAGCATATTTTTATATAAGAAAACAACTTTGTCAAGTCTAGCAAATTAAGTTATAAGATTTTGTATTAAACCAATTTTAGTTTGATAATACTAATGAGTTTCTCTTCTCTGTATTTATTCTTACTATTGATTAGCTAATACTTAAATCTGTACTCTCAATAAATTTATATAATTTTCTATAACTTGTTTTTTATTTTTATTTGTGTCTTAACACATCACTTGAAACACAATTAAAACTTAAAATAAGAAATAATAGGGTCAATGATCAGTAATGTTCCTCTTTAGTCTCATTTAGTCGATGATGTTTCTATATGCAATGTTTATGTTGTTACAGCAAGCACTGGGGCAACAGGTGGGTGGTCAGAGTGAAGTTGTCAATGATGAGATGTTATTAAACTCCCCTCTATCTAAGGCCTCCGCTGGTGGTGGCACATCAGCCAGTGGTCCTGGAGTTCTAACAACCCATATAATGGCTAGGGTACAGCAGCAGTTAGACTTTGCAGTGGCCCAGGTCAACCCCTCCCAGCTTGACAATAGGAATACCCTGTCTGATGTAAGTTTTAGGAGCTTACCGTTTTTCTTACTTATTTCTTAAGAAATCTTCAAGGAAGTGGTAAGGAAAATGTATTTGAACATGGTCATGGCTATTTTTGAAACATGGGCCTAAATGTTTAAAACTATTTTAATACTTCAAAAACTATATTAATGACACTACTTAACTAACATGATTTTGCTAAATTAATCTGTATAAAAATATCTCAAACCAACACCAATAGTAAGTTTTTCTTCGATTAACCATATAAGTGTTAAGTCAGGTTTGGAGGTTAACGGAAGCATAAAGTATTTGATTATCATTGTTTAATGTTGTACAACTTATAAATTACCTAATATTCTTGGTGTTCTGGTCTCTCTAGAATGAAATTTAATGACTTAGCAATATCCGTTGTGTCAATCATTTGGGTTGAGTCAAGTCTCAGTCCAAAATAGAACAGTTAAGAATGAAGAGAACTCTAGTTGTGGATCAAGACCTGAGGAAACCTATATAGGCTTGGTTGGGTTTAAAGGTCTTTTTATAGGCTTCAACTCTCTTCTCTTCCGGGGGGGGGGGGTTATGATAAAAATTGGCTAAATTTGTTTGTTTGATTTTTTATACAGGTGAGTAGTTGTTTCTCTCAAATGAAAGGTCATGTTGGAGAAGTGAACTTGTCCAACATAGAGACGGGAGCACCGGATCAAAACAACCTGTTTGTTAGAACCAAATCGTTAAACAAACCAGAACAATTTGATTCTGATAAGTTTGACACCGACTTTAGAACTCATGTCAACAAACTTGTCAACCGTGAGTGTTCTCATTATTTCTTACAATTATTATTACTACTATATATTACTTAGTTTGAAAAAAAATCACTTCAGTGAACCAATTAAATACAAATCTATAGAATCAAGACCTGTGATGGGAAGTGCTGATAAGATTTGCATAAAAAATTGGGCCTTAGCCCTGGAGTTGACTTGTAAAACTGAATATCTGCGCTTTAAAAAATTAATTTGAATAGATTAGATGAATTTATGCCATTTTTTCTTTAAATGCAGCTCAAGCCAAACAGCTGATTCAATTAAGATGAAATGCACAAAAAATCTAGTCCTTTGAAGAAGAATTGATTAATTTTTGTTGGAAATTTTACATATTGTCTTTAAGTGACTGCCATTTTGGATTTTGGAAAGTTTCACATGTTTTGCCAAATATGATTTATAGTTTTAGTTTAAAGTGTTTCAGTCTAATGAAACCTCGTTCACATCTTTTGCTGGGTGTGAGTTCTCTTTATGAACGTGTTAATGTGGGTTGTTTTTTCATTTTTAGAAGCTTAGTTATATATTTGGCAGCTTGTCTTCTTTTAATAAATTGATTGAATACATATTTGCAGTAGCGGCATCTGCAGCGAGTACAGCAACCAACGAAGAGAAAATCAATTTCCACAAAGCTGTTTTGAAAAACCTTCAGAAGACAGCTGTTCAGAAAGGTTTGATACCTAACGTTGTTGGTCCTCCGTTGTTTGTGGATGAACAGCAACAGCACGGTATTGAGAGTAGTGTTATTCAGCAGACCAATGCAACACCGTCCACTGACCATTGCCTTCCCCACCATACTTATCCAACTAATACTCAGGTTTGGATATTTCAAGTTTTGTTTTTAAAATGATGTCTATTTAAACAGATGCCTGCAGAAAGGCCTAATATGTTTTTTTTAAAAACCAGTCCGATCTAGTCCGATTAAGAAGTTACATAACCAGTATAAATTGTAAACATTTGCTTTGTGTGTAATTTCGTGTATGGATAGACTAGTAGATGCATATGTTAACATATTTGTACTTTTTTAAACATGCCAAAGGCTAAAATGGCAAATGGATTCTGACAAAAATTGACATCTATCTAGTCCTAAAAAGAAAAAAGTGATTAAATTTTGGTGGAAATACAATAGCAGAATTTTTTAATAATAAGTAACAATTTCACTTATTTCTAAAAAAAGCAAATTTTATTATTCAATACTTTTTGATTTTTTTTAAATAATACTTAATTCTAAATAATAGTACTCATCTATAAAGTACCATTTAATATAGTATCATTTAGTTGTACATAGTATTTTACATACCTTATTGAATTTTGTTTATTTTTTTGTTTGTTACTTTTATGTTTGTTCACCATGAAACTGTTCTCTTTGGAACAGAAGGCAATTATTTTTTTTATTTCAGTTTTTTGATTATCTGTTTCTCATCTATTAAGTTATTTGTTTAGGGTATTAGTTATGAAGACGTAGTGAGGAGTGAAGAATTGATAAGTCGTATGACTCGTCCTAGTCTGGTAACTCCTCCACCTCCTCCACTTGTACCATCAACCAATCAACAGCCTTCGTCTACCCAACTACTCCTCAAAACTCCTCCCCCACCTTGCTGTGATTGTCATGGTAAATATGCTTGCTTTTTACTGTTGATTCATGGCCCGATTATTGCAGGTCTTCCTATGCCGGCCATTTATAAAAATAATTAAATGAATTTTAATAAAGATATAGAATTATAAAAACGAAATCAAAGATATCTCGTCTGGGAGAACCGGCATTATGTTTTTGGATATTGATGTCTTACTCAGTTATAAGACACTGACATAATAATATGTATAAGACATGTTGCAAGGAGTACAGACACTACTACTGGATACGAAAGAGTCAGCCTAAAAATGTTTTATGTAGTCGGTATCGGAAGACCTTGTTTATAAAAACCAAAATAAATATTTAACATTCTTTCTCTCATTTCCCCTTATTTTTTTAAAATAATTAATTTTGAAATCACACTTAAAATTCTTCGAACAATATTTTCACTTTAGCTTCGTTGACTTATAGGATTTTTTTTTAAATTATTTATTTCTTTTTATTAAAAGGGACAATTGTTATTTATTTTTGTATATTATTTAAAAAATATTTACTTTAAATACTATGAATAAGGCAGAGCAAGTGGAGTAAATCTTAATAAAAAGCATTAGTCTCTCCACAAAATATATTTAAATAGCAAACCGGCTTTCAACCTACAAAGGTCATCTTCAGGCTGGCGAGAAGAGAATTAAAGAGCCTGTGAGTCCTTGTCAGTCGTAGTCATAACTATCAAGGAGTCACAGGCTCTTTAAGTATCTTTTTATCGGCCTGGCCTCAAGATGACCTTTGTAGGTTGAAAGCCGTTTTGCTATGTGAATATAATTTGTGGAGAGACTGATGCTTATTATTATTATTCACTTTAAACCACATTCTGTTAAATTTGAATTTTTCTTGTAAATAAATTTATTTCATTTTGATATAATATAAATGTTATAGATATCCAATATTTTATATTGCAAACAACAGTTTAGTTTGTTTTTCCATTATTGTCCATAATTCAATTAAGATTGTGTTTTGCTTTTTATTCGATCAATTTCTTAATCGATTTTAAAACATATAAACAGTTTAAAATATATACTGGTATTTAGGTTGTTTGAAAGTCACTTTTGTCTACCAATGAATCCCTTAAATATTAAAGAAATATAGATTAAATTTTAAAATCTAGATTATTTCTGAGTTATTTGCACTTTTTAAATGTACATAACTCAAGAGTTATTTAAAAAATATGCATTTTAATGTTTTATTTTGTACAAATTAGTGCTTGATTATTGTTTCCTTTAATCATTGATTTTTATTATTAATATTTTACCCCTAAATGCTTGCAATATTTTTATAACGCTTCCTTTTTATTTATTTAATATTTTAACTTGTATTCAGTGTGTTGGAATATGAATGTCTGGGATTTTCATGCTTTTATTCTCTAAAAAGTTAACTTAGCAAGAATGGTCAAAAGCTACGAAAGACAAAACCATATTTGTTTGAAGTCAAAGAAAAGAGTAAATTGGGTAAAAGAAAGGATTTAAAATTAAAAAAGGAAAAGGCAACATGTTGCAGTCTATTTAAATAGAAAGAAAATTGTTTTAACCCTCGACTGGCCTTGCCTCTAATAAGTTACAATACTGGGGACACTGCTGGAGACACTGCTGGAATTTTCCCGCTTTAATATATTTAACAATAACTTAATAAACGATGTTAATGTTTATAAATAATTAGTAAAAAAATGTAATAACTATCTTTTAGGCATTTAAGTTGTTTATTAATAATTTAAAATATGTTTTTATTATGTTTTAATAGAAAAGAAAGGAACATCTATCATTAGCTAGATTTCTAAATTTAATTTCTCGGTATAACAAAAACGTCATATTTATACGATTTTTTACTTTTCCTCATTTATATCGTAGGTATATAGGCAAAGTATTGTGTTTACAAAAAATCCAAAACCAGGATGAAACCGGAATTATCTTTTTCAGGGGTTTTAAAGGCTTCCCGAATGGTTTTTTCAAAGTTGTCTGTTTTGTATGTGTGTGTTTCTGTTATCATCATAGCTCCTAATGTATTCATACTAGAGAGTTGAAATTTTGTACAACAATCAGTTTACCGCTGTACTTGTGGTATTCGAAAAAAAATTATAATGTCCCGTAATAATGACTCCGCAAAAATGTTGAAAAATCATAAAACACGGAAAAATAATGTGATCGGATTGAGATTTGGCAAACATGTGGCTATGTATATAACTAATATATGTGCTAAGTTTCATTTCATTATCAGCATTAGTTTAATTCTTATCCAGTGGCTTCCATTGGACTTCTGTACATTTCTTAAAAATTGTAAAAAAATCAGAAAGTGATTCAAATGAGTTTACATTTAGTTCAATTGTTTACCTTTACTTAATAAATAAGTACACTAAGTTTTGTTTCAATACGACAAGTATATCCATAATTTTTGTTGGATCATAAAAATGAAGCAGCATTGAGCATGGTCAGTGCTGTATGGGTGACTGCTGAGAATGAAATGGATGCATTTACTATCTGAGGATGAGCTAAGCGAGGCGAAAGCAAGAAGGATAAGAGTAGAGAATTCGATATGATGAGGAAAAGTTCCAAGGTACCCCGTACCCGATTTTTTAATGAGAGGGGGATGAAGGAGTTAGGGAATTGGAATAACAGTAATTATATTTAAAGAAATAAAATATCAAAAAATATTTTCATTACTGGGGCTGTTGCAAATTAATTTTTTTTGGTATAAAAAATATTCATTAAATTAGGTCTCACTCTGACCCACCGGATACTGATATTATTACCTTGAAAACGGTTTTGTTCAAGCATACTCCGAACCACCGTGATCTTGACCAATAAAACAAATTATTCAGAAAATTCAATTGTTGCATTTAATCCCTGTCCCGATCCCCGTAGAGGGCCAGACAAACATGGTATTTGTTTTTAAGGAATAACTGCATTCATATGTTTTAGTGTTCCGACAGTAGTTGGTCCGCCACTTGTTACACAACTATATTACATTTCAAAATATTTAAACATGTGGTTAAATTTAAAAAATTGCTATTTTAGGGAATATTTTTACCTTAGTTTTATCTTTCAGAGGCTTTGTAGACTCAGCTATTTATAAAATGTTATTGAGGTAGTTTGGGGTTTAGAATAACACTCCGTTTGCATGAGGATCAGTGGTCTTATGTACAGTTCATAATATTTTACACAAACCCTTCCTCTTGTCAACGAATGAGTGAAAGTGATAGTTCATATTCCAGGACACTGCTAAATGTAACGAGCAAAGCATGATCTAATCAGTGTTGTTCTCCCCTATTTGTTGTTTAGATTAGCAAACCTTTTTATTCACTTTTTTACCATTTATTTTTGTTTGTTTTATTTTCTATAATAACATTAACTATACAAGACAAAAGACTTTTGTTCTAATTAAAAATGCTTATTATTTATGGTCTTAATTCAGGTAATGAATGATTGTAGATTGTTCTATTTGTATTTTTCCTCATTTATACCATTTGTATAAGGGTACCATATGGATGTATAAGGGCATCCAAAATGATGCGAAAAAGTTTTGAGGTACCCAGTACCTGATTCTTTATTCAAATAACTTTAAATGATTACTTTCTGCAATTATTTATTCCTGAATTCCCAAGTAGTACAAAGTAACAGTATCAACCTGATTTTAAAACTTGCTCGAAATTTGTAACCTCAAAATTTTGGGATAATACTAAAATGTTACTCTTGGGAACTCCCCCGATGATGAAACAGGACATCTGAAAGTAACTGAAGGTATGAAGGAACAAGTACAGGCAGGTACTCAAACCACACCGGGCCTAGGTGTCAATGAAAAGGAGCAAACTCCGACCAAATCTGGTAAGAAGGCTCGATATCATCATCAAAAATCAACGCAAGCCCCCACTCCCAACGTACACCAACTTAGTATGTATTACCCCACTCTATATTTATTTATTGTTTATATAATACGTAATATTTTAGGTGTGTTTCAACAGAAAACCTTTAAATAGAAGTTGCACCTTAACTGGAAGTAAAAAATTTAATACAAAAATTAAGAAAACACATTACATATTAGATTTAACATTAGTTCAAGTAATGAAGTATGCTTTTTTATCACTTATATCCTAACAGTAATGAGAAGTTATTCAATGGTAAGAAGTTGACACTTAAAGGTAAAAACTACCTGAATAGTAACTCTGTAGTGCAAATTTATATGAAATTTAATTAGAAACCAATTAAATAACTCATGTATGTTTTGCTAATAAGCCAAAAATGTTGATTTTCTATTGCGCCAGTTTGAACAAATCTTTAACTTTGATGAACTCCTTTAAATTTATCCTAGAGTGCTTTACTTTCCTTAAAACCAGTTCTTTGGTCTGAAATTTGTTAGCATTATGTTGTTTATACTTTACCCTCACCCGCTATTTTGGACTAGTTATACAAAAAATACTGGGTCCTTAGTGTAATTTTAGGTAATTAAACTACTAAAGTTGTATAATAAATAATTGGGTTTAAGCATAATAAATGCTTATTATCTACAAGCTTACTTAACCACTAAACTTGTGTGATAAATAATTGGGTTTAAGCATAATAATTGCTAATTATCTACAAGCCTAATTAACTACTAAAGTTGTATAATAAATAATTTGGTTTAAGCATAATAATTGCTAATTATCTACAAGCCTTTAACTACTAAAGTTTTTAATAAATAATGGGTTTAAGCATATATAATTGCTAATTATCTACAAGCCTAATTAACTACTAAAGTTGTATAATAAATAATTTGGTTTAAGCATAATAATTGCTGATTATCTACAAGCCTAATTAACTACTAAAGTTGTATAATAAATACTTGGGTTTAAGCATAATAATTGCTAATTATATACAAGCCTAATTAATAGCCTAACATAATTGCAATAATATTAACAATGATAATTAACAAGCTATTGAAATAATTGGTTTGAAGCATTATAATTGCTTATCAACTACTTAAGTACTTAATTCTATTGAAATAATTGGTTTGAAGCATTTTAATTGCTAATCAACTACTTAGGTACTTAATTCTATTGAAATAATTGGTTTGAAGCATTTTAATTGCTTATCAACTACTTAAGTACTTAATTCTATTGAACTACTTAATTAGTATAAATAATTGGTCTTTAGCACAAATATTGCTTATTAACTACATAATTTATATAATTAACTGATTTTAAGATTAACTAGGTGTATAATTTATTGGAATTGATTATAATAATTAACTATTTAAGGTGTATGATTAACTGGAATTGATTAAAATAATTGATAATTAACTACTTAAGGTGCATGATATACAGGAATTTATAATAACTGGTTTTAAGCTAATAAGTTATTTGCTTTATTAAAGCTAATATTATATTAAAACTGGTTTTAAGCTAAGTCCCCCTATACATTAAATAGTAGGATCATCATAACCCTAGGAGATTCGAGTACATTGGAGATTTGGTCTAATCTGGGCAACATTTATTAACTGAAATTAAATTAGTTAGTGAATTGTTTTTATCTCCTCATTTATTAAGAACTTATTTGCTTGTGTTTGACTATTCAGGTTAAATAGTAAAGTAAGGTTACTATTCAGGTTAAATAGTAAATACTAAGGTTAAATAGGACTATTCAGTTAAATAGTAAATAAGTTACTTTCAGTTAAATAGTAAATTAAGGTTACTATTCAGGTTAAATAGTAAATTAGGTTACTATTCAGGTTAATAGTAAATTAAGGTTACTATTCAGGTTAAATAGTAAATTAAGGTTTATTCTTAAATAGTAAAGTTAAACTTTCAGGTTAATAGTAATTAAGGTTACTATTCAGGTTAAATAGTAAATAAGGTTACTATTCATGTTAAATAGTAAATTAAGGTTACTAGTTAATAGTAAATTAGGTTACTATGTTAAATAGTAATTAAGGTTACTATTCAGGTTAAATAGTAAATTAAGGTTACTATTCAGGTTAAATAGTAAATAAGGTTACTATTCAGTAAAATAAGGTACATACAGGTTATTCATTAAGGTTACTACAGGTTAAATAGTAAATTAAGGTTATTCAGGTTAAATAGTAAATTAAGGTTACTATTCAGGTGTGTTTTTAGTGCGTTTAATAAAATGGGAATAAAATATATTAAATGTATATTTAATTTTAATTTGAACAAATTTGATGTATTAAATAAAAAATATGAAGAATAAATTAAAATGGGAAATAAATGTGTTCCTTTATTATACTATATGATAATTTCAAGAAAAAAGGCCACATCTTTCAACCTAATTGTCATAAAGTTATTGTTAAAATTAAATTAAAGCTGGCATTTCATTACATTCAGAAGCTTAAAGCTTGAAAGGGTCTCTTTGTAACTAATTTTTACCTTGAAAGTTTTGGTTCTTTTACAAAATTCTGTTGATATTAATCCTAACTATAAAATTGGGTTTGAAGCAAAATTGTTCGATGATTGGTTTTTTTTTCAAAATCAGTATTAGGTGATTTTCAAACAATATGAACCAGGTCATGCTAGTTAAATAACTTTTGTATTTTTCAATTATTACTTCTAGTCTAGTATCAATTTTAATTGTTGTTTTTTTATTTAAGAGCACACTCATATTTTCAATGTATTTATTTTACAATCAATTGCACTTACCTTATATTTTCTTTTTTCCTTTCCTGCAACTAATTTTTTTAAAAATGATTATAAAGCTTAATTTTTTATTCAATCAATATCATTTTATTTTATTAATCACTTTGTTTTTTTGTGTCTTATAATTTTTTGTTTGTATAATGAATGAGTCCTGTTTTTGGCTTTTACATTAACATTTTTAAAATGTATATCCTTTTTTATAACATAGTATGTTAAACCCCTGTTTTTTTAATGTAGCCCCAGTTTTTATATTTTTTTACTATATTTTTACGAGCAAGGTCCTTTTCTATAAACTATTATTTATTATAATAAATTATACAATATAATAATAATTTATTAGTATTAAACAACTGAAAAACCATAAACATAAAATGGGGGGTAAAAATAAATGATCCTCTGTCACCCTTAAAATCCACTAAGATGGGAAAATGCCGAATAAAGTTTTAATAATTATAATAATAATAATAATAATAATAATAATAAGGACCTTTTACCAGCTAAATTTTATATAAATTCATGTACCAAAGTTATCTATTCTTTATATCTATTTTTTATGTTGCTTTATTTTAAGTCCCTTAAATTTGTTGCCAACTTTTTAGTGAATTTACTATAAAGTTGGTCATGCAGTATAAAATGGCCAACTAAAGAGTTGGCCATTTATCACTTGATGACAACAGTTGAGGGGGGGGGGTTATTGATTCCGTTTGGCTCTTTTTGCTCTCAAGTTCATTATTTGACCTGATATTTGTTTTACTTGTTAATTTGTATTATATTAATTTAATAAATGTATATAGATTACACTGTCTTATAAATTTGGTTCCATGTAGTATAAATTTAAAAAAAATATATTTACAGAAGTAATATTGTTTTGGGTGGTCAAATTGATTTTATGGTAATTAAAGGTTCTTTTTTATTAATAAATCTTGTTTCTTTGAGACATAATCTAAAAACACTATTTGGAAACTACAATAGCTTTTAGGTCGACCTTTACTTCCCATTTCCAAGCACAATATTAGGTTCCTTATACTTAAAAGCTGATGTAAATTTGAGTCTATTAAAATAACAAAATGTTTAGATATTTTGTTTCAAATTAAGGTATTTTCCTTTTTTTTAGTGGATATTGACTCCCTTTTTAAAAGAATATCTTTATATGTTCGATATTACTTTAAATGTGATATTATGATGATTATACATTTTCAATGAGTTTTTTTTTATCTGTGATGCAGGTTATTCAGGTGGTGAATGTGTGGTAAACAATGTTGCCACTACAGCTAGTTTATCGTGTATGGATGTGGACTCCGCTACGGATTCTAACAATGATACAGCGTTAACTTTAGCCTGTGCTGGTGGCCACGAAGAACTCGTCGAGTTGCTGCTCTCTAGGGGAGCTAATATCGGTAAGCATATTTAGCTTTTTAATCAAACATTAGTAAAACTTTAATCATGTATTTAGGAGCAACTTAGACTAAATGAAGACATCTTTCTCGTAAACTTATGGGGAATAATTATCGAGAACAGGACCCAATTGTTTAAGATGAACAGTGTTGAAAGTGTCAGGAAAAATCAGAAACTATCAGAAACCATGTAACATATTAATAGGAGATGCAGGACATTGGTCTAAACAGATTACCTTTACTGACATTAGCAGATTGCAAATATTTTTCATCAAAAACTTGCCTTACAGTAAAAACATTTTGATATACATGTTCCATACTACAGGCCCAAACCTATACTGGAATCTAATTTCTACAAACTTTACTAAAACCGTTCTATTCTAACCGATAGAACCATTAGCTGTAATAGACCCAATATAATACTACAAGACAAGAGATTAAATACCACTATGATAATTGGGCGTCCTAGGCCCCTGAAGGACTATATATAACTTGGCACTCAATTTAGCATGACTGAGGATGGCCAGAAGTGGTCGAAAGTCGGCTCTTGTTTTTATAGTTTAAACAGTTATTGTGAAGAGACTTGTTATTAGTTTATGTATATACTACTTCACATTGCACCAATCTATAATTATGTATAATAATTAGCATTGGTGTAATAATGTTTTTTTTACCCAGAAGTCTTTCTTGTATGATATTTTTTGTTAACTACAATAACAAATAAGCCAACATTACTTTAAAAACAAAAAAAATTGAAAATAAAGTATAACTAATCATGTGTTAATATTGTTTGTACAATTGTTTTACTTATTCGCCTGACTTAAGTGTTTGCTATATTCAATATTTACTATGTTGTAAATAGTTATAATAATAATAATGTATGTTAAGAGCTTTTTAACTCAGTAGGGATAACCTTTGCGGAGACAACCTCAGGTGGTAGTGGTAACGGTTACGCTTTGAATGTAATCTAAAGTTGTGGATAATTTATATAAACAATAATCTTTAAACTAAAAGCGTAACCTGGAATGTAAACTTCTGACCTTGGTGTCAAAGTTCATATAAATACCGATGCTTAGATGACCTCAACCTCAAATGTTGCCATTGTAAATAATTATAGTTCTAATTTATGTTTGTTTGGTGGTTTGTTTTAGAACACCGTGACAAAAAGGGTTTCACACCTCTGATCCTTGCTGCTACAGCAGGGCATGAGAAGGTGGTGGAAATCCTGCTGAATGGCTCAGCTGATATGGAAGCACAATCTGAGAGGACTAAGGACACTCCTCTCTCTCTCGCCTGCTCTGGAGGCAGATATGAGGTAACAATGATGACAAACATAACTGAATTCATGCTTTATATCTCGTTTTAATGTAAAAGAGATATCTGGAACTTTTCCTTATGACATTAGATTTGCTACGCTCATCTTCACTACTTCAGACACACTTTGTCAGACACACTAATTCAGAATATAAAAATCAACTTACTCTACAGCATGTCTTCGGACTTGTTTTTCTCGTCCTCAGGCAGTAAATACATTTTTTATCACCCATCCAAGCACTGATCTTGCTTGATGCTGATCAACTTTTATGACCTAAAAACCGTTGATATAATTGGAATATTGAAATGAAAGTTAGTATACCTTTTATTATTGCTGTCAATATTGCCGTTAAATAGCGTCATAAAAAAATATTTACCGGAGAGCTTAACTACCCTTAAGATCAATTTTTGGTACAAATTTAAAGTCTTGAGCTTAAATACATTTGGAGCTACAATAGCAGACACATCCACAACAATAACTTTGTGAAAACCACTCAGGAGGTTTTATAAACAACTGAAACGGACAATTCTTGTAAAATCTCGGTTTCAAATTTTTAATACAAAGACTATACTCATTCTATATACCTATATGAGTGGTAAAAAGTAAAAATGTCTGTTTAGAGCCTTAGTTTTATCCAAAGCTAATCGTAGCATTATAGCTGCTGTTTTATGACCTCAACCCTGCTAGTGGCTTCTTTTATGATGTATTATTTAATAAAACATTTAAAAGTCTACTAAAGTGATGTAGAAATTCATACTGTTTGGGTCGGGGCGGGGGGACACAGTGGTCCAACTCCCTGGTTTTAGGTGGTTCCGAGAAAAACAGGAATTAGTTGCATCAACTACCGCACCGAGCGCTAGTTTTCACCTTGTCCCTTATCACTATTGTTATCAGTTTTTAAATCGATACTTCTATTTATGTTTATAAAAATGTAAACAAGACGATTTTTATCTTATTCATTGCCTTTTTTCTTTTTTAGTAGCTTATAAGACAATTTTTTTAGAAAATAGGATAACGTGTGTTACGAATGAGAAACGAAGATGTAAATTAAATTTATAATTTCCCAGTTTGATGTTTGTTTACAAACATTTTTGATGTTTGTCTACAAATCATGGTTATCACGATATCAGGTCTACTTAAAATTAACACAGCGTTTATATTTTTATAACATTTTATGAAAATTATACCTTTAAAATAATTATACAATTTTTAACATTGTTAAAGACCCTTTTAAATAATTTTAACCTTAGAATTGAAGAAATAATTATTTTATATATAGGGTACAAGGTCAACTGACCCGCCACTAGCGGAGAAAGGGTGAACTTAGGGCAGGTCCATCTAAAGCAGCTTATTTCGGGGGAGTTAGACCACTGTGTCCCGCGCCCCCACCCCTACTGTATGAATTTCTACATCACTTTAATGTCTACTGTTGATAAGAATGACTTTTGCTAAATTTACAATGACTGGTGTAATACAATTAAGTGTATTTGATATAAACAATTTACTCATTTACTTAATGAAATCATATTTGTAGGTTGTAGAGTTACTTCTGCAAAGAGGAGCTAACAAGGAGCATAGGAATGTATCAGACTACACACCTCTTAGTCTTGCTGCATCAGGCGGCTATGTTAATATTATCAAATTATTGCTGTCTCATGGTGCTGAAATCAACTCTAGAACCGGCAGTAAGCTGGGCATTTCACCTCTTATGTTGGCTGCCATGAACGGTCACACAGGTATTCTAACTAATTTCTTACTTTTTATCAGTTTTAATAATAAGAAGTCATATATTGCTTGATAATAGAGTAAAAAATGAGGAAAAAGTTTAAATGTTTTTAAGGTAATTATTAAATGATGAAATTCCAGTAAAAGAAGGCATTCAATTTCAAACCCTCCAGCTAATATTCCAACTAAGTTTTTAATAATTCATGTGGTAGGACTTTTTTGTAGCAGGCTCTAGTTCCTCATAAAATTTGCTTACCTTCATGTTGTATTCAATTTTATGGGTCTCTTGTGTGACAATTGTAGTGTTTTTGTTATTGATTTCACAAGTAATTATTTGATTTTATTGTTTTAGCTGCTGTGAAATTACTGTTAGACATGGGCTCTGACATCAATGCTCAGATTGAGACCAATAGGAACACAGCTCTGACTCTAGCTTGCTTTCAAGGCAGGCATGAAGTTGTTAGCTTGTTGTTAGATAGGAAAGCTAATGTAGAGCACAGGGCCAAGGTATGTAGTTGTCTCCAATATTTACTGTAAAAAAAACTTGCTCACTCCTTTTTGAGTCAACACTCATACTGTAATTTTTCAAGATACCATCAGAACAATGTCAGAAAATACATAAAAATGCTACTTTTTAAATCATTTTCTGTGTAAAGGAAGTGATCATGGAAATTTCATGCTTTATAATTTGAAAATGACCAACAAAGAAAAAGTAGTTTGTTTACTAATAGTATAACATCTTTTAATATTTTGGTGTGTTATGTTTATTGTAAAGCAAACTTTCTACCTTTTGGTCATTTTATATGCCGACAAACCCTGTGTCAAGAAAACTAAGTCATTTGTTAGGTGAGACAATCTGAGTCTTATTTTTATAGCTAACAATTGATTCTGTATTTTCTTTAAATAATATTATCAGCATCAGTTTTGATTTTATTGTTCGATGTATATAATTTTATGTAAACCAATAACGGTTTTTTAATTTTCAATGTGGAAATTGCCACTTGAAAAAACTAATAATTGCTACATAACAACAATTGATGTGGGCAACAATTATATGTATTTTTGTAATGTTGCAGACTGGTCTTACACCCCTGATGGAAGCTGCATCGGGAGGATATGTAGAGGTTGGGAGAGTTTTACTAGACAAAGGAGCTGATGTCAACGCACCTCCTGTACCCTCATCTAGAGACACTGCCTTAACTATAGCTGCTGATAAGGGACACGTTAGATTCGTAGAATTACTACTCAGCAGGTTTGTATATTGTACTCTTTTCTAGAACTATTTAATTTTTCACTCTTATTGCGTATAAAGTGTCAATGTAAAGCTGTATAATATGAAGCAATGATGCTGAGTTGATAACCCTAAAATAATTATTTAAAAATCAATGAACAGATTCCAAAAACAAAATCCAGTAGTAATAAAACTTGTATACGGATATAAATAAAATGTTTTTACCTGTTTCTATGGTTAACAATAAATATCATACACACTTTGTAAATGTTTTTTTTGAGGTAGTACGTAATTAAGCACTTTATTGGACCGTTTTTAGGATGAGAAGTCAATCATTATTGTTATAGGAGGTTATTTAGTACTTTTCACCTCCGAGGACAATAATAAATGTAAAAAAAAAACTCCTAGGACGTAAAAGTAATTTATATATTGCCGCCATTACTGTAATGTAGCGTGTTCAAAAAACAATCTGTGTAAAAGCTTCATGAGGTTTCTTTAAAAACGTTAATTTTGTTTCTGTTTTTGTTCGTAGACTAATTTTTTTTTTCGTTTTTACAAGTTGTTCTTATTGTCAATTTTTGTGTGTTTATTTGTAAAGCTTTTACATTTTTGAGTAAAAGTGTGAAGCTATGGATGAATTCAATGATGATGGACGTTTGTTTTTTTTTTCAATTAAGTATATAGCGCAGTTTATTTAATGAGTGCTACCTCAAAAAAAATAGTGTATGTCATCTGGCTGAGAATGTCTTTATGTCTTAGCAATTTTTCCCGACTCGCTTCGCTCGTCGGTAAATCTAATTGCCGTGACATAAAGACACACTTCTCAGCCTTATGGCATAAATAACTATTATTTAATTCATTGTAACAAATTAGGCCTGCTGTACAAAGAACCTGTGATAATAA
This sequence comes from Microvelia longipes, assembly GCA_018340805.1. Lineage (NCBI taxonomy): Eukaryota > Metazoa > Arthropoda > Insecta > Hemiptera > Veliidae > Microvelia > Microvelia longipes. The sequence continues at coordinate 324,070 of JACMZG010001914.1, read as the reverse complement.
CTATATTTATAATTACCACCCTATAAAGAACATTCCAATATAATTTTGGGTGGTTTCTCATTATCTTTTAAAAGAAATATATAATAAAATTTTCTTTGTTGTCGTGATAAACCGTTTAGGCTTCAGCGTTTATTTTCTTGAATATATTGGCCTTCCAGTGGTGATGGGATAAATGTAGATGATAAATTCGATGTTTGTTTCCATTATGGGAAATAGTTTAGTTTTGTAGGGCTTTTTTTATTTTCTGATAACCTAAATCCCTGAAGATGCCTCCCACGGTGAAAGCAAATGGTCGGATTCATCATAAACATTGATGTGGTCACTACCGGGAGACCTAAACCTATATGCTTCCATGAGCAGGCAAATACCATTGTTTTAATCAAGACAATGTGTTTCTATGTATGTATTGTTGCTTGCTTAATTTTGACCAGAGAAATTATTGACATTGTATTATATAATTATTGCTTTTTATAATAAATTTCTATAGTAAAAATGAGCTAAAGAGATTTTTTCCTATAAGACAATTATGTTGACTTCTATATTGAACTCAATTAGTTGCCTATGGCAACTCTAAACATGGTAAAGATGTAAATAATTTAAATGAGTGAATGAAAACTGCCCTTCATTTTTAATAATTATTTGATTTGCAGGAATGCTCAAGTTGAAGTTAAAAACAAGAAAGGAAACTCTCCGCTTTGGTTAGCAGCTAATGGTGGTCACCTGGCTGTTGTGGAGTTGCTCTATAATATGGGAGCCGATATTGACTCTCAAGACAATAGGAAAGTATCATGTTTGATGGCAGCCTTCAGGAAAGGTCATGTAAAGGTCGTCAAATGGATGGTAAACCACGTCAATCAGTTCCCTAGTGATCAAGAAATGACTCGTTATATTTCAACACTTAGTGATAAAAAGTTACTTGATAAGTGTCATGAGTGTATTAAGAATATTAGGGTTGCTAAAGACCAACAAGCTGCCAAGGCAAATAAGAACGCTACTATTTTACTGGAAGAGCTTTACATGGAGAAAACAAGGGAGGAGAGTCGAAGAGCTGCTGCTGCCAGGAGGAGAGAAAGGAAGAAAAAGAAGAAATTAGAAAAGAGAAAAGCACAGGAAGAGATGAAAGAGACAGAGGAGGGGGCTGAGGAGGAAGAGGAAGAACAAGAACCACCTTCTAGTATAACGGGTAAGATATTAATTATCTTTGTATTGCTCTTGGTTTTGGGGCTCCCCCTTCTTTAATCTGGACCCCCACTAACTCTCTCAATAAAAATTCAGTTTCAAATTTTTTGAGAATATAAAATATTATCATTATACAGAGTTGGCAAGGTAAAGAAAATAGACTATTTTTTAACGTTCATTTAGCTAGTTAAAATCAATACTTATTAATAATAGTTGTCTAATGTTTCTTTTGTTTCTTAAGCTTAAAGCTAGAGGTTCTAGCTCCATCCCAAAACCAATAGGTAGGGATTGCTACCAACTAGCTATAGGTAGGGATTGCTCACCACTCCCATGGTTTCTAAGATAGCAAACCAATAGGATTGATTCCATCAGAGCAGTTTTGCCCCTTTAATGAAGCCCAGGACTTCCTAACAATAGCTATGGTTAATAGTTAGTCTATAGATGTTGTGGAGTTTAACTTAGTGTACAGCAATGTCCATAGTTAGTCGGTCCTGTGTCAATGAAAGTCTGGCACAAGCGTTATTTAAATTATATAATTTTTTTACTAACAAATGTTATTTGTTTCATTTTATTTACTACTAATTATTACTTATATTTCTTCTAGATACTGGAGGGGGTCGTGAGACAAGTAGAACAGGTACTGTACCTGTCCCCGTGGTACCAGTTCACCATCCAGGTGAAGTAGAGGAAGGAGACTCCGGTATTGACGCTAATAGTCAAGGTAGCTGTTCTAGCACGGAGCAGGTTAAAACTTTAGACACCAAGAAGAAAGATAGGAAGAAAAAGAAACAAGTCACCACCACCTCACAGCCCTCTAGTAGTAGTAGTGTCTTATCTAATAGCTATACTACCATCATACATCCTAGTGTTAATCACCTTAACTCTAATGTAAGACCTATTTAATTTTGGAAAACTCATAGAGAAATAACTTTTCATGATTTTATTAAAAACAACAAATATCTAATTTTTCTGCAAATAAGTATTGAGGCATAGCGTTCAACCTATATCCGAGATTTTGAATTAAAAGATTTACATGTGAAGATATTTCACTGGCCCTAGACAATTTTTAGGAGATGGATTTTTCTTCTTCTTCTGTTTCTTCTTACTTCTGTCTAGGGTTTCCATGGCAGACAGGAATTTGATTTGTTGTTTTAATTGTGTGTTATCTAGTCACGTTTGTTATTTTGATGTATCTTGATTTTCTTCTTTGCCACCTTTTCAATGATACGAATTTTAGTAAAATTATTGGATAAAGATGGGTGAGATAGTTTGGAGATTAGGAGAAAGTTACCTTTCCTCTAGGATTGTAAAAGAAACAATATACTTGTGTGAAAGACTTATATTTATTGTATCAACTATTTATTTTTTGTAAAACTGGATGACACCAATTGTTAGTAAAAGGTGCAAATTGAAGGTAATGTTACTTCATATATGATTAGGGTGTTCTGTTGGGTCTTAAACACTTGTGTAATTAATATGTTGTAAATTGCGGCTTTGGAAATAGTTCCTGATAAAATTTTAGTAAAACTCCTTTAAAGTATCTTTGTTAATTTTTATTTTGTTTTTCTTTCACAGGAAAAAAGAATTTCCTCTAATAATACAATAAATAACAAATGCTCCAGCATCCTGAAAACTGTAATAGAAGGTAAAGCGGAGAAAACCTGTGATGTTTCTAATAAAGTAAGACAAGAGAATAGTAAAAATTTGACTAGCAGCAGTAGCGATAACAAACCACCTCCCTTAGTGTTTGAAGCCAGGCATCCTGCTGACCGGGATGACTTTGAATCAACAGGCAATGATAATCACACTAAGAAGAATAAGAACAATAATAATAATTATATGTGAGTATATCTGTTTTTAAGGTGTTATGGGCGTGTTGATGTAAACTTTTTTTATGTTCCACGAATGTCTCTTTGCTGTTGGTCCTTGAAATTTTGTAAAGGTTCTCAACAAATCATGCATTTAATTTATAATAAGCTTTAACACTCATTTGTTTCTTAATATTTAATACAAAAAGGTTGTTAAGACTCAGTTTTTATTGTGTATCAAAGTGAGGGCAATTGTGGGGATTAAAATAGAGTTCTTATTTGGTAAAAATGGGAGCATATGCAAGAAAATTTTTTTTAAATATGATGTGTTAAATAGACAGCTTTACTAAATTTTTCCTGCTTGTAAAAGTTTGTAGCACTGATTGGCAAAAAGCGTCCCAGAGACATAATTGCTAAGATCTAGGATCTTCCCCACCTTTACTATTATTACTATTGTAGCACTGATGATAAGGCCTTCATTTTCCAAACAATACTGTAACTATATGGGGGATTTGACAAAAAGTTGATCAATTTAAATTGTTTTATTTTTATATTCATTTTAAAGGAATAAACTCTTAAATATAATTTTCTTTTGATATAAGTCAGTTTATATGAAAAACCCCGTAGTAAAGGATAGGGTCTCTTGATAATTATCTGTGGCAGGAACTTGGTAACCTCCCAAGGTAGTCTACAGGTTACCTTTGTCCAGTTGTCAATTTTCTAGCTTTCCCGAGGCAATCTCATTCAATTCATTAGAAAGCAGTGTTCTCACTATATTGGTAGCACTGTTTTGACTTATTAGCAAATTGTTGCTGTTTTTAAAAGATGATTTTTTTTTATATTTTGGACATCTATTAACTTCTATTTCCCATGATTTTGCCCTTTCTACTGGTTTGTTTCACTGTGAAATTATACATACTAAAGGGCAGCAAATTCTTAAATGTGACACCTTTGGAAGAGAGGACCATACGGTCCTAATTCTGTGTGTTTAAATAAATCAGTAAACAAACAAACAAACGAAACCCAAGTTATCTAGCTGGATAAATACACAGTATTCTTTCGAACACAGCTCATAAAATAGACTGAAAAAAATGTACAAGAAAATATTCCAATAAATTTGAATTTGAATTTTTGCTTCATTGTTCAATCGAAACTTAGTACAAAATCTAGGGCCTTAGTCTTGGAGTAACCTTGTCCCTTTGTGCTTGGAAAAATGATGTCTGGGGATTGGGTCAACTTTCCAATGATTTTGTTCTAAAATTATGGATAATATTAGAGTAAAAATTGTTTTGTATTTGTGTTCAGGATGTACTGTACTGAAGAGATGTTGCAAGCTAGTAAAAGCGGCAGCTCTACAAGTCCAAAGCAGGGAGGTAAGCGAGAGGAGCCCTGGAAGGAGGTAGTGAGGAAGTTTGTTTGCACATATAGGAGTAAAAAAGTATCTGTTCCTTTGAACGCAATTAGTAGGGTTATAGGTCGAGGCGGCTCTAATATCAATGCCATTAGAACTGCTACTGGAGCTCATATTGAGGTAGAGAAGCAAGGCAAAGGCCAGGGAGAAAGGACCATCACTCTAAAGTGAGTAAAATCTATACCAAATTGTTTTTAAGAATTTTTATTTGGCGTAACAAAAAGAGAGAGACTTTAGTTCTATAAAATTAATATATTTTAATCTATAATTATTTTGATTCCATTTTATCTTCAGCCTTAAACTATCTATTTTTTTTATTTTTAAACTATCTATTTTTATTATAATTGCACAGGTATTTTAATAAAATAAGTTAAATAAATAATTTATTTATTTTAACTTAAATGAAATAGCGTTTAGACACCTCAATTATGTTTGTTTACAACACATTTTCCTGACTTAAAAGATTTCATATCACAATTTAATATAAAAAAGTAATTATACAGGTCTGGTTGTTGCTCGTAATAAATATATATTTGAACAAAAGATATTCAAGGTATTAATGTTATTAATTCTAAAGTGCAGCAAGTTTGATAAATACAGGCTTTTGCGCTGTATTTTGCATATGCAGCATTGGCCTCTACTGGAATCAGGAAACCAAACGGAAGGGATCCCACACATTTCCCTTTCACTTCCATCATCTAAAACAACATCATAAGCGTCATTTTCTTATTAATGCCTCTTTTCTAAAATTCCTGCATAGGCCCTTCACCTTTCATAGAACATTAGCTATTTGTTTTGTTTTTTTTGGGTTTTTTTATTCTCTCTTTCTTTATTGCTCCTGCCTAAAGTAATATATAAACTAAGTAGGGAAACAAACGCGATTTCTGTTAGACCTGGCATGTAGTTCACATTTTGTCCACCAGGAAGTTGGCTCAAATTTTAATATGAGCGTGGCCTTTTTGTTTTACCCTAGTAAATGTAAACAAACTTAAAATTTTTGTTTTATTGCATTTATTTGTACAATTTAGTATAAAATGTTTAATATTTTGTGCTAGGAATACGTTTTATCACATTCAATAGAGGTTTAAGTGCATATCTTTAATATGTACGAGTGGGCCCGCCACTCCGGCGCCTTCGGCGCCAGTCCTCTATATATATATATTAACGTTGTGCATGCGCCTTCGGCGCAGTATATGACGGCTGCAGCTTCGCTGCAGCCACATGTAAACAATAATATATAAAAAGACTGCACCTTCGATAAACAATTGGATAAATATCCAATTGTACAATATTCAATTCAAGGATAATTATTCAGATTGTAAAATCATACGTTACCAAAAGTAGATTCAACATCATTCATTTACTTTAATATATAAAAAGTAATAAATTAAAGCATTAAATAAAAAAAATATAGAATAATATCCTTGGGCTCGCTTCGCTCGCCTTTGTATGTTTATTTATCAACACCTATCATAAAATATTTAATGATAAAATAAAAATAAAACCCTTGGGCTCGCTCCGCTCGCCTTTATGTGTTATTTATCAGCCCCCAAAATTGAAGCATTGAATAAAAAAAATATAGAATAATATCCTTGGGCTCGCTTCGCTCGCCTTTGTATGTTTATTTATCAACACCTATCATAAAATATTTAATGATAAATATAAAATAAAACCCTTGGGCTCGCTCCGCTCGCCTTTATGTGTTATTTATCAGCCCTAAATTGAAGCATTGAATAAAAAAAATATAGAATAATATCCTTGGGCTCGCTTCGCTCGCCTTTGTATGTTTATTTATCAACACCTATCATAAAATATTTAATGATAAATAAATAAAACCCTTGGGCTCGCTCCGCTCGCCTTTTGTGTTATTTATCAGCCCTAAATTGAAGCATTGAATAAAAAAAAAAAAGAAATAATATCCTTGGGCTCGCTTCGCTCGCCTTTGTGTGTTTATTTATCAGTACCTAAATTAAAGCATTGAATAAAAAGAATATAAAATAAAAACCCTTGGGCTCGCTTCGCTCGCCTTAATGTGTATATATATCAGTACCTAAATTAAAGCATTGAATAAAAAAAATATAAAATAAAACCCTTGGGCTCGCTTCGCTCGCCTTTGTGTGTTTATTTATTAGTACCTAAATTAAAGCATTGAATAAAAAAAAATAAAATTATATCCTTGGGCTCGCTTCGCTCGCCTTTGTGTGTTTATTTATCAACACCTAACATAAAATATTTAATGATGAATATAAAATAAAACCCTTGGCTCGCTTCGCTCGCCTTTATTGTGTTATTTATCAGCCCCTAAATTAAAGCATTGAATAAAAAAAACATAATTTCCTTAGGCTCGCTTCGCTCGCCTTAATGTGTTTATTTTCAGTACCTAAATTAAAGCATTGAATAAAAAAAATAAAATAATATCCTTGGGCTCGCTTCGCTCGCTTTGTGTGTTTATTATATCAACTCCTAACATAGAATATTTAATAATAAATACAAAATAAAAACCTTTGGGCTCGCTTCGCTAGCCTTATGTGTTTCATTTATCAGTACCTAAATTAAAGCATTAAATAAAAAAAATAAAATTATATCCTTGGCTCGCTTCGCTCGCCTTGTGTGTTTATATATCAACACCTAACATAGAATATTTAATAGTAAATATAAAATAAAAACCTTGGGCTCGCTTCGCTCGCCTTTATATGTTTATTTATTTAGTACCTAAATTAAAGCATTAAATAAAAAAAAAAAAATAAAATAATATCATTGGGCTCGCTTCGCTCGCCTTTGTGTGTTTATATATCAACACCTAACATAGAATATTTAATAATAAATATAAAATAAAAACCCTTGGGCTCGCTTCGCTCGCCTTTATATGTTTATTTATTAGTACCTAAATTAAAGGCATTATATAAAAAAAAAATAAATAAAATATATCTTGGGCTCGCTTCGCTCGCCTTTGTGTGTTATTTATCAACACCTAACATAGAAAATTTAATAATAAATATAAAAAAATACCCTTGGGCTCGCTTCGCTCGCCTTTGTGTATTTATTTATCAACACCTAACATAGAAAATTTAATAATAAATATAAAATAATACCCTTGGGCTCGCTTCGCTCGCCTTTGTGTATTTATTTATCAGTACCTAACCTACAGCATTTAATAAAAATATTTGTTCAATTTTTTCTTAGTTATATTATGCACCCTAACGATATTCGGTATTGTTGGAAAGCTATTTAAGTAATCTTACTCTTTTGTGATTCACATATTTTAATACCTTTTACTTTTAACGACTTACAGGCTGCCAAAAGTGAAACAATGTGATTTTGTTTTTCGATGACCTCTATAGCCGAAACTAAAACTTGTAGGAAAAGACTTTGAAATAAAATTGTTCAGATAGCCGATACAAACAGTTAGAGACTAATTTTACTCAATATCTTAATAAATAGCTGAGATAACCCCATTGAAGTTTTCACCTTAAATCCAAGATGGCGGCCAAACCGGAAATTGCAAAAATATTTCCGTCGACAAATTTAGTCCAGGCCAATGTCTAAAGAATAGCTATCTCAAAAATCCGATTTTCAAACATTTTGGTTCCTTAAGTATAGCCGGTTTCCCGCCAAAAATAAAAAAAATTCCCGCCATATGATCAAGTTTAAAATATCGCTACGACACGCTACCTATTGTTCGCTATTCAAAATGATCAATAGTTTGACTCTAAGTATTGTCACAAAAAAGTCCCTGGGGACCGGCGAAAACACCTCTTAAAAAAAGCGCTAAAAACCATGTTAAAAAATTCTGGCGGGAAAACGAAAAATTTTTTAAAACTTTTACTTATTGGTTCTTTTAGATCACGTAACGCCTCAAATTATGTATTTTGTCCCAACTCTCTACCACCACCCGGAACGGAGTTATAGCGGTTTGAAAGTTAGTGACCCCATAAACGATACCGTTAGTACATGGCACAAAATTGTTACCCACTGCAATTGGTAGATAATAAAAAGAACTAACTCCGTGTAATTTAATTTTTTTCTCTATCTCTAATATTTTGGCTTCCACAGAGTCTCGAAAATCCGAAAAGTCGCCGCGATCTCTATTTTGCCATATAAATGCCAGGATGGCGGACCGTGGCATATGGCAAGTATTTTTTTCCATAAACTGCACTAAATACGGAAACTAATGCAAGTTGTCCGGTTCAATTATCTTAAATAGAAACCGAGATATGATTTTTTGAAATTTCGAACGTTTTCTACCGGAAATTTTATTATGGCGCCTAACCGGAAAATTTTAAGACGGTGAAAATTTAGGATATTGTAACCAACCGATGTACCAACAAAACCGCATTAAAGAACGCACCGATATTGGATTTTTTTCACACTTATGTAATTTTTCAAAAGACTTGAACCCGGAAGTATCAAAACCGGAAATGCCAGCGTTATGATTGTCCGTTCCGAAAATGCCAACCTATCGACTAAACAACCGCACCGGTTTCAAAAAGATCGGTTAAAACGCCTACATCCAACGGCTATATCACATTTGCGTGTCGGTCCTAAAAATTTTGAACTTAAATTGTCCGAAAATTTTTCGACTTTGGAAACTTATATCTCGGAAACAAATCATAGCTAAGAAACGGAACCGGGATGGATCGATAGGCCCTTTTGTCCACTAAATACCCCAAAAAGCCCGATTTCGAAATCTCAATTTTAAGCCACTTTCCGGCGGAAAAACTAAAAAAGTCCAAATGTCGAAAATCGAAATTTCTTTATAGCGCCGCCCCCGGGGCCGTAGGCGAAAATTCTTCGGATAAAAGTTGTAGCCCATCCCCGAAATAGGGGGGGTCGCCCATAGTAACGGAAGCGCTAGCTCCAACCCTTGACCCGGAAAAACGGTGTCAAAGTTTTGACAAAATTGAAAAAACTTCAAACCGGATTTTCCGGTATACCGGAAAACATTTTCATACCCCTGTCGCGGACTTTTTTATTCAGCCGGAGTAGCTGAATCGAACGGCACTTTTCCGGTTGAAATACGACTTTTCCCCGCGGCTCGGCACGTAATCAAAATTCCGGCGTTTGAACCGGTTTTTTTACGTTGACGGGGTCACTATTAGAGATAGACCCCTAGTGTCAGCGGGGACTGCCCTTCATTTCCCGTCGGAAACACGACGCAATTTGAATTTTCCGGATCGGACGACTTTTGCAATTTAAACTCGATTTCCTTAAATTTCCGTAAAGTTACCTCCACTTCCGGTGCTCACCGGAAAGCCGAAACTCGGCCGGAAAGCCAAAAAATGGTAATTTTCGGAAAATTCAGAGTCTCCGGAAGAGAACGCACCCGGTCCCGACCCGCTACGACGAAAATACGCTGCGAAATCGCTCGGCGGAAAAAAAACGTCGGAAACACCAAAAGCGCTATGTGAAAAAGTAGGGAGTAATGGTGTACCACTTAATTGTTGTAGACTAGGTTTATTTAAATTACTTAAACGAGTGGCTAATTAAACTTTTTTTTGAGTGCACTATTTAACTTAGTACATTTTTGTGAGTGATATTTGTTTTTCCCCCTTCAAACATCTGCCTCCGTAGCCGCAGTCGAATAGTACTGGACTTCGGCACTCAGGATGCTCTCATTTTTTATGAATAGAATTTGTTGTAAAAAGATTTCACCAACTTTAGCTTTACTTTGAGCATAGTAGATGTAACCCACCTGAGGTGGTTCCCGCAGAGCAAAAACCTGAAAGGCCGAAAGGCCTTAAAGCAGGCATTATTATTATTATTCAAATATTAATTGTAATAAGTAATTTAACAACTTTAATCAAACATTTTTGATAGATTGTAGCAAGTGTAATAAAAAATAAAAGCAATTGTAATTTTAAGTTTTATTTAAGGCAATACCTTGTCGCCTGTATGTTCTTCAAAATCTTAATAAAAACATGTAGTTTATCTTTACTATAGTTCATATTTTTCTTTAACTAATTATTATATAACAATTATTTCACAAAATTTAATACAAAATCATTAAACTATCACGTACATATAAAAGTAAGGAAACATGATAAAAAGTAAAATTCACCTAATGTTATCAGGGTTGCCAATAAAACTAAGTAAAAAACGTAAATCCTAAGAGGCGTATGCGCAGTTATTCCAATTCTAGTTATATTTTATTTTTGAGCCAGTTATCAGCTTTTCACGCATGTCTGATTTTTTTCACACAAGTTAATATAAGAGTTTCCCTACTTGGTTTATATATTACTTTACTCCTGTCATACCTTACCTTCTGAAGCTTATAATTTTTGACAATATCTTAAATGAGCCTGTGTATCATTTTTTATATTATGTTCCTTTTTTTATACCTTTAATTATTTATATTTGTAAAAATACTCTCTAACTATATAATTGTTAAACAAATAAAATACAGATTTAGTTAGTCTCTACGTCATTTCAAACTTTAAAATGATCTTATATTTGTTTAATAGGGGCTCAACTGAAGCGACCAAACAAGCCCACACGCTGATTACAGCTCTCATCAAAGACCCAGAAGTTGACATCTTGACTCTATTACCTAAATCTGCCAAGTCAGCAGCCGCTGTCTGGGAGAAATCCTTAAACACTGCCAAATCTAAACCTGGTGTTAGTAACAGTAAACAAACCTCAACCACTCCGTCCACCACTACTATTACCACTAAAACTACCACTTTCAGTAAGTAACAACTTGTTCAACTTCACTCGAAGAGATACAATGAAAGATATTTAAGAGCCAATATTCGAGAATATTATGATAGTTTGGGGGGACTCAAAACAATATTTATGTCTTAAAATATGTATAATGATCATAAAACTCATCTTTTGATTTTTAATACTACCAACTACTAACTGCGGAGCTGCCCTGATTTTTAAGTCAGGGCTAAATAATGAGTTTATACACACTTACATTGAAGTTGCTAGAGGTTTCTGTTAGGTGTTGCTAGACTAGCCAGAGCAGTGAACCTAGCTTGAGTCTGGTGATGCTAGAGGAGCTGATGAAAGTTGTGAGAATGGTTAAACTATGGCAGGCCAAGTGAGATTAATGTGATTAGAGAAACTAGTAAGGCTAGATGAAATATGCACACTGTGAACTCAAAGTCGGCGATATCAGAGTGGTGAGCCTAGTCAGAGTGTAGTTGGTCTAGATGAACCAGGCACACTGTGAACTAGTCGTGGACATTAGCCAGAGCTTGAGTTTGGATAGTCTTATTGGGCTATATGAACTAGGCAAACTGTTAACTAGTCATATGTGCCTCCATGTACGGACGATGTGCTCCCTCGATGATAAAATGTGTACAAACTCAGGGGTGAATTAGTTTTGAGAGATGTGAGTGAGAGGGAAACGCTAATATGACCCTAAGGGTTTAAGCAATAAAAAAATTAAAACTATGTAAAAGTTCATTTGGATTGATTTGATTAAGTGGTCATGCAATAAAACCTAATCTATTAAGGTTAAGAAAAGTTAAAGTCATGCATGATCTCTAGTTGGATGGGTAACCACCCAATTTAATAAAGCCTTACTGTTTAGGGAGAAATCAAGAAATCCATGCCTGGATATTTATCACCCAAAAAAATCAATATCTTGTATAGTTTAATAATAATCACACTATTAGGTATGTGATGCGATGGAGTCCTGTAACCTCTGTTTATTATAATTAAATGAAGTTAATGAAATCATTAATTTTATTAATAAGTGATATATCCCTAAAGTATTTTAAGATAGTATCCCTCCCCTATACATTTTAGATAAAGATATTATATTAAAAAAAAATAACAAAATAAAGATAAGACAGTTTAAAGTTGACTTATGCCAAAAAAAATAAAAAAATACCGGATTGTACTACCACTTCTCACCATTTCATGCTATGGGCATCTGCTGAGTAAATTTACTCACCTTCTTTGCAATTTGTAACATTGTTATTTTGCTGATTGTCGTTGTGTTGGTTTTGCAGCGTCAGTTAAGAGGCCGACTACAGGGAAAGATGTGCTCATCACATCAACAGGTGTAAATGCAACTAGTAGTTCTACCAAGACCATCATGTCTTATACAGGTGCTATCATGACATCTGCCAAACAAACCAGTGCTAAACCTACCAGTACAGTACAGGGACAGACCTTTGCAGCTAAATTAAGTGATAGCAACAGGTAAATATTACAATCCTATACTTTCCTTATCCATTCATGATAGCTCTGTTGATTAATAGGCAAAAAAAGTATTTACAACTTAATGTTATAAAGTTGGACAAAAAGCTTGTATTTAAGAGACCAATATCTCTATTTATTATACTAACAATGATTGAAAATAAGTTTTTTTAATCTTTCTTATTAAATATGTATAACTTATTTGAAATTCATTTGTAGAAGGTAGTAGTAGAGTTATTGTTTTTATAACAAATTATTTTTTTCTCTATTTCCTTGGCTATTCAAAAGTAAGTTTTGTCAGAAGCTGTAAAGTTGAAACTTTACGGTCTCACAAATGGCAAAAAGAGTCAATTGTACTCAACTTCTACTTGTTTTAAAAGTAAAAATTTCAGTGCTTAAGGTAACTTTAACTCCCTGAGTGAATCTAAACCTTTATTTTAATTTGTTTTTTAAATGCCTTTTCCCACTTTTAGACCAAATTTTATAATAATAAATATTAACAAAATATTGAAAAATATATGATTGTCAGTTGCATTTGTCTCTTGGTGATTGTTGTATAAATAATGACAATTGATAGTCAGTTATATTTTCTTTTGGCATGTTGTATAAATAATGACAATTGATTGTTAGTTGTATTTGTCTTTTGGCAATTGTTGTATAAATAATGACAATTGATTGTCAGTTGAATTTGTCTTTCAGCAATTATTGTATAAATAATGACAATTGATTGTTAGTTGTATTTGTCTTTTGGCAATTGTATAAATAACGACAATTGATTGTCAGTTGTATTTGTCTTTCGGCAATTATTGTATAAATAATGACAATTGATTGTTGGTTGTATTTGTCTTTTGCAATTGTTGTATAAATAATGACAAATGATTGTCAGTTGTGTTTGTCTTTTGGCAATTGTTGTATAAATAATGACAATTGATTTTCAGTTGTAATTGCCACTTGTCACATCATTCTTCCTTTAGATCTGTATAAGATTAATTTCTAAAAATTATAAAACATGCAATTTGGCACACATGTAGCTATCTATAAGACATATGTGCTTATATACCTTATTATATGTGTTATATTTATATGCACGTATAAATATATGTTCCAAATTTCATCCCATTATTAGCATTAGTTCAATTTTTATCGAATGATTTGTATACGTTTTTTAAAAAAATGTAAAAAATCAGAAAATATTCCAATTAAGTTGAAATTTGGTTGATTTGTACCCCTTGACGTAATAAATATGTGTACTAAGTTTCGTTATAATACTACAAGTCTATTTATGATTTTTTGTGGATCATAAAAGTTAAGTGGCATAGAGCGTGTTCATTGCCTGGATAAATTACCACTGGGAATGAAACAAATGTATTGACTATCTAAGGTCAAGTGAAGCGACTCAGAAGACGTGTCGGAGTATAAATTTAATAACTCACACTTCTGAGGATGAGCGAAGCGAGTCCGAAGCTGGAAAGATGAGCGAAGCAAATCCGATGTAATGAGGAGTTCCAAGTTGGAACTGGGTACCCCGTACCCAATTTTTCTTTGTGAATGTCAAATGACTTTAATGTTTTATTTGCAGGTCAGTAACACCTACTGGGCTGACAACACCTCCTGTGGTTCAACCTGCGGTTAGTATAGCACCTCTACTAGGTACATGTATAGTACCACCTACTTCAATACCACATAATGAACCAGTCTCAACTGTACCTCCACCTCCCCAAGAAACACACACACCTATAACACCTACTAAACAGATAGACAGGGTAGAAACACCGCCTCCCCCCACCCCACCTACTCAACCACCTCCACCACCTATTCAAGAGGTACCCATTCAAATTAGTTTAATATTTTTAAAAATGGCATGTTTTTGTTATTTTATGTTCACAAGCCATTGAAACAGCATCTTTGGATAAAACCTGATTTATAATATTTAGAAATATTTTGCCTGTGGAAACCCTCAAATGGACGACTTGTTGATTGACATATTTTTTTCTTTTTTTCCCTTTTTTACTCATCCTGATTTATACCGTATGTATATTGGAATAGTATTATTAATACTTGTTTGTGTCTCCATAATGCTAGATGAAAATTATTTGAATGCAAAGATATACCCATTAGAGATTTCATTAGATTTGATCAACTATATTTCACTACTTACTTTAATTTAATTTAATGAACTAGCTTCATATATATATATATATATATATATATATATATATATATATATATATATATATATATATATATATATATATATATATATATATATATATATACATATATATATATATATTTATATATATATATATATATTATATATATATATATATTTATATATATATATATATATATATATATATATATATATATATATATATATATATATATATATATAATATATATATATATATATATAATATGTGTGTGTGGGTGTCTTCAATATGGCTAGTAAATCTTTGGTTTTTGTTAGATCATAAAAATCAAGCATGAGTGACCCCTTGTAGAAGATGTGTTGTTGTATAAATGTTGTAATTTTTTTAGTCTTAAGGCCAATTGAAGCAAGTTTAAAGTAGTGAGGATGAGCGTAATGAATCCGATTTGATGAGGAAAAGTTCCGAGGATTTGATATTAAGAAAATGTAAAAATATGTTTTTGTATATGGATAAATGCTGTTTGTTCTTGGTTTGCCCCAATTCCCTTAAATAGATAGCTGTACAAAACTAACCTGATGTTTACCTATGCTCAAAAGGAAGGTCTTGGGTTCCGCCACAAACATATTTCTAAATACCTTATAAATTACCTTTACTCTAGGAAATAAGTACAACTGACTGCTACTTAAGCTTTATAAGTGATCATGTATGTACTATAATTTGTTTTAAGCTAACATGATTAATGTTTTCAGATAACCGAACCAACTATATCAAGTGGAGTGAGTCACCAGCAGCAGCAAAATGTAGTGGAGAGACCAACACCAATATCTAGATCACCTGTTGTTCAACCAACTGTTACATCAGTACCAAATGCAACACCAGCTAGAACACCAACACCTCCTACACAGCATCAGTCTAACCACCCGACTGCTACCTTTGAGTATTCATTGTTTAATGATAACTTTACCAAGGTTAGTTTGTTTTTCTGTATTTCCATATTGATATTATATTGCTTAACTATCTTATAAACTTGAAGTCATTGTTTTTAATTTATTTACAATATTTAAATTTATTATTTAAATTTAATATTTATTTTTTAAATTTAAGAAAAAACTAAATTAACATCTACATGCATTTATAATAGCTATTTAGTATTTTATGTTTTACATCTCTCTCTCTTTCTCTCTCTCTCTCTCTCTCTCTCTCTTTGTATCCATCCTTATTCTCTTATTATCTATTTCTTTCTTCCTCTCTCTTTCCCCCCCTTCCATTACTTCTCTCCCCTCCTAAGCATTATTATTAATTATTTTAATTATTTTTCATTACTTTTTTAATTAAATTATTTTCATGAAGTTTAAAAAGTTCATATTTTAACATATAAAGTATAGTTATTTAAGAAATACATAGAGCAACTAAGCAGAGACCTTGCTCAGGCTGGTGTCTTGTGGTGCTCTTACATAAGAAATACTTTAGTAAAAATAGTTTTTGTTAAATTACTTATATTTATAAATAAATATATATTATTGGTATACTATGTTTGATTGGTGCAAGGTTTACCAAAATAACTATTGCTGTCTTCTTTTTGTAATCCTTTTTCTAAAAAAAAAGACACCCCTTTTTGTCCAATATGAACTATTTTAATTGTGAAAAATAAAATCTTGTATTTGTATATTTTCTATTGATAATAATTATGAATAATACAAAAAATTACCCAAAAATATCCCTCTATCAAAATGAAAATATTGAAAAGTAAAAAAAATAAATTACAATCTTTAAATTCTTTTTTTCATAAGTTTTGTTTTTCGTCATTTTTTTTTTCATATCGCATTATAAGATTTTTCAGCGTACCACATTAAAGCCCTTAGGTACCACCATCAGTGGTACACGTACCACACTTTGAGAACCCCTGATATGTATTAAAAGTTAAATACAAATAAAATAGTATGTAGTGTTAAACATATTGGGTGTATGTGTAGGTTGCCCAGCAGATGTGGGGTCAGAGAGAAAATATGAGTAATGGCAAAGCTAGTAGTGTGGGAGATAAAGGAATGAATTTTGCTTCTGTAGCTGCTACGGGAGCAATCGGCACTCCACAGCCTCCCAAATACCTCGACTCTGTTCCTCCTCCTCCCCCTCAGGTAATTTTTTTAAATTTAAATTTTTGAAAAATAACAGTTGTCAATGCAACAAGAGAGTAAAAAATGTTATTATTTCCTTGAGCATTAAATTGGTTTCTTAGGCAAAAGACCAGGGAACCAATATAAATCCTAAGGCAAAGTGTACTTATTTATTATTTTATTTCATAAGTACTAATAACAATTGTTTTGTAGTCGTACTTAACTAAATAAATAAAAAAAAATTATTTATGTAATTAACTTAAGGATTTGTAATTAATTTATGTAATTGTGAGGGAGAAATAGCATTTTACTCCCAAGGTGCATACAAGATTTTATCTCCAGATGTTGACGTCATTTAATAATTTTTAAATTTTTATAAGTTTTGTTCTATTTTGTTTTTAATTTTTTTTTAAATAAAAAAAATCAAATTTTAGGAGATAAAGTTGTTGAGTTAACAGCCCAAGTTTTTTTCTATCTTTGTTTTTTAAATAATAATAAATTCTTAATTGTTTAAAACCTTCTACAGTATTCCATGAATTATTGATCAATATTAAAATAACTTTCAGTTGGAGATAACATCGAAAGGACTGATAAATAACAAAAGCATACAAAACACAGAAATATTAAAATCTAAAACAGGATATATTTATTTGAAACATTTAAAATATATGTAGCAAGTTATAGAGGAGGCTGGTGCAGATGTCTATGCTAGCCCTCTTCTCGGTCAGCTATTATGTTTGGCTTAGGCTTCACAATGACCTCTACTTGTTGGCTTTTCCTATTTTCTATTATTACATTTGTAGAGAGACTTTTCATTCTTTTATGTATAAATAAAATAGATGTCTTCTAAAACAAAACTTTTATTGATTTTAATTTGTTACTTAAATTTTGTAGGTTGATGCTTCTAAAGCGCCTGGATATCGTGGTTCATCAGTGTCCTCTCCGGTAGCCAAGGGTCAACAGAGTCTTCAACCAGACCGCAGCCCTGTTAGTGTAGCCAACCTTACACCACAGAATATCCCTATACCCAGTAGTATAAGTACACCAGTCAGTGTAAATGCTACCCAATCAATTAGTCAAACTAATAACTATTATAATCAGGAACAAGTAGTTAATCATAGTCAAGTGGGGGCTGGTAACACTGCCTTCAGGCCCATCTATCAGCAGGATTCTGTCGATATTATACAACATACTTTTCAACCTCCACATGTAAGTCACTTGTTTGTTGTTTATGATAGTCTCTTTATATTAACAGGCTATAACACACTTCTTATAAAAAATTAGATATTTTACTATCTTCAAAGATAACAATTCAAAGAGATAATTTGTAAGAGCTTTTTTAGACCAAACTAAAAACTTTCTATCCTTTATATGATGATTTATGGATCCTCCTCTATGATTAGAGTTGCATTCACAAACAAATTAATTTATTCAGTATGACCATTCTTATTTTTTTTTACCTCAATCTTATTTTAGAAGGAAACCTTATTAAAGGGTGATTTACATGGATTGGTAGAAATATTTTAAGATATTCGGGGTTTCCATGTAATAAATGGTGGTTTATTAGAATATTTAATATGGTGGTTTATTAATTTTGATGTATTTTCTTTGTTAATTCATTGTAAATTTTTATCCTTTCCAAAACCGCCTTTGTCAGTTTTTATCTGACAAAGGCAGATCAGCTTTACCTTTATCAACTTTTTGAATTACATATGTGTAAATAATTTTATTTATTAAATTCCTTAAGCAAAGTTTATTTTTGTTTGCAGGTGTCAATGTCTCGGTTGAACCCACGTGCCCCTGACTTCTCATCAAGTTTCAAGCAGGGTATGTACACGGGGTACGTACCCGCGGGTACAATACTGCAACCAGGTGTGCAACCCACTCCAGTGCCTTTCCCAGCTCCTGCTGCTCCTAGTGCTAAATTCCAGAGACCCCCTCCTCAGCCTAATGGAAGGTGGCATCTACCTCCTCCAACTGTCTTCCAGATGGAAATGTTAGCACATGCGGCACAACAGGTAACAGAGCTTTACTTTGTCGTTTGTTTTTATTCAGATATAAGCAAGATAATAATGTATTTAGTGAGTAGTCGACATTACTCGCATTTATAATTGTTTTTGAGGGTGTCTCCGAACTAAATCAACAATAAAGGCTTTTGGTCCCTAAGAGAGTTGACAGGTTGACAATTAAGAGTTTGAGAGAGTTGATAATTCAATGCCAAAAAGTCAACTGTTCAAAATGTCTTGATTCAAGTCACAGGTTGTCTTGAGTTCACAAGTCTGAGAGTCTGGGTTGCATAGGCGTCCAAGAGTTGCAGACTTCAACTAAACCTTAAGTTTAACAGGGATGAAGGTGAGTTTTTTGTGCATAGATGGTTAAGCCTACTTTACACCTGTCATAAAACTTTTTTTTATCTATGTATGAAAAACAATAATAACCAAAAAAAAAAAATTGTATGAAAGGTTAACTTAGTTGAATTAGCAGTAATGCTTAACTTCATTTACAAATTTTAAAGCCTCGTAATGTTTATACCTCTAAGACATCCTTTCAATTAGGCTAATTAATTTTGACATATTTGGTAGCAGTGGTTCCCCACCGGGAATTATTGACTAGACCCATTTAGAGCCCAGAGATCTCCCACAATCTGTGTGTGGAAAACTAGTAGAAATTCCATAGAATATGTGTGAAGTTATATTTGTTTGGTTTTGTCTTATCTGTTCAATGCCATTTTATTTTAATTTTTAGGTGGATATGTCTTTACAACAAGAGAATGGTAGTGTTGAAGATAGAAAACCTCGACCTATTGGTACTGAGAGATCAGCTTGGAAGAACAACCTGTACAGTGGTCCAGGTTCGGGACCCGGTGCTGGTCCTATTGGTCCTCCTGCTGGTCCCATAGGTCCCCCTGCAGGACCCATCGGACACCCGGGACCTGAGGAAGGGTGGACACTAGACCAAGCTGGTGGTAAGGTACCCTGGGTAGATAGATCACACCTCTACAGACAACAGCTTCAATTCCCCTCTCCTGGTCCCAATATTCAGCAGAGGATACAACATTTACACAACCAGCCTCCACCTGAGGACTTCATAGATCAAGCTTATCAGGTAATCTAACTCCCCAAGATATTTACAATAATTTTTTTTTTCAGTTTTAAGGTGTTAGCTCTAGCTCATATCTAAAGTGGTTAAGCTTCAAGATTCTTTTATTAAGAGTTAATATATTTATTTATTTATACAAAGAGGTTACAAAATATAAGTAAAAGAAACTAATAAATACAATCAAATAGAAAAAACATATCAATTTATTTTTCAATAAATTCATCTAAAGAATAAAATGCCTCTAGCATCAAATAACCCTTTATTATTTTAACAAAACTTTTAATGTGAAGTTGTAAGTATTTGAACTTAAGCAGTTGAACAGCCTATTGGGACAATTTAATAATTTTATGTAATGCATAAGAGGAATATACAAGGGGAACTAAAAGACTCCCCCACCTCTTAAGTTTAGAACAATTAGTCAGAAATTTATGAAACAATTTTTATTTTATAAAAAAATAAGTACACTATTTGTGTAAAGGGAATTTATTCTTGGCGGTGTAGTTAACTTCGGATGTCTCGTGTAACTCCGGATTTTGCAAAATTAATTTAAAAAGTAAATTGAAAGGTATTTTTTTTAATTTGAAAGGGAATAAGTGCCCAAAGAAATTTTAACTCCAAATGTGTTAAGTTTTATTGACATAAGAAAAATTTCTCAAGGGTTTCAAAATTTTTCAAATTTCTAAAATGTCTTATTTTAGTCTCAAGAACATAAATCTTTTATTACCTCACCCTCACTCTAAGATATAATGACCAATACTACTAGATTTAAGGACATTAGTAACCCTATTTTTTAAAAAAAATTGAAAGTGTAATGTATGATTTATGTTCATAAGACAAAGGCATTTTTACCCTTGACAAATTCTTTCTAATTTCAATACACTTAAGCTCCAATTTTGAGTTAAAATGTCTAATTTTTACACTTAAGGGAAATATTCCAGCCAAAATAGCAGTCTCAAACAAAAACATGCAAGGAGCAAAAATGTGTTCTACTCAGAACACGTCTTGCTCAACAAGTCAAGCAATGAACAATCTATTACTTAGAACCCAAATAGCCCAATAAAAGTATAACTTCCACTTAACCTTTTTCTATTTTTAGCAAATTCTGGTGTTGAATGGGACACTTAAAGTTAACTTCCCCACCAAAAAGTAGTCCTCTTTACTTAAAAGAAAACACCAAGTTTCATTAATTTCTGATCAGTAGTTCAAAATTTAAGAGGGGTGCTTTTGCCCACCCTGTATTTTTATTATTGTAATTTTATTATTCCCGGTGTTGTTATGATCCTTACTTTTGTTAAGGTTTTTATTATTATGAGCAGAAACAAGGTGATTGGTCTGTATTGATTTATCTTATAAGTTTTGTAGTATTGTCAGTGAAAAGTACACACTTTTGGTTGTTATCTGGCAAACCATGCAATATATATCAGGTGTATGGGACCCAAGAACAGAGCCCTGTGGTACTGCATACATGATTCTTTAGCTTTAGATGATTTGACTTTAACTAGACCAGTTGTAACCTATTTTTAAGGTAAATTAAGTAAGAGATAAACTCATGAGGAAGTCCTCCAATGTCTCAACTTATCACTTTTACATTTTAAAAGTTTGTGTAATCAAAAGCTTTAGAAACATCACTGGACACACTTTAATGAGCTATTTTCTTTCCTTCAACTACTACTGTTGTGATGTAGGAAAAGTGTTGTTTGAAATTGTGCATGTGTTGAATACATGTGTATGTGTTTTTAGAACGCACATGTTGGCGCACCTGGGGGCAACCTGGAGAACACAGGACTGGGAGGGTTCAGTGGTACGGGTACAGGTCTCCTAGCTGGTACACCCCTTCAGTTCCCTGGTAGTAATGAAATACACCAGGATTTGCCGTGTTGGCCTCACAATATAATATCCCAGCAGACAGTTCATCAACCTGCTGACCCCACTCATCACAATGATAAACATGTGAGCATCCCTCCAATACTGACATTTATTTAAAAAAGATTTATTAGTTAAAGTAGACTGTGTTAGTCAAGTTTGGTGAATAGGTAACAATCCTAAGTTCTTTTCGCCAAGTCCACAATTATGCACCTATCATTACGCCTCTGCTATATTGTACTTCTAATAGATGAGGTTGAGAAGATTCTGTCATTTAAAACAATTTTAAATGTTTCCTCCTCTTATAACACTCCTTATCCAAATAATTGAAACCCCAAGCCTTCTAAATCTTTCACTTTCCTAAACAATCAAAGCCATATTTATACTATTGCTGTGTGTATGTTTATTTATAGTTTTGATAGATGTCTAAAATAAAATCAAAGTCATATGTATACTATTGCTGTGTGTATGTTTATTTATATTTTTGGTAGATGTCTAAAATAAAATCAAAATAATACAATGTAAACAAATTTTTTACATTGTTTAATATTAACAATGTAAAATAACATTAATTATTTTATTGAAATCTGGCTTTACTCAGTGCCATTAGCATACTTTAGGGGGTCCCAATATCAGCAATTTGGTTCTTCCATAGAAACTAGAAAGCTTGTCAGTTATTACTGGTGTATATCCCAGTTTTAATTTTTTTTGCAATCACTTTCTTTTCTATATACTTATGGTATAAATGAGGAAAAGAAAAAAATAATTTTGTGTCAAGTATTATATTTTTCCTAATGATTTTAAAAATTGAAGCAAATTGTCTTTTCATGCAATAACTGTGACTTGTGTTACAAATACTTCTCATCTTACTAAATATTTGATGACCTCTCTTTTTTACCTAATGACCATCTCACTATTTATACTGATTCCCAGTATTTCACTGATTCTAATATATTTTAATTTCTTTTTCTGTTGCAGGGTTGGACAGCAAAATGGAATCACTAAATATTTATTTTACTTTTAATTTTTTTTTATAAATAAAAAAAAACTCCTTAGAATCTTCAAAAAAAAAACACTATCAAAATTTACCATTTACATAAATGAATAAACCAGAGAATGGAGTCTTTTAGTAAAAGTTAAACTAGTTGACTCTAAAAAATAGTAAAAAATTGATTATTTTTAATTTGATTAAGTTTTATTTTTTTTTATTTGAAATATAACTTAGCTAAAAGATTAAAAGAAATGTAACTGATTGCATAATCAGAAAAAAATCTTAAATATTTTTTATTTTTCTTGTAAACGCCTGAGTCATCATTTATGTTTTTAATTAATTATATTAGATGATTTAATTATTTTCTTTGTGCCTCAAAGGTTTACTATTAATTTTTAATTTATATTCATTTTTATATAATATATATTATAATACCTAATATGTATACAAAAAAATCATATATATATTATATTTAATTTTTTAATTTTTTTGAAGTCTCATTATTAATAGTAGCATGAAAAAATGAAAAAAGAAAAAAATTATTGTTTATTTTATTTTTTTGTTAATTGTATATAATTTATTCGATAAATAAATAAAATATTATAAATAAATAAATATTATATCATGAGAAATACATTATAAAAAAGAGCTTTTTTTTCTTTTTGATTCCGGGGGTTTTTTATTTTTTTTTACTTTTAGTGATTCTTTTTTTGGGTTTATTACTCTGAAAGGACTTATATGAGAGTAAGTTCATGTTTAAGGAGTAAATCCAGTATAATATAAAATATTTATATTTTAAAGAATGATGAATTTAAATCTATCAATTAAGAAGACATAAATTTAAAATGTATAGTATCAAAGGAAAAATGGTTCAGAACTGTCACTGAAAATGGAGTTGGACTACTAAAATGACCACCATTAAATATTACGACCTCTATTTTTCTGTTGAGTGTTCTAAAAAAGGCAAGTGCTTTTGAATTTGTTTATGATTTTACTTCTTGAAGATTGTTTAGGGCAGAATTTTAATCTTCAAAATTATTCAAGTACAATACTTATAGTTTGAGTGTGAATCTACACTTGTTTTTTAATAATAAGCCACTCTAACTAGCAATATTGCCCTACAGTATGGTCTCTTGATAATATGTGTTTGATATGATAAATAAGTCTACACGACTTTAAAATACTTTAAGAGTTGGGTATTAGCCACTATGTTGACTTTTAAAGTAGCTATTTAGAAGAATCTATCTTAGCTATGTTAATAATAATGAAGTTAGATTCATTTCATTGTACAATCTACTAAAGAGAATTTTAATTAAAAAATAACAATATTTAGAACTAAAAAATTCTAAGTTCTAATTTAAGTCCTTAAAAACGGTGCTAAGTTCCATAATAGTCAAAAGTGCCGAACAAGAAAAGGTGATTTTGAAACTCAAATTTTATTTTGATCAAAAGCTTGATATTGTTTTTGAATTTTGATATTTAAAAAAAATGTATTTAATCATAAAAAATTAAAGCATTTTTTATTTCTTTTGCTATAGGGGAAGTTAAAAGCTGCAAAGTTAATAAAAATTAAAAAAAAAACTATATTAAAAAGTAGAAATTAGGCGGCAGGGTTGATTTTTTTGTTTCTTTATTTATTTTAATTTTAATTTTTGAAAAATTATTTAATGAATTATTGAAAAAAAGTTAAGGAATGATTAAAAATAATAATTTGTAGCATTATTCTTAAGTTTCAAGGTGCTTTAAAATTTAATATGATTTTAAAGTATTTTACTCAAATTTTGAATTATGTTGCAAATTTTCTTTAACATTTAGTCAGGTTTTAGAAAAAACATTTTTTATGTCCACGACATGTTATGATATTGTTTTCCCTTTTTAGTTGTGACTTGATCCCCTCGAATAAACTAAAGTGCAACTATGACAGCATGGGAAATAACAATAGACTATTTGTTTTGGATATTTATTGTATCTATATTGCTTGTATATGAAGACTTTAAAGTAAAAAAAAAATTATATATATCTTTATGCACTATTAATTACATAAAATGTTATAATAGTGACTTTGTTTTCATTCATACCTTGCTTTATTTTTTATTTCCATTAGGGGAATAAAATCTGTTCAAATTATGTTTACTTATAACTTTATTTGGATAGTTAAAATCCATATGATAGCTTTACACATCTAGGATTTCTTTATCAATTGTTCTTACTCATAACTTTATTTGGAAAGTTAAAATCAATCTAATTGTTTTACACACCTGGGATTTATTTATCAGTTGTATTTACTCATAACTTTATTTTGAAAGTTAAAATCAATCTAATTGTTTTATATGTCTAGTATTTATTCATCAGTTGTTGTTACTCATAACTTCATTTGGATAAAAAATCAATCTGATTGTTTTACACATCAAGGATTTATTTATCAGTTGTTTTGACTCTTAACTTCATGAGGGAAATCAAAATATGTCATTGTATTTTTACAAATATTTTGACCGAAGAAATTCATTCTCGTCAAGTTAGTGTTCTAGATGAAATATCATAGTGGGATAGTAAAAAGGATTGGGAGTGTTGTTCACTTATTCAACTCCTTGTGGTAGTAAGCAATCATATTATGCTAAAGTTTGCGGTCAGGTAACCTCACTAAGAGATTGCTGTCCGACTAAACATTAATCGTCTTATATTGTCACAAGAGGGTTTAGTATGATAAGAGACCCACCCGTAAAATCAAAAAAAAAAAATTTCCCTACAAATTTTTTTGACATACAAAAATAAATAAATACATCCATTCTCGGGTATGTAGAAAGGCTTTGGGGCTTTGAGCAGGGCATATATAAGGGAGATAATGTAAGAGAATACTCTTACATTACATGTAGGACTATGATTTATCCAATATAAAGGGTGGGTCCCTTATCATACTATCTACAATGGGGTAAGAGTATTATAAGGGACCCACCCTAAAAGAATACAATACAACTATTCTCGGGTTTGTAAATAGGCTTTGGGGCTATAAGTAGGGCCATATATAAGGAAGATTAAGGCAAAATGTACCCAATAACAAGGTTTTTTTAAATGAAGAGTGGGTCCCTTATCATACTATTTACAATGGGGTAAGAGTATTATAAGGGACCCACCCTAAAAGAATACAATACAAAGGCTTTGGGTAGGGCATATATAAGGGAGATTAGGGCTATGATGTATCCAATAACAAGGTTTTACTTCAAATGAAGGGTGGGTCCCTTATCATACTATCTACAATGGGGTAAGAGTATTATAAGAGACCCACCTTAGAAGAATACATTACATCTATTCTTGGGTTGGAAGAAAGGTTTGGGCTTTGAGTAGGGCATATAAAGGGAGATAATGTTAGACAATAATCTTACATTAGATGTAAGACAATAATGTATCCAATATAAAGGGTGGGTCCCTAATCATACTATCTACAGTGGGGTAAGAGTACATTACCCATTGTACTTGATACATTCTTGCCTTAATCTCCCTTATATATGCCCTACTTATAGCCCCAAAGCCTATTTACAAACCCGTGAATAAATGTAATGTATTCTTCTAAGGTTGGTCTCTTATAATACTCTTACCCCATTGTAGATAGTAGGATAAGGGACCCACCCTTCATTTAAAAAAACCTTGTTATTGGAAACATTATTGCCTTAATCTCCCTTATATATGCCCTACTCAAAGCCCCAAAGCCATTCTACAAACCCGAGAATAGTTGTATTGTATTCTTTTAGGGTGGGTCCATTATAATACTCTTACCCCATTGTAGATAGTATGATAAGGGACCCACCCTTTGTATCGGATAAATCATTGTCTTACATGTAATGTAAGAGTATTCTCTTACATTATCTCCCTTATATATGCCCTACTCAAAGCCCCAAAGCCTTTCTACATACCTGAGAATGGATGTATTTATTTATTTTATGTTTACAATAATGTCAAAAATGTAGGGAAATTTATTTGTTTTGATTTTGCGGGTGGGTCTCTTATCATACTCTAACCCACAAGAGTCCTAGCGTAGCATAAATTTCAAACTAATTCAATTCTCTCTTGTTGAAGGAAGATTCGGTTTAAATAGAAAAAAAACCTAACTGATATTTTTACATTTCATCTGGGGGACTAAAATCTATCAGAACTAACTAATTCACCTGAAAAATATGCATTATAAGTTTCAAACATTACAATTTCAAACAGGTAGGCAGACCTGTTTGAATTTCAGTAAATGAAATCAAGTTTTGTTTACCTTACTTTTCATTCAAACTATTACTTAGAATTTGAGTAAATAGTTATTATTTTATTAATCCGCTAAATCTTTTGTTAATAATCACTGAACCAGATGCTAGTTTTAAATCATTTTTGTTCCAATTAAGTGTGTACATTTATCAGCTTTGTGTTGAGACTAGTAAATCTAATGTAAGGCGTTGTGATCACTACAATGAGAGATATATGTAGTACCTTTACACACTATTCTAAATCCCTCGATTTAGATTGACACACTCTAGATTGATCCCTCGATATGCTGTATGAATCTTCAGAGGCGATCATATTGAATGGATATCCTTTTCATCGAAATATTATTTCACTTAAATATTACCCATATTTAAGAATTAAGTTTAGTGGATTGTGAGAAATCTTGATTAACTAGGAATGCTGTCTTCATTATCTCATATTTCTAATTAAATATTACCATTTTTCATCAATTAACTTTGAAATATTATTTTTTAGTGTAACATTACTACGCAATGTAAAGAAATGATAATTAGCTTTAAACATCCTTATAACCAAAAGTTAACATTCACCATTAAAGACTATTTTTATGATTTAAGCTAAAATATAATATACTGTTTTCATTTTCCAAGACATCAGGAATTATCTAATAACATTTTGGGGAGGACAAGAACCATATTAAAAACCAGGTTGTTGTGACGTCATTAACCCGGTTTGCTGAGTCATCAAATTTTTGAAATAATGGTAAAATTCGAGGTTATTATTTTATCCGCTAAAAGGTGTTTTTGGGGCGCTAAATCGAATAATACCGGTACAAAGAACGACCACTCTAAGTCACCAAATGTACGAACCATGGTAAATTACGGTCAATGAAAAATAAATTTTGACTAGTGTTATTTTTTGCGGTGCTGTATGAATAAAACCTGTCCAGAGCTTATATGACCACTTAAAGTAACCAAACGGCCCGTAAACAACATATTTCATGGGGTGTTGTTTTCGATGTTTTATTGGGCCAATTGAAATGAAAATGGTCCTGAGTCGATACATGTACTCAAAGTCAGAGTACCTGGGTTCAAATCCTGGTAAGGACTATAATTTTTAATAGTTTTATTTACATTATATTAGATTATAACTACAAAATAATTCTGGTGCCGTGGTTTGCATGCCACTTTCTCTATTTTTGTCCTGTGAGGGGTACACCCCGCCCCCTTAAAGCCACCTTGCTTACCTGACCAATTGTTTACACTGATGAAAGAGATAGCTGCAGATGAAAATTCCAGATGGGGAAGATGTTTAAATTGGGAGTCAAAGGTCTAAATTTCATTATTATGACCTAAGTGCGCATATATATCTCATAAACTTTTAAAAAAATATCAAATTTGTTTTTGTTGCGTTTGAAAGGCAATATATAGGCTTTAAAACCAATGAAAATTTATTTTTCATCTTCTTTAAAAATGTCTTATATTTAAGAATTAGTTGGGTTTTTTTGTAAAATAGAGTATTTTAAAGTAAAATAACTTCTTACTTTTCCTCATTTACACCATAAGTATATAGGTAAAGGAAAAGTATTGTTTAGACACCAGAGACTATAGATACTTAAGCAGTAAAACTGTCGACTCAATAGTGGGAGAATTTGGATTTCCCACTCAAAATTGGATTTGGACCTACTTTTCAATTGAGTGGGTGTGTCTTAATTTCCCGATTTTTGCCCACAATCAGTTTGAAATGTTTAATACTTTGTATAGTTATACTTCTAACTAGATGTAGCCCTTCGCACGGCCTTTGTCTTCTTTAAACATACACAGAGTGCTTCTGATTACTTTTAAGTTTTTTTTCAAGTAATTTATTTATTTAGTCGATTCAATCAGGTAATAATAGTGGCTAAATTCTACATGTGCTAGAAAATAGATTTTGGCATTTAATGCTGCCTGTGTGTTTTAATTACATCGGCAAGATGCTGCGCACATGTAATTAAAGTGATTACCTGATAAAATCGACTAAATCAATAAATTTGTGAAATGAAATTTAAACTTTTGCTACCAGTAGAGTTCTGTGGAATTTTTGTAGTACAGAACACACAAGGACAAATGGGGATTTTTGTGATGACATGAACATGACAAAGGTTAGAAAACAATCAATTTATAATAACAATAAATGAAGTTGTCATATAGGTACAGTAATATAGTAAAATGTTGCCATGGTGCTCTATGCCCATAGAGATATATACTAGAGGGGGATATATATAATAGCCTATTTCAATACATTAAAAGGCCTCAAAACATCATTTGGGGCTCTCAGGGACTGTGTCACCTCATGGAAACATCCTTCTAAAGTGAATTAAGGTTATAATCAATAAATTGATTTTGGCTTCCCGCAAATGGGTTGTGTTTTGATTTGTATTTTTAACATTCTCCTATATAAGTTATTGTAATTTTGTACTAATTATTTGATTGTATTTATAATCGAAGGTGGTCAGGTTACTATTTCGATGTCTCATAATTTAACCTATAGGGCCCCAGTAGTAATAATATCTCTATGCCATGGTGTACATAAATTTCAATTGAAAAATATCGGTCAGTTTTGGAAATCTATTGGGATTAGTTCATAAGTTGTCCGCCGCAGCGCTAATTTTTAGTAGCTTGCGATAATCGAATCCAAACTTTTCCTCATTTAAGTCCCCCCCCTGGTCGGCAGTAAAGTAATATGTAAACCAAGTAGGGAAACTTCTATGCTAACCTGTGTAAAAAAATCATACATGCGTGATCAACTCATCATATCTGGCTCAAAAATAAAAAATAGCTAAACTGCGCATTAGCCTCTAAGGATTTTTTTTACATAATTTTATTGGCAACCCTGATAACATTAGGCGAATTTTAGTTTGTACCGTTTTTTCGTTCTTGTACGTATTTTTACCGTGTTTTCGTATTGTGTACGTGGTAATTTAATGATTTTGTATTAAATTCGGTAAATTAATTTAGTCAAAGAAAAAGAGAAACTACAGTAAAGGTAAACCACATATTTTTATTAAGATTTTGAAGAACATACAGACGACAGTGCATTGCCTTAAATATAACTTAAAATTACGATTCATTTTACTATATTCTGAAGTTTTAGGTTAGTTGTTAGTTTGCAATTAATATTTGAAGGGTAAAAACAAATATTACTCGCAAAAATGTACTATTTTAAGAAGTGCACACGAAAATTAAAGTTTAATTATCCGCTTGTTTAAGTAATTTAAACAAACCTAGAATTTACAGAGTTGCCCTTAAACCTCTATTGAATGTGACAAAACGTATTTCTTACACAAATGATTAACATTTTATATTAAAATGTACAAATAAATGCAATAAAAACAAACATTTTGAGTACCGCAAATAGTTTGTTTACGGTTTTGTTAAATCAAATCCTATTTGATGAGGAAAAGTTCCTACGTAACCGATTTTTTTAAATTGACCTTGGACCATCAAGTTCGTTGTATTGTCTTGTTATTACTTCATATAATGTTTTACCATAAAATAAAATTTAACTTACTTTAGGACCTTTCAGAATTTATTTTAATTTTTGTAAATGATAAATATTTTTACTTTTTATCACCTACTACTGCAGGTTGGAGGAAAAGTAATGTGTTCAACCTAAAAATCCGGAACTGAGGTTTCACCATAATTATCCGCTTTAGGCATTTTCATGACTCTTTGTGTGGTTTTCATCATGCTGTCTGTCTGCCTGTTTGTGTGTCTGTGTCTCGTATAACTCTCGCTGTGTTTATGATTAAGAATAGAAACTTGGCAAAAAATCAGACTTTAAGTCTAGTTGTGCTGCCCGGAAGATAATATTTTTAGACTGCGATGACCTATTTTGCTGAGTCACCAAAATTTAAAAAAATTGCCTATTTTACCGATCGAGTAGTAAATAACCACTAATGTACCTCTATAGGTGGTCAATGGATCCTCAAAATTTCATGTTAATATTAGTCGCCATTTTGAAAATATTGGCGAAATGAATATTAAAATTTTTACAGACAATAAATTTTAATTTTCTTATTACATTTTTGACGTTCGTCATATTGTCAGATAGCGTAATATTTAGTAATGGAAATTTAGTAAGTTATTGGGGAATATATTTTTTGGAACTTCGCTTAAAGTTATATGAAAAAGTTTGTTTATGTTTATTTTTCAGACGTAAGTAGATAAAATAGTATATTCTACTATGCAGCAAAGGAAACCTTCAGCCAAATCGTCATTTGCCTGACTTGGCTTCGCCTCGGCTGGAAATTTCCATTGCCTGCTCTCGTTTTCGGCTAGGGGCTAATTTATAAAACTCGTCTGCAAAATTCCCTTTCGCTGCCTAGTAGCATCTAGGTCAACATCTAGGAGATGTTGCTCAAAAAAATAAAAATTGACAATTTTTTTCTGTGTTTGCCCTACCCATAGGTAGTCCAAACGCCTAGTACTTTTTTTTCTACTGCCTCCTTCATTTTCAAAAATAACTTTTTAGTTCCCGGGATACCCAAATTTTTCGTATTTTGCCAATTTTTTGGAGGCTTAATATTTCGACTTTGGAGCTCAATGAAATAGGTCTCGTTTGAAATTGTCCTCTTTGTGCTTTACATAACAACCAATGTTTTTTGTTCTACTGCTGCTAATCTACTCGTGAGTTTGATAATAAATTCGACCACAAAAACTAAAAATGCACTTTTTCATTATTTTTTTTTTAACAAGGAAGATAATATTGGAAAAAATTAAAATAATTTTTTAGTTACTGAGGTGACCAGAAATTAAGGAACAAGAAAAAATATTTTAATGTTCCAAATTTTACCTTTTGGAGTTAATGAATTATTAAAAGTTGAGGTTTTCATGGCCCATCTGTCAAAATTATGCTGTTATTTGTAAGTTATTTCTGTAAGTTACCGCATAAATTGTAAAATAAAAAATCTCATTATATATTGATAAAATATAGAGCTTTTGAGCTGTAGTATTCTCATGAAGAACTATATCTAATAAACAACTAGGCAACCTAAATACGAAATGCATTTCTCGTCTTTCTATGGTTTCAGTTAAATAATGTGTTTATCGGCCCAACTAGAGCCATTTCCCTACTTGGTGTATATTCCTCTTTAAAAATAGTAGTATGTATAATTTTTTTTTTAATGAGATTATAGTCGATCTTTTTTATTTAAACAAGCATCATTTCATTGAAAAGACGCTTAAATACTATCATTATATAATTTAAACTTTAGATAGAATATTTCTTAAATATATATCCTTACAAAAGCATTCCAAAAAGTGATAGTTGTAGTATTATAATAATATTTTTTACACGTCTATACACTTTCACGTATAGTTTTTATAAAGAGACGAGTTTGATATTTTCACGTGGTTTTTAATTAAATCTTTATAAAAGCATTCCAGTCGATTCACGGTCAAAGTTTCGGTCTGTTTCTTCTTCAGGGTGGAGGCTATATGAATCCCAAGGTCTATGTGTGCGTTTGGGAAAGTGTTATGGGCGTGTATCGAGGAGAAAGCTTTCCCATCAAGTGAAAATATGGTAGTCCGTCAGGTTATATATGGGACGACCAGTGTCTTTAAACCTGCACTGACCTCAAGCCCCTTAATGTAAACGGATATAAACTTGTTTCTACACAACATTGTGCCGAGTAAACACTTTTTATCTTGGCGGCTTTTTCTTCTCTCAGTACTTAAAGATTTTTTTTATTCGATACATTGTATTTAAGAAATATTTAACATCTTTGAAAATTTAATTTACACTGAATTTAAATATTTAAACACTCTTCGACTCGACTAGGCATAGGACAGCTGACAAAGGTAACCTGTTGGCTACAGTGGAGGTTTCGAGTTCCCGTCACAAATTATTTTCTAAACATCCTTTACTAAGGGATTTTTGATATAAACCGATTTTTATCAATGGAAAGTTATATTTAAAAGTTTATTTTTATTGAAAAATAATTTCAATTAAAATATTTCATAAAATTTTGACTTAAATATTGAACAAATGAATAAAAATGAATCAACTATCAAATCCCCCGTATAGTTGCGGCATTGTTTGGATAATGAAAACCTTATCATAGCTCTTATCACCAGGCAGTGCTAACAACTTCAAGACTTTAGTCCTGCTGTTTATTATATTAAGATTGTATTGTAACTTAACTCCGCTTAATCAGAGAGCAGGGAGAAAGGGCTTTCTGCAATCATATTAGTAGGGCTTGTGTAAACTCTTGTATATCATTCTTGTTTACAAGAATAAGATAACAAATTTGTTTGAGAATACGGAGTTAATTTAACCATGATTGGCGGTGTATCCTGTCATGCTAAATTTCCAGAACAAAACTATTGTACGAAGTATAGTGGAACTCAGGATACCATTCTGATCCGAGTGCAGATAACGTGTGCTTTTAATCTGGATTTTTGGAATTGCCGTATAGTTATGTACAGCAATTATATTTACCAAATATTATTAAAATTTGTTAGAACCATAGACGTGTTTAGTATTTTTGACGCCATAAGCTAAAATCTGATATCCTATGTGGTTTAAGAGGTCTGTAATTAGAACCAAATCAAGACAGAATTAAATTATGAATGAATATTTTTATGACGGACTAAATAGGTTTTCGATTGTTTTTTTTTACTGTTTTTGATTGATTGTTTTGATACATCGTCCTGTGTAGGATTGACTATGTATAGTAGTAGTTTAAGCTTAAAAAAAATACTGGATTCGACTTACCAAATATTTTTCTGGCTTCAGGAGTTCCAATTTCATCTTCTATACTTGAGTTATAGGATTATATTTGTGATATTATTTTGCAGCATTTTTATTAATGATTTTTATTGGGCGAAAGAAACAGAAAACGAACTTAAACGCAAAAAACATCTACGTAGATATATAAAAACATGTATTCGTAGATTTAAGATTAAACGAGACAAGCCTAGAAATAGTTTTAGTCTTGAAGCCTTAGAGGTGTTATTCTATTTTATATAAGCGTCAGACTCCTTTCAGCCTAACGATTTTGAGGTCTATAGAGTAAAAACGTTGTATTGCGGGTCTGGGCAAACACAATTTTTGTACTCATAAAGATGAAATTACCAACAAATTATTTTTAATAATTATAAAAAAAAGTTTCAAATAAATTGTGCAGTGTTGAAGGTAAAGTGATATATAAACCAAGTGGGGAAACTCCTATGCTAACCCATGCCAAAAATTTGACTTGCGCGATCAGCTGATAGCTAATTTAAAAGTTAGAAAAAAAACTTGCTAAAATTGGAATGACTGCGCATGAGCGTTCTGGGATTTAGCTTTTTTTAGTGCAATCACTGGATTGTTTCTCTACCAAGTCTCTCAAGCCACTTAAACCACTTAACTCTAATACTTGTAACAATCATAATTGTTGTTGTATTAATCAATAAAATATGTCATTTATAAACGAGCGTTATTTAACGCTGGTTTAAATAACGAACTAAAATGATAATTATGAATATTTTTGTGTCGATTCTATATTTTTTAACCAAAATAATGATTTTTTTGTTCAAGTTTTCTCGTGGCTTGCGTTTAATTAAGAAGGAATGTGGACTCAGAAATAGAAAGTTCATCCATTCTACTGGTGAGAATTGATTTCTTAAACTTTTTTATATACCTTTTAAAGCTGTTATTATGAAGCGGATTAACAGGTATTTAGGATCTGAATGCTGATGGCATAGAGATAGATATATTACTAGAGGAGCCCTATAGATTAAATTTGGAAATATCAAAAAGTAACCTATACACCCTGGATTAATTATTATAATCAAATAAACAGAATAAAATTACAGAAAATTTTATAATAAAACGTTTATAATACAAAACGCAAACAACAATTGATTGATCACAAATTTATCTTACACAGAGCCTCTGAACCCTAAAAAGATACTTCAGTTTTATCAATGCATTCAGATAGGGTATGTCCTTTCTAGTTATATATCTCTATGGCTGTTGGTTTACTGATGTGAATGATTTAGGCATAGAGATATATACTAGAGGGAGCATAGTCTATCTTAATACATTGAGAGGTCTGAAACATTTTTAGTGGGGCTCTCAGGGGCTCTGTGTAACCTCATTGAAACCCCCTCCTAGAGGGAGTTGAGGTTATAATTAATCAATTGTTTTGGGCTTCCCACAGATAGTTTGTGTTGTGATTTGATTTTAAACATTCTACTATATAATTTACTGTTTTTTTGTTCTGTTTATTTGATGATAATGATAATCGAATGTGGTCAGGTTACTTCTTCGTTGTTTCAAAATTCAACCAATAGGGCCCCTCTAGTAATATATCTCTATGGATTTAGGTCTTAAAGTCTAATTAAGTTGGCATTTTCACATAAAAAACCTGTTCTCCTAAACATTATTATTCTGTAGTAAAGACTGCTGATAACTTTTATCCACCCAATAAAATAAATTTTTCCTAGTTTTCCCAACGAAAAAAATCCGTTTACCTGGAATATGGAGAGACACTATCTTTTAATCTAGAATGTTTATCTACAATTGACAGGTAGAAGAAAAAGTTGTAATAGATGTCATTGCTCTTGGATACGAATAATAATATAAGCTAAAATAAGGCTATAAAGCCTATATACTTTCATATTATAACCTTTTGAAAATATTCCTCAGAGAATAATATTGTGTACTATATGAGAATATTGTGTACTTCAATGAATATTTCTTTTACCTCAGCTTCATTCAATGCCTCGCCTTTCTCAACAGTTAATAAAGTTGTCACGGTAAAAAATATCTTCTTTACAGCGAAGTAGTATAACATACTATAATTATTATAGTGATATAATTATTATAATATTATCCTTAGTTAAACTTATTTTAAGGAAATAATAAAATCAATATAACTTAATTAGATTTTATTTTTAATAATTAAAAGTAAACTATATAATACAATTTATTTTTATTTGGCATTTTTTATTATTTATTTATACAGTACAGTCGGCTTAATTTCCGCTAATGTACTTTAGTTAAAAATAATTTAATCGGAACAAATAAAATTATATTGAGCTGAACTGGGCATTCTATAGATGTATGATCACTATTGATTACAATGTAAATTCTATATCAATTGTGCTCATAAATAGTGATTACATAATAATCATTAAGTTATCAAAAATATAGATATCTTCGTTAATCAATTGATAGATCGTTAATTTTTACCATCCAATAATGGTAACTAAGTTACTAATAACGATCATTAATGATAGTGTTGGTGATTAATATAATGATTGGCTGTTATTTGTGATCAAATCAACTCATGCGATCACGTTATTACCCAAAACGTTTAACATTTAAATTATACAAATGCAGAATACGATGAATTTGCTAAGTAATAAAAACTATTTTACAAAACCATATTTAAATACAATAATATAAATGAATCTGGTAAAGTTTTGATGAAACAAAAACAACTATTTTGATGAAACAAAAAAGAGGATTTTTTTAATATTATTGTATGTATACGGGAGTATTATACAATTATACAAGAAAATAATGAAAAAAGAAAATAAAAATAATAAAATAAATTAAAAAATAAAATAAAAATAAATAAAATTGCGTATAAAATATAATAGTTTGACTAGTTATGCGTTAGGTGCCATTACAACCAGGCCTGTCGATTCACCGTTTTTTTTTATCATAGAAAAAGAAATTGAGCTTACTGTGGAGAGTCAAAGCGAGATAAAGGAGAAGAAAGGGAAATAATGATGGTAGCTGACCACGTGGGCCGGCGGGAGAAAACATTATATAATTAGGTAACTTTGCATTGTTACAATGGCACGCTAACAATAACTCACAGCTGGATTAGTACGAGCAAGGATGTTAAGGGGTTTACAAGAAAAAATAAATTAAAAAGGAAAATTTTTAGGAAAAAACAAGGAACAGGGGAGGAAAATAGGGTGGTCACAGACCATACGAGTTCATATGTGACTCGTTCGGATAACCGGCGGTGAGCGCTTCTTCCGGATCCAAACTAGTCACATAGTTTTGAGAACGCACGGTTTCGTGTTTGACCGTCGATCTCGTATAATTTAAAGTCAGTCAAATGAGTCGTTTTTCGATCGTTAAAGCTAGCTGGCAACTTTGACAAATTCGTTATCATACCCTGGATGTACGAAACCGGCGGTGGCTCCTTTCCTGTCAATCTGACGTACACGGACAAAAAGGAAAGCGGCAACTAAACAGGCGACGATCATGATTACAAGGAGCATAATAAGGCCACCGACGAATGAGGGTACACTCATACATATGGCGTCGGCGGGTCCGGCGGGTGAAGAGATGACAACGGTTTCGTTAGATGGAGGTCCAGCGTTAAGAGCAAAGTTGACGTCTCCTGGTGCAACGACTTGAATAATCCTTGAAGTATTTACATCGGTCATTTCCTGAGCTGCTCTTTTGTAAACATGTGATACAACAATGGTAAAGTGGTCGTTATCAGCGTCACGACGTCTCCTGATACCAGGTTCTACAGATCTAGGTCTACCTCCTAATGTAACAAGATTTCCTTCAACATCCTCACCTTTCCTCTTTACTGTCGTGTATGATGCTTGGTGACCTGGTGGAGGAGGTGGTGGTAGGTGGATATCACTTACTTGAGCAGCCTTCTGTGGTGCAGGAGATGATGGTCCAGGAGGATTAGAAGTAGATGATGGTGGAGGTTGTACTTCAACTGGTTTATTTTCTGAGAAAGCACCTGCTGGTCCTGATGGATGTCTTGGGTCGACTCCGGCGTATGGAACTCCGTACTCTGGAGGAGGTGGTGGAGGACCGTATTCCCCTGGTAATCCGTACTCTCCGCCGATATGTGGTAATCCGTAATCACCTCCGCACCTTGGTTCGGGACAGTTGTATCTACAGACTTGGATGACACATTGGAAGTGCACGTTCATGGAATCAGGGAATTTGAATGCTTGGAAGTAAGCGAATGATACGACTGAAGCTGAGGGTCCGAAGTTCTTTATCTTCTGGAATTTAGACATGATTTTCGGCCTGACTACACATCCGTTTTGATCTACCAACTGAATGGGCGCCCTCT
This sequence comes from Microvelia longipes, assembly GCA_018340805.1. Lineage (NCBI taxonomy): Eukaryota > Metazoa > Arthropoda > Insecta > Hemiptera > Veliidae > Microvelia > Microvelia longipes. Next base: position 285,988 of record JACMZG010001914.1, on the reverse strand, counting down.
TTCCATCGTGAGCCACACAGTTCCTCACCAGCATGTCGAATTTGTTCTCGTCGTCCTTGATGGCAAGTACCATTGTCATCGTCTGCCCAATCTTTACGATTCCAGAAACTTCCGAGGCCCATGGGCCCTTTCCCACCTGGATTTGCATCCAGCACTGTAAATTATCACCGAGGAAGTTGGCAGTTACAGCGTGGAGCATATCGACTTGGAATGGTCTGAATGTGACAGCCTTTTCGTAGTAATCATACCACGTGCATCTGAGTTTCCTGGCCTGATCCCAAACTTCTTGGACGTATGGATCGTACTGGATAATGATGGTGTTTTCCACGTAGCTTCCACTTGGTGTTTGATATCCTCCAGCATTATGATTGGCGGAAGATGACATTCCACAACTGTTTAAAAAGATTTCGAATGTAGCACTCAAGTGACCAGTTCCAGGTTTCAAATGAACGCAGTGAGGATCACTGTAGAATCCTGAAAGCAACAAAAACATACATAAGTCAAATATAAAAATCATGATTCCGTTAAATTTTAACGACCTAAAACTTTATGGAAGTCCCAGTGATGAATAAAAAGGAAATAAAAAAGAAAAGAACGAGTAAACCGAAGCAAAGAGAGGAAAAGGATGAATTCAAAGTAAATAAATGCATAATTGGTGATAAGAATTACTAATGAAACTAATTAATTTAGTTCGTCAGTATTAATAAATAAAGAAAAAGAATTAAGGTCAGAAACATTTAGAAGAAATGAAACATGGAAAATTAAGTTTTTTGAAAGGAGTCGCATGAAATATTGACATACTAAAAATAATTATGCTGCTTTTTAAAATAATCATGAACTTATAGAAGTTCATGAGAAGCATAGGAGTTTGTAATCAACTTAATAAACTATGCAAGCTCCAGAGTTTGGTCATCACGAGCTACTTACTTAAGTAGCTACTCTTATTTCAGCTTTTTAAAATAATAAACAATGATTCGCTGATTTCTTTACATTAAATTGCGTACATTTAAAAGTTATTACTAGTAATTGATCGCTCCACTGGCGTATACTTAGCATCGTAAATCCCACTTGGATCTTAGAGATAACTGGACATAAATATTTAAGTACGTAAAGATGTTACTTACATGATCAAAATACTTAAATTTAGGTTAATGTTATATTTAACATAGTTAACTTATTAACCTACGCCCTGATAATAGACACATTTTAACTTGGTAATGGTTAAATAACAGTATCAAAAACCTAGTTAAGTATTTGGTTCTATTTTAAATTCCATACTATATGACTTGGGTAATTGGTATTCGTCAGCATAAATCTTTTTAGTATTGAACGTTAAAGGAAATGACTACGTTTATTAATAATTTGATTATGTACAAATATCTATCTAAGAATTTAATTACAGCATTAGCAGTAAAGAAGAAGAAAAAGTTATAGAGGAAAAAGAAAATGTTAAACAATTGTAAACAAAACAATACTTTTTCCTGTTTGCTTATTGATTTACAGGCTATTTTCTTTTTCACATAATTAGGTAATTTTTCCTGAAACTCAAAAACAGTATTATGGTAAAAATAGAGTATATTATAGACAAAATTAGCATTGGAAAAGTATGAAATATGGCACAAATAGGTTCAGAGTAATTGGGCGTTATAATGAGAGAAAAGTGTCTATGATCGCTAGATGAAAAACATTCTAATATAAAAGTATTAATAACATGCAAATGTATCGATTTACTTTTGATAAAAAGTAAAATCTGGCAAATCTATTTTATAGACGATACTTGTTGGTAGAGGGTACAAAGTCTTCTCTAATACATGGTGACCATTTCAAGCCTGATAATATATTTAAATAAAAATATTAACAATCTGATATTGATTGTGTGCGGTCATTATTACAGTACGGTGACTCAAGACCTGTTTAATCCTACCTATAAAATGTAGATTGGCGCTTGATGCAAATAATGTTTCTGCCGCTGCACTGTTAGCAGCCAATAAAGTGACGTACTCACCAGAGACAAGCGGTGCTCTTTTACGGCCATGCTTAGTTGCTTGCCAATCATGATGGCGGTAAGAGAGCACCACTCGCCTTGTAAATACTTCACTTCATATTTGGAATTTTTAAGTAAAGGGCAGAGTGAGTTATGCCTCTGATGGGAACGAAAAAGAAAACATGAGGTAATGTCGAGCCACTAATATTGACGAATGTGGAATAATGGAATAGTTCCCAGATGTTGCATTGCATTTTGCATGCAACATTTTCTAGGTGTCCCTCGCACAATTATACAGTCTCAACTATTCATGTTTTGAAAAACTCGGTAAAATCAAATGATATATCCATAATTAAATAAAACTTACTTAATGTTTATATTACTGTCCCTAATCTAAGGGGGTCCGAGCGTGTGTGATGTCAGGTACTCGTAAAACATCTCTAAATGAACCTGGGTTTAGACAATTTTTAAGAGCCTCAAAAGTAGTTTATTATATAAGTTTCTGCCTTATGGTTTCGACAGCAGGAAATCTTAGTCTGACAGTAGGGCACGTTTTGTTTCTAGAAACTATAGACTTGAAACTATAAACTTGAAACTATAGACTTGCTGTAGAAACTTATAGTAAATCCACGGCTCTTCTGTGGATTAGACAGAAAATGCCTGCTCTAGTAATCATATTATGGTAGAACACTATTTTCTATCAAAGGGATTTAAAAAAGAGCCCATCAACGTGGTGGATCACCTGGTTTGTCATGTGATCTCACCTCTCCCTAATTACCATTACCATCACCCTACTCTAAAAGATGGAATGAAAAATTGTATGCAAGCAGTATAAGTAAAGTTTCTCCATAGCTTTAACCCTCAAAGTAATTACTCGTAAGTAAAGAACGATTTACCTTTAGAAAATATCATTCCATAGAAAGGCCTGTCGAATTCAATATTAACCCTCATGTGTGTCTTTTCACACTGGACTTGTAAATGTTTGATTTGAGGCATATCAGGCGTTGCTAAGGGCCATGGATCATCCGGACCTCCTCCTCCTCCCGGTGGTCCATATCCTGAACCAGGTATGGGTGGTGGACCATATACGGCCCGATGTTCCAGGGGTAATGACACTCCATTGTCTAATGGCGCGTCTCCACTAGCCAACTGTAACAGAAATAAAACACAAATATTAAAATAAAGAAAGATTTAAAATTTGATAATTTTTAACATTATTTTTAACTTGACTAATAAGTAACGTACAAAATCGCCGGTTAACAATCATCGTATAATTGACGAAACAAAAATATATTAAGGGTTTTCCCAAAACAAGGGTTTTGTATTCTTGAATGCTCTTGAAAACACCTTTTAACAGTGGGTTTAATGAAAAAAATTTATTTAATTAAATAATTTTCTTAAACGAAATTAAGCCCTATAAGCTTAAGTTAACAAAGCTTGAAACAATACCGCTAATCTACAACTTTTAGAGCGAGACTTCCTATCTTACACCGGTTGATGCAGTGGCCTGGTAGCAATGGATCGAAAGTATTGTTTATTTTTAAAAAAATTTCAATAAAAATATATACTATAAGAATCAATATTGCCTATGTGGCATTGTTGATATTAGTTGCAGCTGAGGGTGAAAAAACAGTTTTTTGATTTTTTCGTAAAATAGACAAAAACATAGTGGCATTTCCATAACAGAATAAAGCATGATTTTCCATTAAAAATTCGCTAAAAATAGGCGCCAAATGCGGCATTTTAATCGATTAAGTTAAAATGTTCAAGAATAAGAAATTTCCTTCGTCTTTTTACAAATAACATATTTTTCAACAAAATCGAAGAGGAATAGTCAGAAGTTTGGCTTTCAATTCTTCCCAAAGAGGCATTACAAGAGGGAGGTCTTGGGTAGAACAGCACAGTGATAAAGGGTCTCGTAGCGTGACTATTCCTATTAGGTACCATAAAGGTACTTGTCCTGACTCACGAGAAACTACAGACTCCCCATCTCTACAACCCTTATCGGCACTTAAAATTTACACTGCACCCTGGACACGGCGGGCATTTTTAGTGACGTCATATTAAATTACATTATACGGTACAGATAATAAAAGAATATGTGCGATTGATAACCACACATACTCGATATGCGATCGAATATGTGCTCATATGCGATTTCGCTACTTGTTTTGTTCTAGCGTTAGAAATCCCGCCTCTACAACTCTAAAATCCAAGTGACTATATTACTACGCAGTACCCTAATTTTGGAGAGCGTTGTAAACATAGAGGGGGGGGGGCATAGCCTATTTCAATATATTGAGAGGCCTGAAACATCATTTTGGGGCTCTCAGGGGCTCTTTGTAACCTTATTGAAACCATATTCAAGAGTGAGTTATAATAAACCAATGGTTTTCGGCTTCCAGAACCTTGTTTGTGCTTTTATATTTATTTTTAAACTTCTACTGTAGTGACTTACTGTAATTAATTACTGATTGACACAATATAATTGTACGAGAGTCATCAGAATAGATCTAAACTAGTGAGAAATCGTTTGAGGTTCCACGTACTTAATGTTTTTTTAAAAATTATTATAAGTAATTTCCATAGCTCATTTGATACTACCGAGTATTGTAAAACATGAAATGTTGACACAATATTGTGTGCGAGAGACACTAAGAAATGAAACAAGCAAAATGCAATGCTACATCTGGGAACTGTTTTATTATTCGACATTCGTCATCATCGATGGCGCGACATTACGTCATGTCCCACTCTGTTACGTCGAAACAGAGTGGGACATGACATTTTGTCGAGTCATCAATGATGACGAATGTCGAATAATAGAACAGTTCCCAGATGTAGCGTTGTATTTTGCTTTTTACATTTCCTTGGTATCTCTCGCATAATTATATTGTGTCAACTATTCATTTTTTCAAAACTTTGTCGTATCAAATGATATATTACTGATTATTTTATTGCATTTTTTAGCAAAGGTGGTCAGGTTACTTTGTCAATGTCACAAAATTCAACCAATATGGCCTCTCTAGTAATAATATCTCTGTTGGTAGTCTGTTTGATTCTTCCCTATCTCCCTCTTTAGGTTGAGGTTAGATAATAACATAGTATGTTAATAACATAGTCATGTAAAAAAGGTTTCAAAATGCCCCATTTTCGCAAGCCCCTATTTTGCGCCATTCTTCGCAGCTTACCCTCTCTTCATTACATAAAAACAAGACTTGATGAATTAAACCAATACGGTTCGGTTCCACCACATCTCTTGGATAGAAAAAAATGCTTATTTCTCTTATAGAATTTGTAGCGCTAACAAATAATAAAGAAATCTAAAACAAATTGAAATAAAGAACATTAAAAAGAAGAATGTAGTCGACCTCTTTTTTCATTTTTCTCTTCTTTTATTGTTGTTTATTATTTCATTTTTTTGTTTCATATTTGATTCAGTGTTCGTAATGATGTGTCTGGGTGCGCATCACGCACCACATATCGATATTTCTTTTTACTTTCATTATAATAAACATTTTTTCTCTTTTCTAGGCCAAGTTTTTTTTTCTCGTTTTCTTTTATTTATCATTTTAAATAAAAGAATTAAAAATAATAAAGAAAGATAAAAAAGAAAATATTTCAACACAATATTTGATTGAGTTTTTAACTCAATTTTTAATCTTTGTTTAAAAAAAAGCTTTTGGTCTCTTGTTCTCTACACGGCGTCAATATCTTGGCAGTATGCAACGATACATACTTACAAACGTTTTAGTCGAAAAACATGATTTGTTTATAAAAAGTTATATATGTCAAACGATAAAATCGTAAAAAATGGATATAATAAAAATTTGATGTCGATGCTGTGTTTAACTTTCATTGTTGTATATGGGTAGTACATACGTTTAATATCCCATCCAATAAGTTCTAATAATTTATTGTAAAGTTTATATAAAAACAAGCTCCAATCCATGGAACTAACCTTCCATATTTATAGACTCGTTCCATAGACTCTACTACAAATACATGGACGTAAAATGTTGTATAATGAATTACATAAATTTTACCTTAAGTAAAAAAATATAAACGTAAAATAAGAATACTACTAGTTGTACAAAAAAACGACAAACTACTGAGCTAGTCACAGATGTGGTTGATGATTGAGTAGATTGAAATCAGAAAATTTCAAAACATCTCAGAAACATTTTTTTTATCAAACAAATTTGATTTTGTAATTTTTTAAAATAAAAATTTGTTTTTTGTAAAAGTTTAAAGTAGTGCCTCAAGTAGAACAAGACAGTGTAGTTTTGATGCGTGTGTTTGATAGGCAGTGTGCACCTTAAAGTCTAATAATTTCTTTCTCTTATTCGCGTGTCAAAGTCCGTAGCAGCCTTAGAATAATACTATATACAGAAGGAGCACAGGACCGTATACACAATGTAATTCTACTGATAACACGAAAGCCGGTTGACTGGTGCAACTAAGTAATGCTGCCAACCTGACAAAAAACAATATTTTAAATATTTGTCATAAATATCTATAAATGAAGAAAGATCGTAAAGAACAAATATTATAACTTAAAACACGTGCTGAGTATTTAATAAAACTGCTCTTAGATGGCAAAAGGGTGGCGGAATACAAGAATCTACATTTAGTTGACGAGGACTACTTTTTATACATAATTTTAATAAATAAGTTAAACTACAATTTAAAATGCTTAAAATATTGTAATGCACCGATATTTATATTAGTATTTTATGAATAATCAATGATTAATTAATAATAGAACATAATAATTCAGCAACCGGAAGTATTGCCAATTTTTTTTTAGAAAATTGTATATTGTTAGGGTGGCAGCATTACTTAGTTGCACCAGTGAACCGGCTTTCGTGTTATCAGTAGTGCTCCTTCTATATATAGTATTATTCTAAGGTAGCAGCGCCACCGTCGCTGATAAGAAATTGATAACAAAATGATGATCAACGTTATGTGTTTCTTAATTTTTGACAATGTACCTTTAAATATTTTCTTGAAGTTATTTATTTTAATTAATTTTAGGGTGTTTAAACTCACTCTATAATTGAAAAAACCTTTTAAATAGGTTGTCACGAGTTTTCAATTAAACTTTATTGAGAGGAAGAAAATCACAATATAGTGTTTTATTTTATTTATTGTTTGTTAATCTTATTTTTCTCAAACACTCAAAATTACTCTTCTATTGCATTAAACTTTTTAAATTAGTTCTAACAAGAATTTGTATTAACTGATTAGATGATATTTTCCAACCTCAGTGTTTTATTTAATTTATGTTATAAATTAACATAAATATATGGTTGGACTTATGTCCGTCACCAGACGGACATAAGTCCAACCAGTATGTTTCTTTTATCTGTAGCCGTTTAAAAGCAATGTTAAATATAAATAAAGAACATTTTATTATTATTATTCATTTATGTTTTAAAATGCTACTTTTTTGATTAATATTAAACAAATATTTTAATCACTGTTTAATATAAAACCGTGTTTTATATTTTTAATAAAATATAATCAGGTTATCGGTAAATAACAGCTTAAAAAAGGAACAAATCAAAGTCTGTAGTGATAAGAGCCTGATTATATATTTAAAATCCTGAAATGATCGAAGTATAATGCTAAGCAAATACATTGTAAATAATTTTTGCTGTTATCACTACTTGCATTACAAAAGTGTTATAGTGATAACCTACTTATTTGTTTTTGTTATAGTGGTAATTATGTAATATAACTTATTGTTTTTTAAACATAAAAGTACATTTGTATGTGTAGAGTTAGAAATATAAAAGAAAGAAAAAAACATTACAAAATCGGGTTCGGGGTAACTCGGAACTTTTCCTTATTACATAGGATTTTATGAATCCTATGTAATAAGATAGGTTTAATTTTCCCTGCTTCTGATTCGTTTCGCTCGTCCTCAGAATATACAAGTCGTTAAATTTATACTACAACACGTCTTCGGACTCGCTTTGCTCGTCTTTAAATAGTAAATTCACCAGGTTCATTCCCAGCGGTCACCCATCCAGCCACTGACCACGCTCGATGCTGCTTAACTTTTAGAGTCCAACAAAAATCATGGATATTTTGTTATATTGAAACAAAACGTATTGTACTAATTAACTACGTAAAGGTATACACACGTTTACCAAAATTCAACTCAATTGGAGTATTTTCCAATTTTTTTTACAATACACAAGTCATTTGAAATTTTTTTTAGCTAATGCTGATAATGATATGAAACTTGGCACATATGTAAGTCTTATGCATGGCTTTATGCAAATCATCGAGCCAAATCTCAATTCGATCGCATCATTTTTCCGTGGTTTATGATTTTTCATTATTACAGGTTAATGACGTCATAAAAATATTTTCGGATGGCAGCACTAGAAATAAAGTCTTTTGTTCTTTAAAGCTCTAGTCTTTATGACTGCAGGGTGCGACGACACGACTTACTGTCGTACGTTTTTTTTTTAGACTTTTCATCCATGAATTTTTGATTGTACAACTCAATTTTTGATTATTTCTCCTATTGATAGTTCTGATGAATTAATTGAATGGTTTTCCAATAAAAAGAAACAGGCTAAATGAACTAAAATACATTCTAGCGTCGTCTATATATGCTGTGGAATAGAGGTATTGTTACTAGAGGGGCTCTATAGGTTAAATTTTGAAACATCGAAAAATTAATCAGACCACCTTAGCTTATAAATACAATCAAATAATCAGTACAAAATTACAATAACTTATATGGTAAAACGTTAAAAATACAAATCAAAACAGAAATAATGTGCGGGAAACCAAAATAAATTTATTAATTATAACCTTAACTCAATATTGAAGGAGAAATCAATGAGGTTACACAGAGCCCCTGAGAGCCCCAAAAAGATGTTTCAGGCCTCTTAATGTATTTAGGTAGGCTATGCAACTCGATGGTGGAATATGAATCCCTGCTCAGTTTTAAAAATTTATAACTAAACTGTAAATTAAATTATTTCTTTAACTTGCTAAATAAAACGTCTTAAACTAGAATTACTGTATCAGGCGTTATCACTTAGCTATGCTCTGATGTGCTGTGTCCACAGCTGAGAATAAATACACTTTTTTCAAAAGAATGTCTCTTCTTTAAGTCTCAACATCGTTTTAAAATATTTTTTTCTTTCTTTTTTTTAAGAAAAAGATAAATAACTTTCTAGTAGACGTAGTAGACAATAGCACGTATTTATATATAGTTTTAATTTGACGACAACTTATTTTACAAAAGAAGTATGTCAACTTTTATTGGAAAACACGTCAAACTAGACGCCATGTTTTCACTGCCATGTTGGATATCACGTCGATATCATCCTAACCTGTTCATCTTGACAATCACTTTACCAGGAGAGATATCTATTTTCTACTTTTTTATAAGCTTTTACTATTATTAAGCTCGAATCAGAAGTACATATTTACACTGTTTCATTCCAAAATTAAGTTACCAAAACAAGCTGAGCCTGAGGTTATTTGTTTTTGACGGATTTTCAAAAAATACGGGTTTAAAAATTATTAATGGAAATATTCGCTAATGAGGTCCTCAGAAAAAAAGGAAGAGAGGGACCTTCTGATTAAATATTTAAGGTTATAAATACATACATATACATACATACAACACACACACACACACACACACACACACACACACACACACACACACACACACACACACACACACACACATATATATATATATATATATATATATATATATATATATATATATATATACACATATATACATATACATAATACACACACACACACACACACACACACACACACACACACACACACATATATATATATATATATAATGACAATTTTTTAAAAATATTTATTTATTTATACCATTAATCTCATTCATATTTATTCATACAGTAAAATTAATGAGTGATACAATTTTTTAAATATAAAAGATACATTTAAATAATTTAGATTACCAATGTCATTCATGCAGGCATTATTATCCATAATCTTCTAATTATTTATTTATTAACTAAACTAAATTCTCTAATTAATTCATATTTTAATATCTTTATGTATTAATGCAACTGGTAGTTTTATATTTATTCTTCATTTATTACATTATTTATTAATTTAATTTTATTATTAATTTTATTAATTCATCAATCATTCATTTATCTTAGTTTAAACTGACATAATTTATTTAAGAGCATATCTGCTTACATTTATTTATTTATACAACTGATAACACATACATTTATTTTTTTGTATTTCTTAATACATTCATTTCCATTTGCATTTTATATGTTATTTGTATGTTACATGATTCATTTATTTATATAACTTACATGATTCATTTATTTGTACACTCAGAATGATTGACAATCATCATCAAAAAGAATGACAATTCTAATATTATTTATAAATATATAACTGTTAATATTTATTTGCACATATAGCACGATATATTTATTTATATAACTGAGTTATAAACATTTAATATAACTTATAACTAATATAATGTGATCATTGTTATAACTAACTTGTTAGTTGTCAGTGTGTAGAATTTGACACCCTATATCTCTTGACGATGCTATAAAACGTAAACCTAATGTGTCGGTAACATAAGTTTGTGTAACTTATCACTTATTATACTTATTAAAAAAGTAGGTCATTCGTAGAATTATAAAGTCATAAGTTTCACAATTTTGTTTACGAATTATTAAGTCATAAGTATAACAATTTTGTTGACGAATTATTAAGACATAAGTATCACAATTTTGTTGACGAATTTTAAGTCATAAGTATTAATTTTGCTTACGATATTAAGTCATGAGTATAACAATTTTGTTGACGAATTATTAAGACATAAGTATCACAATTTTGTTGACGAATTATTAAGTCATAAGTATAACAATTTTGTTGCAATTTTATTATTATTATTTTTTTTTAAATGACTGTTTACAAAAACCAGGGCTTTTCGGCAAGTTAGACACAGCAGTTGGTAGCGTTTAATATTTTTTTATTTTAAAACACGAACACAGACAGTAACAACCATTTATTTCTCTTTAATTTTGTTTAAATTGATTTTTGCGAATTATAAAAGAAAAGTTTTTTAGCATATATTTTCTTGGTATCTGTTGGTTCTAAAACGAGGAAATGTAAGAATAAAAGAGGCTTTTTACTGACCTTTGGCATCACGGAGGTCTAGGGTTCACATACCAGGTAGCGCTCTCATTTTGTACAAGATTAGTTTAAAAAAATTATGATATGGTTTTAAATATTATGATGATACCAAACCAAATCATAAAAAAAATATGATACCAACTTTAGATGATATGTTTGATTATAACGGCTCCCACTGCTACCTGAGGTTGTTCTCGCAGGGGTTCTCAGACATTATATATATAAATATATATATATATATATATATATATTATATATATATATATATATATATATATATATATATACATATATATATATGGTTGCAAAATAAACTACAAAAAATTCACCAAATTAAAACACTTCAAACAAATCTGATAGCTACATTTTGCCCCGAGCAAAAAAGAAAGTTGTAAGCGTTATACTCTATTATTATATTTAATTATCATACAAGATAACACGAAATTTTAATTTTACGGACTTCTTTTACAGAAGTTTAAAATTGAAAGAATGTCTTTGTCGGAATGATGTTAAAAATAATTTAAATAAATATTAGACATGCATCAAAATTTTAGAGTACTGGTTTGTAAAAAAAAGAAAAATTTGACATTTAAATGTTAACTTTTGAAATTGTTCGAATGTAATTATAAGGTTTGTTAGTATATTTTTAAAAAAAAAAAAAAGAACCTCATTGAGGAGCCACGGCTTAGAGCCGAACGGCACAAATGAAAATTTAAAAATAATTGTATATATATATATTTAAAATGTAAAAAAAAACAAAAATATTTGTGCTAATAAATGGTTTATTTATTTATTTTAGTATAATTTGTAACTTAGTTCTTGATATTTTAGTTTAGTAAAGTTGTTGTCTTCTATAGTTTATCAATGTTTTCGGTTATTGGGCACGTTATTTAATGTTGATAACGAATTTGGTATTTGATAATAAATTGCGTTTTAAAGTATGAAGTAAACGGCAATTTGATTTCTAAAAGTTTTGATACCGTGTAAATAATGGTTTTTCAGAATGTTTACAGGGTATAGGCTGGTTAATAATCTATCATAAAATTGAAATTTGATGAATAAAATATTTCACTTTCACTATTAGAATAGTTTCTAGCATAACGGAGATAGGAAAAAAATAATCAATTGAAGAATCAGCTACCGTCCATATACTTTTGTTGGATATGAATATCCCTGGACCGGTTTCGGCTCAGCGCCATCATCAGCAGACGGGGCACACTCGAGCTCTTACTAGCTCTCAAGTTATTCACTGATATAACTTTATGAGTTGTGTGGTCGAGTGTTGCCCCGCCTGCTTATGATGGCAATATGCCGAAATAGTCCAAGAGCCAGACCTAAAAATGTGACTCATTTTTTACTACTTTTTTCACAACTAATTTTTCTGAAAATATACCGTTATGAAAGCTTAGTTCTGAAGCATAGTCTGCCTATCCAGAGTAGAGCCCTTCATATAAATGCGCTCCCTCAATATATTAGAAGATCGACAAATATTCCAATATGTTCGTTTTCTTACAATAAGTAGGTTCCATGTCGGTCGTGTGCAAAACATGAAGAGAAAATGTTCAATGTTGATAAAATTTCCTATAAAACGAGTGGTTTTTTGTCAAAATCAAATAACTACTAAGTTATGTCTTTGTTAAATGGCTAAAAAAATGCACAAAAACCCAAATTTTTTCAAAGAAATTCGCTTACTTTGTTCTAATTAACTATTCTTTGATGTCTTTGAAAGATCTATAATTTTGGTTGTATAGTCATCCGATTTTGATGATTAAACTCTCGTTTTATAGAACAATTTATCACCTTTAAAAACTGTTCTCTAGGTTTTGTGTCCATTTGTTCTCCAAACTGTGTCTATGGTTTGCAAACGAAGCACAGGGAACCACTTATTTCAAGAAAACTGACATTGTGCGATTTTATAAAAATTTCAAGCATGCGCAATTTTATAAAGGGCTCCACTCTAAATATGTAGACTGTTTTTTTTCATAATTTAAGGTATACTTTCAGAAACATTTGTTTTGAAGTAGTAAAAAATGAGTCACATTTTTTCAGGTCCAGCTCTTGGATTAAAAACAATCCAGAGATAGGTCATATCTAACAGTTATATCCAGTATCGACGATAGCTGTTTCTTCAATTGCTTCTTAAACTTGCGCTAATTACAACCACTTTAATTTAAAAAAATAAATAATCGGACTAAGAGAAATCAAGGAAAGTCCATTCTTTCACCTTCAAAACTGATCTTTAAAGTTCATAATCGTAATTTTCCACAAAAAAATCGTTAATAGCTTCAAAATATCACCTATTAAAAAAATATTTGTCAAAATACTATCACATATTAACGAATAAGTGAAAAGAGAAAACATATGAACAAATAATTGACTAATTATCTGCTAATTATCAATCGTAATAGAAGAAGGTGAAAACAGTGATAATTATCAGCAGCCAGATAATTAGTTATAGTCGCTTATTTATACAGATATATGTTGTAGTAACTGGTTTCACTTTCTTTGTCACACTACCTTTACTTTAGATTTGGATCTTCAGACTACCTTTACTTTCTATAGACCTTGACTCTGTTTAGGACTACTTAAAATTTTCTATAATTATTTTTATTAATTTATTCCTGTCAACCTTTACATTATTTAAATACCTTTAAATTATTAATTTTTATGAATAATTTAATATTTTCGATACATTAATAGTTTCAAAATTTATACAATATATTTTTGTATTTGTTGTTTTTTATAGTTTTATATATTATTTATTCCTTTACCTTTAACTTTCTTTAATCTTAGTTTATTTATTTTCCTTTTGTTTATGTTAATTATGTTTCTTTTTTATGGGGTTTTAACTTAATTTTCTTTTTTTTGTTATGTTTTTTCTTTATTTATTTTTCTTTAAAATTGTTAGCTTATTTTTTATTTTAAGGTTCATTTTGTATGCATTAATAATTATTATGGTAATGTATTAAATTCTCTAAAAGGTTAATAATAGTATTATTAAATTATGTTTATATCTTGTTTGATTTATTATTGATGAAATTTAATAGTCATATATTAATTATTTTTTTTAGCCTTGTTTAATTTATTTTTTAATCTTAATTTGTTCATTTTATTTTGTTATTTATTTATTTGATCAAAATTTAATTCATCAGATTTTTAATTAATTTAATTTAGTATTAGATTAATGTTTTCATATTCTAAATGAATGGGAGGAACTTTACCTGGCTACTCTCATTCTCCCTACTTCGGACTCGCTTCGTTTGTCCTAAGATAGTAATTATATTCGTTTTATTCCCTGCAGTCAAGTATCCTGATAGGTAACTCTCTGGATACTGCTTAGCTTATATGATCAAAAAACCATAGATATACTTGCCGTATCGAAACGAAACTTAGTATACTTTTTTAGCAAATTTTTATAGAAAAAATGAGCTTATAAGGTTGGGGGCCTTATATTACGTAACGAGATACACTTGTACAAAATTTCAGCTCAACTCCATTATTTCCCGTTTTTTGAAATTGTTTAAGAAACGTATAAAAGTCATTCGATAAAAAAAATATACTAATGCTGATAATGTGATGAAACTTGGCACTCATTGGTCTTGAATATGACTACATTCATGCCAAACCGACCGACAAATGATTTTGCGTTTTATGTCAAAATTGTTTCTTAGTTATTATTGCAGGTTAATGACGTTTAAATTATTTTCCACATATCACAACTAGACCTAAAAATTGATTTTATACCAAGTTTCAATTTTTCCAGCATAGATACATTGATAACACACACACACATACAGAATGACAACTTTGTGAAAACTACTTAGGAGGTCTTAAACTACTGAAACGGATAATTTCGGTGTCATCCCGGTTTACGATTTCTTTGTATATTTCATATAGCCCGGTTAACACAATACTTTTCGTATATGCCTACGGTATAAATAAGGAAGAAAAATTGAAATGATAATTGTAAAAAAGTTATACACGGAATTACAATTTAAGGATATTTGAAGGTTCAATGATTTGCGAGGAATGTTGTAAAAAACACAAGGAAGGATAAAATGGAAAGTGAAAAGACAAGGAAGAAAATGTCATTAAATCCTGTACTCTGGTCAAATTATCCTTTCACATAAATTTAACTTTAGTATAACATAAGGAGTTAATGCGAGGAAGTTAATGAGGTAAGTCCTGGATGGTAAACTACGCTCACAATTTCATATCAGACCAATCTCATTGGTTACTTAACACGCTGTTAACTAATTATAACCGTGTGCTATACAATAATGTATCCCTATGCGTCTGCTTTAGTTTAATCATATTAAAAATAAGTATACACTTAATGTATAATGTTATACATTATATGTATACATTATAATGTTATTTAACGTATTACGTTAAACTAACATTATACATTTATATGATTCTTTTAGCAAATTTTCGAAGAAAAAGATCTAATTCTGCACAGAAGTGTAAACTTTACTTTGAAGGTATTAAAGACGTTTCTAAGTCGTTTTACTTCCCATTATCTGTATTTAAATTCAACAATATGTATATGTATTCAGTATCAACAGTATAATACAGGTTATAAATAAAATCCTATAGCTAATAGGTGATAGATTACATTACGGATGATGCAGGACTAATAGAGTAACTTAGATACATTGAGACGGGATGATGCAGGTAAAATACAATCCTATAACTAATAGAGTAACTTAGATACATTGAGACGGGATGATGCAGGTTTATAAATACAATCCTATAACTAATAGAGTACATAGATACATTGAGACGGGAGGATGTAGGTTATAAATACAATCCTATAACTAATAGAGTAACTTAGATACATTGAGACGGGGATGCCAGGTTTAAATACATCCTATAACTAATAGAGTAACTTAGATACATTGAGACCAGGTTAATAATACAATCCTATAACTAATAGGTAACTTGATACATTGAGACGGTGAGCGTTATAAATACAATCCTAATACTAATAGAGTAACTTAGATACATTGACGGCGGGATGTCCAGGTATAAATACAATCCTATAACTAAATAGAGTAACTTAGTACATTGAGACGGGATACAGGTTATAAATACAATCCTATAACTAAAGAGTAACTTAGATACATTATAAAATACAATCCTATAACTAATAGAGTAACTTAGATACATTGAGACGGGATGATGCAGGTTATAAATACAATCCTATAACTAATAGAGTAACTTAGATACATGCGACGGGATGAGCAGGTTATAATACAATCCTATAACTAATAAAGTAACTTATACATTGAGACGGAGATGCAGGTGTATAATTACATCCTAAACTAATAGAGTAACTTAGACTACTGAGACATATGCAGTTATAAATACAATCTATAACTAATAGAGTAACTTAGGACGATTATAAATACAATCCTATAACTAATAGGTAACTTGATACATGCGACGGGATGATGCTAATAAAGTAACTTAGATACATTGAGACGGGATTATGCAGGTTATAATAATCCACTAATAGGTAACACATTGATAGTATACTAATAGTATTTAGATACATTTACAGGATAGAGGAGACCAGGATACCTACATATACTAAATCTAACTGATAATTAGAGATAACAACTTAGATCATTGAGACGGGAGGATACAGGTTGTAAATAAAACATTATGTCCTTTCATAGAAAGAACGAAATTCAACCAGACTTTTTTGATACTTTCATTTTGAAATAACTTAAGAACAAAGTACATGTAAATTGTAGGAGAAAAATTATGAAAACTTCATTCCTCATTTAAAAAAATATGTTTAATTTAACCAAGGAGTATGTATACTTCTTGATATGTATGTGCACTTGAGTATGTATACATATTTCTTGATTTAACGTATTGACAGATGTTTATTTCAAAAATACTGAAAAAAGGACTAAAAGTATAGTCATTTTTCACCTTCAATTTTAATGTAAACGGACTGTTTATTGGACTAATAATACATTTTTAAGTACATGTACTTTGAAGAACTAAGGTGAGCGTTAATGGAGTTCATCTAAATAATAGAGAAAGAAGTCTCTCCACAAAAATATATTCCTTTATAGCAAAGCGCATTCAACCTAACAAGAGGCCATCATCAGTGCTAGCCGTTGAATAAAGAAGAGGGTGATAGATGAGTCTTACAGATCAGATATCAAAGATAGACTCAATCTTGAGTCTATCTTTTAAGTTTATAGTTCAAGACTCAATCTTGAACTAAAATATTGAGTCTATCTTTGATATCTGATCTGTACACAATACTTGATTAGTATATAGTAAGATTTGTACATAAAGTACATAATTTTGGGCCTGACTTCATTTAGGTTTAAGAAATTTATTAATTAACGTAATCAGTACCTATACTACAAATGGATGCTAGACATCAAAACTTAGATTTATTAAATTTTACTTATTCGTCAATTATTGGTACACATTAAAAATATGTTATTGAGTTATGATACTTATCACGCCAGAATACTTTCTCTTAAAGCATTTTGCTGAAATAACTACACCAGGTTAGCAATGTAAATTTAAAATTTTACGGGCAGAGCACATTCATTACTTTCAGAGGAGCTTATGGTCTTTAAAACAAATGACAGGCAATATCTGTTCCTTTGTTACTTTCATTTTTTAAATTGATAACTAAGATAGGACTTTATAATAAGTACAAACTATATTTTGACACCTCTTAAACGTATTCTCTTGTATAGAAATTTTTACACATTTTGTTGGAAAATTGTTTTTAAAATACGTTATTTTTTTTAAATGACTCACTAACGTTTTCCTCTACGGATTTTATCCAATATAACTATATAATGTCGTACTATTTTATATAAATTCTGGATATATAATACTTTTACAAAACACATATAGACAGAATGGAAAGGCTCAATTGGTTAAACTTTCATTTTCAAAAAAATAGGTACTTTGTCTTACATGATGATTTAATGAAGACTTATTTAATCACATAGGTATCATAATGGGTATGTCTTTGAGTGTTGCAAAGCACAAATTTATTTTCCATTATTTTGTTTTGTGACTTTATTAAGCAATATATAATGTACTTCACAACAAAAATAACACCAACCATCGAAGCTCTCAACCAAACAATAATTAGTGGGACTTAAAATCATATTATAATTAATTCTGGTTTTCAGTAATGCTATGGAAATTACTTATAATAATTTATAAAAAAAATTAAGTACGTGGAACCTCAAACGATTTCTCACTAGTTTAGATCTATTCTGATACATATAAAAATAATCTAGAGCTATCGTTAATTTTGTAATATAAATTATCTAATTATTTTTTAAATAACTTATTTAAATAGTTAAATAATTCATCTAGGGCATAAGGATTGGTTGTCGGTGGGTACTCGCGTTAAACGTTAAATTGTAATGAAGTAAAAAAGAAAAATAACCTTGAAAAATGAAAGATGAAGGAAACTCTTATAGAAAGTAGCAATTTCAATAATTGATTTTTTTTTTATAAAAAATCAATTGTTATAAATCACAATAGTATTTTAATGGGAATCTGTGAATTTGTTTGTCATGGTTATCCATACAAATGACTTAGCTATTATTTCAAAAATTAATAAGAAATCGAAATCTTATAGAATAAAAATGTTACTTCGAATAAAGGTACTTAATAAAGTATATAGAATATATAGAACCTATAGAATATAGGTATACTTATAAAAACAAATGCCATTATAATAAGTTTATTTATAATACATCATAGTCTGTCTCTGTGGCCGTGATCGTTTAATCACTCGATTTCAGCGCTAGAGGTCCAGGGTTCGTTGCCCGGGCAACGAAAGATAAGATTATATGAATAGTATTTGTATTAAAATGATTTCGCCAACTTTAATTAATACTAAGTGAATAGTAGATGCAACACACCTGATGTGGTTTCCGTAGGGCGAATACCCTGATGGACCGAATGGTTCTAAAACGACCATTTTATAGTTATTTTTAAAATACATAACTGTGCACAAAAGTATTTTTAAATTTTGTTTAAAATTGTAAAATTAGTTCCAGCATACTTTAACTCGTTTGGCCGATTTCCCAATATCAACAAATTTATAAAAATAACACAATGCACATGTTATATGATATATTATAAACTACTTTTGACCACATTTGTTCTTCTTCAATTATACTTTTATTTGTTCTTCATTTTTTGATTTCTTTTAATTTTCGATATAAAATTTGAGTCAATAATGAAGCTTAAATCGTATAGCAGTCGGTTAGGCAAAGTAAGAAGAAAATATAATATATTTGTTTAACCTCTTAATTTTACAAAACATATTTTTAACTTTCATCACATCTTTATATCATAAGTTAATTTTAAACTTGACAGCAAAGTATGTATGTTGCGTAAAACATATGGTACTTTCTTCAAGTATTTAAAAAACCATTTTCACTCCATCAGAGTGTTTTCGGGCAGTGAAAGTTTTATGTCTTTTTGATGTCCAGATGATAAGGCAAAGTTGTAACTCAATTAAGATGGAATTTGTGCAATTTCTAATAAACATTTTTGTACGTCTAAAGATTTTAATTTTCAGTTACGATTATGAGAGTAAAATAATTAAGTTGATAAGGGAGTGGCATAGTATGAAATAACTGTTCACAGAATAGGGCACGTAAAAATGATCATGTGATTCACAGGTAAGAATGATCATGTGATTCACGGGTAAAAATTATCATGTGATTCACAGGTAAAAATTACCATGAGATTCACAGGTAAAAATGATCATGTGATTCACAGATAAAAATGATCATGTGTCACAGGAAATGATCATGTGATTCACAGGTAATGAATTTAAAATTATGATTCAGGTAAAAATAATAATGTGATTCACAGGTAAAATGATCAAGTGATTCACAGGTAAAAATGATCATGTGATTCACAGGTAAAATTATCAAGAGATTTACAGGTAAAAATGATCATGTGATTCACAGATAAAAATGATCATGTGATTCACAGACAAAAATGATCATGCGATTCACAGGTAAAAATGATCATGATTCACAGGTAAAAATGATCAATTCACAGGTGATCATGTGATTCACAGGTAAAATCATCAAGTGATTCACAGGTAAAAATGATCATGTGATTCATAGGTAAAATGAAGAGATTCACAGGTAAAAATGATTAAGTGATTCACAGATAAAAATGATCATGCGATTCACAGGCAATAAGCTACATTAGTGATAAGCCACTAATGTTTATTAGATGTTCAGTTACGCCGTGAAACCAGAAATACTGAAGTTTTTACGCCTGCGCTTTATAGCGATTTTTTTTAACCTTTACAGAATTAATTTAAGGTGGAAAATAAAAACGATTTTTAGAGATAAATTTAATGTCCACACCGGAGTAATGTCTTAGGGTATGCCCTTTCTAGTAATATATGCTTTTAGAGGCGAGGAAACCCTTCATGGTTTTACCCAATAATCCTTATCTATTAATTATATCTCTATTAACAATACTCATAACACTGCTGCCCGCTTATTAACTATTTTCTGATTTAAATAAAACTATATTAAATTATCATCGTTTACGTAATATCAGTACTGTTAAGTAACAACACAATTACAAACTTTTAGTAACATTCTGTCTTGTTTTGTTGTCAACAATGAGTTTATGCTTTATTGTTTCGAGTTCTTTTCTTATCTTCGAAACAAAAGGACAATATTTATAATGGCTTCCCCGTCTAGAGGGAAGTCAATTACGTAATAATAATAACAAAAAAACCACTAAACAATTTTAAACATAAACAAAAAAAATGGAGTTAATAAATTAAATAACAAAGAATCAGTGTTGCCTTCAAGTGTCAAAATAAAAAAAATAACATAAACAATTGTTATTGTGATTTTTAGGGCTATTATTATTAGTGAAAGTAAAAGATGATGTTATGATGGTACCACTATATTTTGCCTTGCTTATAGTATGTTTGCAAGTAAAGAATATTAATGAAATTCAAATATTAATTATTATTTAATTATTGGATAATAATTAGTTCATTGACATTTAATTGTTTTATTATTATCAATTTTATTACTTAATAGCTTTCTCTATTAGATAACAATTTAATCGAAGAAGTTAGTGGTTAATTGCATTTAAATTAATTGGTTTGTGGCGATAAATTTGCAATTGATAGTAAATAGCTTTATATGTATTACATAATTTCTAGTATATTAGGAAGAGCTGTTAATAATTATAAAAAGAACACGACATAAAGTTTTTTTTATTTTTTTTATACACTTGGTATAACTTTCCAACATTACCCTTGGGTCGTAAATTTTGTTATGTCTTCTTTTTTAAACTTGAAAAGAAGGTAATTTTATGATGTCACATATTTTTCTTTAATCACGTGAAAATTCTGCTTTATTTCCCCCATTCCTGCCATGATAAAAAAACTCTAAGAGTCATTCGATTTTTTAAACAAAGATTGAAAATTGTGTTTCCATGCATAATTTCTACTTGAATACTGCTTGAATCCTTAAATTTTTTTGCACAACTTTGAAAAATTCGGGAATGAAGATGGATCCATTTAGGGTTTTTAAAAAAATTTGGTGTAGAGGTCTGTAAGCCAGGCGAATTTCCTTTGAAATCCAAATATTACAAATGTTATAGGTTTATGCTCCATAGTCAGAGAAGCATCACTTCTGCTTGTTTGTTAATTTTTTGTATTTCAAAAGTACTGCGCATGTTATACCATAATAACCTAATAAATTACCATTAACCACGAAACTACCATTAAGCACTTATACGGAAATTTTGAGAGGGTTCAAAGCGACACAAAACACAATTCATTCGCTGAATTTTGTTTTTTAAAATGGTCCACTTTGTTGGCCGTCATTTTAAAAATATTTGACACAATATTACTGTGCGAGAGACACCTAGGAAATGTAACATGAAAAATGCAATGCTACATCTGGTAACTGTTCCATCATTCGACATTCGTCATCATTGATGGCTCGACATAATGTCATGTACCACTCTGTTTCGTTACGTCTAACTCATCGAGACACGGACAGAGCCTGAACTCGTTTGTTTATGTTTGTTACATTTTCTAGGTGTCTCTCGCACAATTATATTGTGTCAATTATTCATGTTTTACAAAACTCGGTAGTATCAAAATATATATGTTTTGCTTGCCAAGTATGATGGCGGTAAGAGTGTACCTCCATAAAATACCTTCGGAATTATTTGTTCGGAATTATTTGGTCAGAGTGAGTTTAGGGTTTGTCGGCGCCCTGGTGAGTTTGATGAAACGAAACAGAGTGGGACATGACATTATGTCGAGCCATCAATGACGACGAATGTCGAATGATGGAACAGTTCCCAGATGTAGCATTGCATTTGCTTGTTACATTTTCTAGGTGTCTCTCACACAATTATATTGTGTCAACTATTCATGTTTTGCAAAATTCGGTAGTATCAAAAAGTATTTTGATAATATTTACAGAGCTTTGGACAACACCTTCACCGTACAGCTTTGACACGTAGTTATTTCTACAGTATTCAACACTAGCAAAATCGGTCAAATCTATGGTAGTATTGGTGACACGTACAAAAAATCCAACGTGTGTGGAGCGATAAAAACTGTTTTGTTTTTATTCATTATTACGCCAGTTATATTCTGAACATTGCTGACTTGATAGCTCAAGCCCCCTTCATCTTTTATTTGACATAAACATAATAAAACTTATATATAGGGGTACTAATGTACCCAAGCCTTGTAGTTTGTTTTCTATTGTTCTCTTGTACTTAACTTAGTGTATCTGTTAAATAAATTTATTGTTTTTAAAACTTTGAATATTATTCGTTTCACGTAATTGGCGCTGCGGACAGGATACGTGGATAGGTTTTTCATCGAAACTCTATTTTTGTCTTAACAAATTAACCGCGTATCCGTAACCAAATAAATTTTATTACTGTGAAGTGTTAAAGTGCTAAGTAATTAAGTGCAAGGATCAAACACTACCCGTTTGGAATAACGAAAAGTCCAGTCTTTTGAAGAATAGAGGATTATATGATGCCAAAGTTCTTCCTAGGTTTAATATTATTGTAAGTCTTTTATAAGTACTAATTACCAAAAAATAAGCAATTATCGTAAAAAGAAATATAAAAGAAGAAAATTTATTTTGTTGATTGAAACTTAATTGTATGAATAATTTTGAAGATTATACTAAGTTATTTGAGAATATAAATTTAAAAGAAAGTAGTTTAGCTAATCAAATCTTAGAATATAAAAAACATTTTGGAGACAAGATGCCCGTAGATTATCAACTTTTGAAATTATATTTGGAGACTATCCCTCCATATGATGGCAACCCACATACCCTCTCAGTGTATGTTAACAACGCTGAAAGTTTAATTAATCAGTTTGCCACACCTGGAAACGAAGCTATCTGTACGTTCCTCTTAAAAGCTTTAGTAGGTAAACTAACTGGAAGGGCACTTATGCTCATCGGTTCCCGGACCGAACTAACAACCTGGGCTCAAGTAAAAGAGACCCTTAATCAGTATTTTGGAGATCAGAGGGATCTCGATTGTCTCATTCAGGATTTATTATGCCTGAAACCCGATAGGAGAGAAGCTCCCTATCAATTTGGTATCAAATGCCAAGACCTGAGATGCTTAATCATTTCAAAGTTAAATGTAATGACCGGTCTCTCATCGGCCGAAAAAACAATAAGGGTTAAGAGCTATGATGATCTTGCTCTCAAGACGTTCATCAGAGGCCTCCCCCTCACTTACAACTCAGTATTCGATTAAGAAACCCTAGCTCATTAGAAACAGCTATGGGGTACGTCATAGAAGAAGAAAATTTCTGCATGCTTCCAGACAGAGCAATAACCTCAATTTCAACTCGACGTACAATCCAATAAGTAAAAATAACTCCAAGTAGTCTAAGTAGTAAGCATACTAACCTAAATACTCTATCCAAACCTCCTACAAACTTTAATAGAATACCTAACAGATTTGTTCCCCCTCCTCAATACTATACTCGTGGACCCCAACTAAATTCGCAAAACTATTATAGACCCATGTCAAATAATGTTAATCTTAATCAAAGACCACCATTTGTAAACCAGCAATATAGGGCACCGACCCCACCTCGTCCTTGGGTACCTCAAAATCATTTTCATAATAACCAAAAATTCAATGGACCTAACAATATTAATCAAAGCACTCCAACGCCTATGGATGTGGATTCGAGTAATACAAATTATTTCACCAAAATAGATAGCTATAACCCATACGAGGGTCTATCTTCTTATAACTATCTTGATGAGGGCCAACTTGATTATTGGTACTCAAGTGAACATGAATTTGCACATCCTGGGTTTGATCTAGGTCAACCCCCATATAACTATCAACCTGATATAGATATCCAAAACCACGTCCCTGAGATAAACCAACGCCTTCCTGGCTCCTCAGGAACCAGCCAAGAAAATCAATTAGGTACTGATACTACAAACGGAGATAAATCCCTTTTTCGGGAAACTGCCTCCCAGGACCTGGAGAGTTAGTACAAGTAAATTGCGTTAGAGAAGATTTACCGTATGTTAACATTCCGGAAATAAATGCTAAATTACTAATTGACACCGGAAGTTCTAGAAGTTTACTCGATCCAGAAATAGCTAAGAAATACTTTAATCAGTATATTTACAAAGAAAATTTTCACATTCAAACGGCCCACGATATCACTTTTCATGACGAAGTGATAAGCATACCAATATTCCCCTCTTTCAAACTTGACAAGGTAAGCTACCACAAATTTTATTTATTCAAATTTAATCAAAATTTCGACGGACTGATAGGAATTGACCTTTTAAAACTATTAAGTGCTCAAATAGACATGAAAAAAAACTATTGGTAACCCCTTATGTTAAGCTACCAATAGTATACGGGAAAAGTGATGACCCAGTACAAACTTATAAAATCCCAGCCAACACACAATTAGTGATAAAACTCCCTGTAGACAAAGAGTCAGGTTTAGCTGTGATAGAGCAAATTAAAATAAAGAAAGGAGTAGAAATCCCACAAGCTCTAGTAAATGTAAAAAATTATTGTGCCTACACGTGTATAAATAATTTTAATGACACCGAAGAAAATTTAGAAATGATGAGACCTTTAAATATAAATATTTTAGATCCAAATACAAATGACCTTGTACCGTGGGGAGAGAAAGTATTTAATCATAACATATGTCCTAATACAGATAAGACTTACTCACACGACGACAAACTTACAGACAATCTAAAAAAGCTGAGACTAGATCATTGTAACGAAGAAGAAAAACAAGCTATAAATGCACTTTGTTTTGAATATAGAGATATATTTCATTGTCAAGGTATTCCTTTAACTTTTACAAATGAAATTAAACATCAGATAAATTTGACAGATGATAAGCCTATATATATTAAACAGTACAGATACCCTGCCTCACTTAGAGAGGAAGTTAACAGACAAGTTAATGAAATGTTACGAGATGGAATAGTCCAGCATAGTACCTCGCCCTACTCGTTTCCAATATGGGTGGTACCTAAGAAATTAGACACCACAGGGATACAAAAGTATAGGATCTGTATCGATTTTAGAGCCCTTAACGACCGGACAATAGGGGACAAACACCCTTTACCTAACATTTCTGACATCCTAGATAATCTAGGTAATGCAAATTTCTATAGCACCCTCGATCTTGCCAGCGGGTTCCATCAAGTAGAGGTAGACCCAAAAGATAGATACAAAACTGCATTCTCTACAGATTCGTATCACCTAGAGTGGGTGAGACTCCCTATGGGGCTAAAAAATGCTCCTGCCACCTACGAAAGGATGATGAACCATATTTTAAGAGGGCTAGTAAACAAAATTTGTATGGTATACCTGGATGACATTATTATATTTTCAACCACATTTAAACAACACCTCCAAAATTTACGAACTGTTTTTGACCGACTTCGACAGGCTAACCTAAAAGTCACACTTGACAAATCTGAGTTTTTAAAACCAGAAGTACAGTTCCTGGGTCATATCGTTACTCCTGACGGTGTAAAACCAAACCCCGACAAAATATCTGCCATAAAAAAATACCCCATTCCTAAAACTCAAAAAGAGATCAAGTGCTTCTTAGGCTTACTGTCATATTACCGACGGTTTATTAAGGACTTTGCAAAAATCACAAAGCCTATGACGGCATGTTTAAAAAAGAATTCTAAAGTAGTATATGAAGACCCCACCTTTATACAATGTTTTGAGGCATGCAAAACATGCTGATTAACGACCCGATTTTACAGTACCCTGATTTCAGTAAAGAATTCATATTAACTACTGATGCTAGTAACTTTGCTATTTCGGGAATACTATCACAAGGCACTGTTCCAAATGACCGGCTATAGCGTACGCATCGCGCACCCTAAGCGAAACAGAAGTTCGTTATAGTACTATAGAAAAGGAACTCTTGGCTATTGTTTGGGCATGCGGTTATTTCCGCCACTATATTTGGGGAAAGAAATTCAAAATCTATACTGACCATCGACCCTTAACTTGGTTGTTTAATCTTAAGGAACCAAACTCAAAATTAATCCGTTGGAAATTGAAACTCGAGGAATATGACTACGAGCTTATTTATAAGCGGGGCTCACAAAATGTTAATGCCGATGCGCTATCTAGAATTAAAATTAATGCCATTGAGAGCGAATCTATAGCTGAAACCACTAATAGCGTCACTAACAATGTAGGAGACTCCCAGTTCGATGCAGCCAGATATTTGCGAGATCTGTGCGAAAATATCAACGATAACCTAGACCCCAATTTAGAACCATCGAATTTGAATATTAGTGATAATTTGGATCAGCCGGTATGTACAAATATAAACCCTCAAGATACTCCTCAAAATATTACCGAGTTAAATCAGAGTGAACACCTTAGTACACAACATACAACTAATAACGACGTAATAAACGATGGCATCCGAATTTTAGACGAACTAATAAATAATAAACGTAATCAGATAATTATTGAACCAAACGTACATCAGACCGTTGACATAAAAACAGAGACTAACACAGAACAAAGTATTGTTAGAGTTAAAATTCCAAAAAATAATAACTATGACCTTATACTAGATTTTTTGAAAACTCATACTATAGGTGACGTCACATATTATTTATATTTCCTTGACGACTCCCTCTATCCGGAGTTTTGTAAAGTTTACCTCGAAAAATTCTCCAATAACGGCCCTAAATTAATTAAATGCACTAAGATGTTGCTTACTATTAACGACCTGGAGGAGCAGGTGGCCGTGGTGAAGGATTATCATATTGGTAAAACGAACCATAGAGGCATTACAGAAACGTTATCTCAACTACAAAGACGTTACTACTGGAAAGGCATGAAACGACTAATAACTAAAATTATTAACGAATGTGTAATTTGTCAAAAAACCAAATACAACCGGACCCCCACGTACTCACCCTTAATGTTAACACCTACCGCATCGAAACCGTTTGAAATCGTACATTTAGATACATATACCTACAACGGAAGGAATTACCTGACTATGGTAGATGCATTTAGCAAATTTGCTCAAGCATATTTTATTGAAGGCAAAACTGCTATTCATATTAGTAATACTCTATTAAAGTTTCTTACATGTTTCGGAATCCCTCGCAACTTCATATTAGATAATGGAACAGAGTTCAATAATGAAATTGTTAAAGAAATGCTAAAACTGCATAAAATCAACGTTCACTTTACGACTAAGAATCACCATGAAGGAAATGGAATAATAGAACGTTTCCACAGTACGATAACCGAACATCTTAGAATATTAGGAAAATCTCACGGGTCAGAAAACGTAGAATTAATGAACTATGCCCTGATAGCATATAATCAGTCAATACACAGTAGTACTAATTTCACTCCCCATGAATTAGTATTTGGCCATACCGATCTCAGAGACCCCCATGAAATATTTCTACCGACTACTTTTTATACCGACTATGTCGAGTCCCATCACAAAAGGTTAGAAAAGGTGTACGAAAATATTGCAACAAAATTATCCACCAACAAGGAAAAAATAATTAATAAACGGAACACGTTAGGCGATGTAAACAACAAATTCGAAATAGGCCAGCGCGTATATAAAATCAGTCCGAATCGAAGAAACAAAAAGTCAGATAGATTTGTTGGACCCTACGAGATTACAAAAATATTAGACAGAAATCGAGTTGAGGTAACCACCCCTGTCGATAAAACAGGTAAAAGAAAACACTCATTGTACATATAAAGGAGTTAAAACCCCCTCATGTTACAGATGGGCCTTCCACGTCGAGGGAAAATCAAAACGAATAGACTTAACAAACAATCCTGGACTACTACCCCTAAATTTAGGACAGGCTCAAACAGTTACAGACCACTGGAAATTTATACAGGTATACGATTTTCAAAAAACCTTTGACGAGTATCAACATTTGGTTAAATCATATGAAGAAGTTAAACGATTATCCGATAACTCTGTATACACTAAGCAAAACAGTTCTTTCAGACTAGTAGATTTTCTTATTACCAAAACCGCTCAACAATTCAATCAACTAAACCCCTCACTTAAACTAAGACAAAAGAGAGGCTTAATTGATGGATTAGGTTCTATTATAAAATCTATCACTGGAAATCTAGATAATGCTGACGCTGCACGATACGATAAACTATTAACAGATATAAGTGAAAATCAACACAAAATAAAGTATGCTACTTCCCTACAAACTACCCTTCTACAAAATACTACCGAAGAATTTAGTAAAAGTATAGAAACATTAGCACGAAATCAAAGAATACTCGAATCTCAAGTAAAGACTATAGTGTACGACAGATTAAATAAATCCCTGTGTCACCATTTTGGGTTCCAAACTATAGTACAGCAAATTATAAATAATTTTCAGATCATTAGAGACACTTTAGAACAATTAGAAGTTGCCATCTCGTTTGCGAAACTTGGTACCTTTCACAACTCAATGATCGATCCCTTTGAATTATTAAATAAGATTAATAGTGTAAATAAAGATTTAAATAGCGGGAGATTTCCATTCGACGCTACATTAGAGAACGTGTTATCTTTTGAAAGAATAATATCTGTAAAATGCTATAGTAAGCAAAATCAAATCGTCTTCATAATAGAAGTACCAATCGTGGAAACAAAATCCTACCGTATCTACGAACTCATACCAGTCCCTATTTTCAGATCCAATTCCTATGTATCTATTATTCCATCCTCTAAGTATGTACTACTAAACGATCAAAAATTTGCTTATACTAATAAACTCTGTAAAGAAATAAATAGTAAAAACTTTATATGTAATAACTTATATACATATGGTCTAGATAATAATAATAATATATGTGAAATAAATATGTTAGCTAATTCATCTTTGGATAAATGCTATGTCTCGAGATTTAACATCTCCAAAACATTTATTCAAAGAATAGATACTTATAAATGGATTGTAGTAGATAGAAAAGAAAATTTAGTTGTAGAAACCTGCGAAGATAGCAGAGAAACTTACCCTATATCGGGAAGTGTTTTATTAGAATTAGATAATAAGTGTCAAATAGAATTAGGTAATCATGTATTTAAATCATTCTCAAATGAAGGAACTAGATTGGGAACAATTAACTACAACATACCAATTTTTAATTTAACCAATTCCAACTCAGATTTAAATATTCAAAATCCCTTCAAGTTGGACCCAGTTAACTTAAAAATTAGTCATATCAAAAATGAACTTAAGAACCAACAAATGATTTTAAGTGATGTTTCCAATATAGCAATCTATAAAAGAATTAATATAGTTACAGTTATATTGTATGTTTTTTTTTATTTATAGTATTAGTTTTAATGTTCTTATATGTGTGTAATAGAAAACATGTCAACATAAAAAAGGATGTTCCATCCTCGATTCCAAACATATCGGATTCTGTGGATTCTCCCCATAATCCTCAAATTCAGCATGGAGGAGTTATATTCTGAACATTGCTGACTTGATAGCTCAAGCCCCTTCATCTTTTATGTTGACATAAACATAATAAAACTTATATATAGGGGTACTAATGTACCCAAGCCTTGTAGTTTGTTTTCTATTGTTCTCTTGTACTTAACTTAGTGTATCTGTTAAATAAATTTATTGTTTTTAAAAACTTTGAATATTATTCGTTTCACGTAATTCGCCACTCTACGGCTAAATTCAACATATAATCCAACGTACTTTTTCAATCTTCTGTAATATGATGACTAATGTAACAATTTTTATGTTGCGTCAATAACAGACACATGTTAATTTCCTAAACAAAACGGAGTTTGTCTCTTCTTCAGATTTTAACTCATTTTCATTCTTTCTTCTATACTAGAAGAAAGACAAAAATTCTTTATTGATAGAAAAAAAGTTGTCAAGTCTCATTTAACACTGTGGCAAAATATTATGACATTTTCTAGAATGGTTTAAATATAAAAACTCTTACTATAATAGTGAAGAAATGCAAGAGTCAAGACCCCAAACAAGGTCTTATTTTCTCGTAACAGTGTAATTTTTACTTTTTACCCCTATTTTCATTTTCGTGTCCTATCCGTCCTTTCTCTTTTAACTAAACCCCAAAACACGTGCTTTAAAAATAAAAAGTGTCGGCCTTTCTTTCATGTTTTTTATACAAGATATAATTCATCAAGTTTACGGAGAAAATTAAGATAAGTTTAATAAAAGTCATGTAAAATTAAATGCGATAAAATGGATTTGATAAAATTACTTTTAATTTGTTTCAAACACTTAAGAACTTAAAAATAACTTTCTTAAGCCCTTTCATTATTTGAAAAAAAATCTGGCACGGTGGTCCGCATGTCGGACGAATTTACTTTGGAATGCGTGTTTCCGTGCTTAACAATGCATTTCTTGCTTAAGGTTCCAGTTTATGTTTTATAATTTAAGCAGTTACTAAATTATCAAGCACTGCTGGTAACTATATATAACTTTTTCTGTATTTTTGGAAGGAAATGCCCATCATTATCCTGTTGGTTATATAAAACTATTTAAAAAAAAAAAGGTAGTGCACACTATTATTTGCACTAGTTTAAAGTTCCATTAGTATTTATCCTTTAAGGTTATTGCGCATTTCCTTTGAAAAATACAGTAAAAATGAGTTACGAGTAGTGCTTAAGTTATAAGTTAAGTTATAAAGCATAAACCGGAACCTTAAGCTAGAAATGGATTTTTATCGACCGTAATTTTGGTTTTCGGTATTTTACCACGTTGTTTTTACTTTTCAATCACATAGAGTGGTCGAATTGACTTCGGACCGGTTTTCTTCAACTCAATGTTCCAAAAAAAATTAACGATCTTTTCTGCGGCGAAAAATAATAACCTTGATTAAGTCGAAATTTGGTCTTTTATTAACTCATAAAAGAAACAAAAATGCCACCATCAAATTCAGTTGAACTCTGGCACAAATGTATTACCTCTTATAATTAACAACATTTGATTTCAATTAGAACAGTATAGCTAAAGTTTGAATTAATATAACAGCTTCAAGCTATGTCAACAGGTGGATGGGTGATCGCTAGAATTAAAACTGAACTTTCTTATCTTAGAACGTACGAAGCGTCGTGTCAAAACGGAGGATTAAACTCGATATCTTTGGTATTCTATTTAAGTAATACATGGTAATAAAAAATTGCACTAAGTAAACTTTCACCAGTAATTGTAACAAGCTTAAAATGACGGTTTCTTACCGCAGCTTTCTACTCCCATACTTAAACAAATCAAGTTTACTCTTAAATTGTATTCTCTCAATAAACGGGAAGATTCTAGCTTTATTTACCTTTTAAGCGAACTTTTATCTGGTAATAACGCTCATTAGATTGTTCGCTTGACCTTATAATATATTACATTTCTATAGTGTTATTTTCTGTGTTATCAGAATTAGATTAATACGGTTAAAACGCAATTTAAAGTTAAGCTTAATCAGATTAATATTGTACAGTTGTACATTTAATGCACCAATCGAGTAACACGTTTGTGAATTTTGATAAATTAAAGATTTCAATAAGCATTTTAAACATCCATCCTAATAATTATATATATATATATTATCCATAGGAAATTTTACAGGGGGGGTAGGTTTTAAATTAGCATTGCCTTATTTAACTTTTATTTATTTTTTAAAAAAGTTTTTGGAGTTTTTATTTGAATATTTATTATTATTCTATTTTGTATATTTATTATAATTTTATTTTGTATGTTTATTATTATTTCAAAAAATTGCATTGCCTTATTTAACTTTTATTCATTTTTTTAAAAAGTTTTTGGAGTTTTTATTTGAATATTTATTATTATTTTATTTTGTATATTTATTATAATTTTATTTTGTATGTTTATTATTATTTCATTTTGTATGTTTATTATTATTTCATTTTGTATGTTTATTATTATTTTATTTTGTATGTTTATTATTATTTCATTTTGTATATTTATTATTATTTTATTTTGTAAGTTTATTATTATTTTATTTTGTATATTAATTATTAACTTATTATAGCTTTCTACTTGTTAGGCTTTTAGCGAATTTTCAAAATGAAAATGACGCTAATTTGATTATCAGGTTGACATTTAAATAGCAGAGTGAGACAAGAATAACTTGTTTAATCTTAAGGTAATTAGTGGAATAGATATCTTCCTGATCGGTATTTAAAATTCGGCCGGAACATGCATTGTTGTTAACCTAAGAGGAAATAATCCAAAAGTTCTTAGTTAGTAGCCAATCCAAAAAGTCGTTACTCTCATCGTATTTCTTTTGTTTAAGGACTTTTCAATACCTTATTTTATCACCGAATTTTAAAAAATAATTACGCTTAAGTAGTTGTTATGATGACATCTATACATTTAGTAGAGACGACAGTGTGGGATCGATTTAGCTTGGGGTCCTAAATCGATACCTTATGATAAGGAAAATGTCGAGCCTCGGACAACGTTGTCCGAAACTAAGAATAAAAGTATTGGAGAATACCTATAAAGTTTGTGCTTCCCACTCTTAATGTGTAACACGCCCTTAATGGCAACATACTTTTATTATTATTAATTATTTTTATTTTTTTCAGGATTAACAACATAATAATCTCCAATAAGGTAAGAACAACATTAAATAGGTACAATTAACTACTACACAATAATAGAGAACTCGAGCATAGCAGGACGTTTTGCAGTACAAATCTAACGATTTGTATATTCTGAAGTGAGTCTGAAGTAGAAAGGATGAGCGTAGCGAATCCGATGGAATGAGGAAAAGCTGAGGTACCCCGTACCAGATTTTTAATTTTTAGTTCAGTTAAAAATTATAGAAAACAACTAAAACTAATAAATACTTTGACAATATTTTTATTAATAACTAAATTAAAAATTTCTTTTTACAAAATATCTTTTTCTTTATCGTGCATCAGTGTAATCATTAAGTATACTATAGTAATTTATAAATTAATAGATTAAAGAGAGCTTTCATTCTACATGATGCAAAATGTATTTTATTTTGATAACTCAGGCAACTTTGTGACCATCTTATAGAATTGAGACGAACGTATAAATTAAACTTTAATCTAGAAATTTAAGATGAAATTATGTAAACTAAAAAGTTCAACTAACGACTAACTATAAATGTTAAATAATAAAAATTTAGCCAAATGTAGAATTTAATTTAAGGTTAATTTTAGTATGAAATATCGAAATGAACACAATACTTTTCCTTTTATCCATAGAAGGCGTTAAAAAGGAAAAAATGCCTATTTTTATTTAAAAGTATGTATAGGTTAAAGATATCTACAGTACTAATACTTTATTCAGGAACCATAGATTTCATTTCAGATGTACTACTTTTATGTTCTTCTTACAACTATAGATTGTTATTGCCTTAACAAAATCTATTCTTCTTAAATCTTTGTTTAGAATCTTATTATTTTCCATTCAATCTATGATATCAATGGAAAATAGAGAAAACTTTAGATCCATAGATTAAAAAACTCTCTCTATTTTCATTATAAATTTATTTTTCGATTTTTATAGATCAGTTTTGAAAACAATTTTAAACAGTATACAGGTGTAAATTGATCGATATAAATATTTTATTGGGGTTTTTATAGTACTTTTACAGTTAAAATATATTCAATTTTATTCACTCTCGGATATAAAAGTGAAAGGAACAAATGCTTTAATATAAAATAAATAGAATTGTTCAAATTAGAGCTGACGAGTACCAAACCCAAAAAATTGTAAATTTTGTCAAGGTTTAGAAAACATTGTCATCATAAAGCATATGAATTTTCCTAAGAGGTAGGTGACAATGAAAATAAAATATAAGTACTGTTAAAAACTTTTAATATTAATTTAAAGTTAAACATTTTTAAACTTAAAAAAAAAATCTTTAAGGAGTTGCTTTTTCAATGCAGAGTAGGTGTAATGAAAATAATTTGTAAGCCCTCGTAACAAAACATAAAGCATTTGGCCGCTTTGCGGCTTCGGTGCCTCATCCTGGGCTGGCGCGTAGCGCCTGCCCGATCATAACACTTGTTGGAGATTTTTGATTTTTTGAAATATTTGTGGGGTCATTATTTTAATTATGACGTCACACATATTTTATAAGTAATAGGGTTCGGGACATAAACAAGGTTGATTTTTGTACCAAGTTTAATTTCGATCCGAGAAAGCATTAAAAAAATTTAGTGTTCCACAGAAACGTTCATAAGCTTATTTTTCTTCGAAAATTCGCTAATATAGGTTTAGGCTACGTTTTAGCGAATTTCCTTTGGGGATAAGTTTTACTTTACGTGTTTTAACTACTTTGGGAAGCAAAAGAAATGCTATCATAAACTTCTCCTGTAGTATGAGAAATACACTTCGAATAAAAGTTATGAATACCATGTTTGACATTTAATAGAAGATGAATGATACGAGTTTGTGAATGGATCGACTAATGAACTTCAAATGAATGATGGGGTGTGAAAAAGTGAAAGGGGAAATAATATCAACTTTATTCCTATAAGGGAATAATGTTAACTTTATCTAATGTAGGATTTCTAAAGGTGTAGAATTTCGGGTTTGGAAAGGCTTTGTCATCAGGTTAACTGATTCAAGCGTAGTATAACAACCTTCACCTTGACTTTCTTTGCGGAAAGTCACTAAGTGACGTCAGTAGAACCAGAAAATGTATTTCAATACGAAACGATTTTATCGGTTAAACAAATAGATTTGATAGCCATTTAAAAACTTTAAATTAAAACTGTTACGGAACTTTATGTAATTATTACTTGTAACGTCTAATTGCAAATTGTGTCTTAATATGTGATTTGCAAATATAAAATTATAATTTTGATGTAACATTTATATATTAACCATTTTAAAAGTATAAGTATTTGGGGGGGGGGGGGAAAGGTTCAGCGAATAAAATTTACCAACCTTTTAACTAATTAAGTTTTTACTAAAGTACATAATTATTAAAAAAATATTAGATATATGCTTCAATATGCAACAGTATCACCTTCTACAAACTATCTTGGTTACATCCTTAGAATAATAATAATATTGAAGGAGCATAAGACCGTAAACATAATGGAATTCCATCGATAACATAAAAAGCCGGTTTACTGGTGGTCTTAAGTAGAGATACCACCCTAACAACAAAATATTATTTTATAAATGAGTCAGATATATCATAAAGGATAAATATAATTTATTAAAAAAAGCTAAATATTTAATAAAATCGGTCTTAGATAGCAAGAGGGTAGTGGAATAAGAGGATCTACATTTAGTTGACGAGGACTACTTTTGACATAATCTTAATTCAAAACGTTAAAATACAATTAAAAATTCTTAAAAATTGTAATGCACCGATATGAATAATTTATCATTAACTAATAATAGAACATAATAATACAGCAACCAAAGGTGTTGCCAACTTTGTTATAAGAAAATTGTATTTTGTTACCTATAGGGTCTCTCTTGTAATAATATCTCTGATTTTGGTTCTCTCGCAGAGGCCTATTTAATATTACTTTAATCATCTCAAAGAGTTTGTTAAGGATATAAAAAAAACTTGTAATTAATTGTAATTTTTAAAAATCCACTTATTCTCAAAAGAATTCATTAACTTAAAAAACTAAACCGACTTTTACAGAGATTTTGAAATAATTTGACTAAATGAGTAAGTTCGCCCACTTTTTAGTTTTTTGGAACGTAATCTAAGAAGAGAGAGAAGAGAAACATGTCCAGCCACTCTATATGTATTAATGGAAAACACATCTTTCTTTTCTTCCTACTGTGCTTCACAGCTTATTTTACTATCATAACTTAGCCTAAGTAAGTAGGAAATAATAAAATGATCCAATCTAGTTGTAAATTACCTAAAAAGCCTCAAGGCCACGATATATTTTTCCTCTAGGTTAAATTTCAAAATATGTCAAATTTTTGTCATTAATACCCTTTTTACACAGTATGTATAGGGCTTTTAGGATATGATTCTGTAACTTATATTTCCCTAATTTTAAGTAATGTAAGAGTGTTAAATAAAAACTTAATAAAATTGCTTACCTGTATTACTATAGAAGCTACCAAGGCAAGTGTAGCCAGGCGGAGGTTAGACCGCATTGCGGTACAAACTATTTCTCTTTTACACCCTCCTGTAACAAAAAAAAAAAAATATGTAACAATAAAGATTCATGTAGATAATTATCAGATAGTATATTTTTGGGAGAGACTCTTTTTAAGACAGTATTTAAGGCTGCAACCCTATTTTTCGTAGAGGAAGTTTTTACAAATGCGCTCAATGTCCCAATGTGTAT
The DNA here is from genome assembly GCA_018340805.1 of Microvelia longipes. NCBI lineage: Eukaryota > Metazoa > Arthropoda > Insecta > Hemiptera > Veliidae > Microvelia > Microvelia longipes. Next base: position 248,900 of record JACMZG010001914.1, on the reverse strand, counting down.
CCTCCAATGTTCGATGTTGCACTTGATAAAGTCAGTTTGTACTCTTTCCTAAATAAATCTATAACGACAGTGTACTTAGATATATACTATTATAATGCTAATACACAATTAGGTGCGATGCTGAAAATAATTGTGACGTTAACCAATAAAAACACCAAAATTTCGCCACAAAAGCCAGATTAGGATTCTCCTTCTACAACTCTCCTTCTCTGATGATGACCGTGAGGTCGAAAGCCAGCTCTGGTTTTAATAAAGGTTTTTTTGGAGAGATTTTATTGTTGTTATAGTTTAGTGTTGTTATTGGTTAGCTATTACTCCACTGCTCAGTTTTCTGTTAATAATTGTGGCGTCGTTTTACTTCATTCTCATAAAAATTATAAAGTAGGAAATGAAATTTTAATTAATACTTTTAATTAATTATTTAAAGTTAGTTATTTAAAGAGGATTTAAATAACAGTATATAACAGCTGGAGGATATAAATAGCGAATGTGCTATGTAAATAGTCTTAAGAACTATATCAAAAATCAAAATTTCAATGCTGTAGGTTTAAGTCACCACTTATAAGAATTAACCAATAAATCTTCTAGCCATGGCTAGAAAAGGCCATGTTGGTATGCCCTTTTTACTGCACTTACAACAAACATATCATACAAACAGGGGTAGGCAAATACGTACGTATCAGAACTAATTTAAATACAAAATGCAGAGAAAAAATGTATACGCACTTAGTTTTTAAAATATTATTTATTTTTATTTTAAACGTTTATTTTAAAAGGAGTTTATCGTATAATAATAAATAAAATAGTCTCTCCACTTAATTACTTTATTAAAAAAAACAAAGCCGGCCTTAAACCCCAAAAAGGCCATCATTAGTGCCGATGAGATGAAGGAAAGGAAATAGAAGATTATTTATTACATTTATTCATAGTTGAGACTGAGTCATTTTCATTGTTTTATGGAGTCTGTATTCAGTCTGAACAAAGAAAAGATCAAATACATAATCTTGTATTTCCTTTCCTTTATCTCACCGGCACTGAGGATGACCTTATTGAGGGTAAAAGCCGCATTTGCTTTTTAATAAAGTAATTAAGCGGAGAGATTCTATTATTAATCATTATTATTTATTTATATGTATCATTATAATTATTATTTTATACAACAGAGAATTATAGTTTATTTACGCCGTGTCTATTATGCCTCGATCACAACTCCGACCCCAAATTAAATAGTTGATCTCAAAGCATATTATTAATTTATTTATTAATACATTGCAATTACATTATACTCTTGAATTATATTTGTGAATAGTAGCAGCAGTACTCTTTATACCACACCAATTCTATTACAATAACTAATATCATAAAATAACCATATTATATGATAATATTACTAATATAAAAATAATAGATTTATTCAGTAAAAATACAGTACATGCTTTGCTCAGGGCTGGGAAGTTGTTTTATTCTATTCCCTCTTCAATTATAGTAAATAAAGAGCAAAAACAACATAGTTTTACAATACACATGTATTTAATATTTAATTAACTTGTTACCTCGTAATAAACTATAGTATATCTATTCAAAACTATAATAATCTAAGTAAACTATAGTATATCTATTAAAAACTATAGTAAATTAAGTATCTAGTATATCTTTAAAACTATAGTAAACTATAATATATCTATTAAAACTAGTAAACCAATAACTATAGTATATCAAAAACTATAGTAAATTATATATCTATTAAAAACTATAGTAAACCAAGTAAACTATAGTATATCTACTAAAAACTATAGTAAATTAAGTAATCTATAGTATATATATTAAAAGCTATAGTAAACTATAGTATATCTATTAAAAACTATAGTGAACTATAGTGTATCTATTATAACTATAGGATATCTCCGTACTATATTATTGTAGACGTATAAACATTTAATTAATTAAATGCCATTATATAATAAAACCGATATATAATAAATAATATGCATGTTAGTAAAGGCTACGATGTAAGAAAATTATGAAATATAAAAAAGTGAAATATCGGGTACTGGGTACCTTTGAACTTTTCCTCATCACATCCATATTTGCTCATCCTCCCTACATCGGACTCGCTTCGCTCGTTCTCAGATTGTAAATACATTCATTTAAATCCCAGCGGTCACCCATTCAGGCATTGACCACGTTTTTATGATCCCACGAAAATCACGAATATACTTGTCGTATTGAAACGAAACTTAGTGTACTCATTTTTTACGTGAAGGTATATACTTGCACTAAATTTCAACTCATGTGGATTAATTTCCGATTTTTTTACAATTTTTTTCAAAAACATACACAAGTCATTTGATTAAAAATAAACAAATGCTGATAATGAGATGAATCTTAGCTCATATGTCAGTCTTATACATGGCTAAATGTATGCCACATTTTAACCCGATCGCAACATGTTTCCGTTCTATGATTTATCGAAATTTTTGCCATGTCGTTTTTGCGGGTTAATGACGTCATAAAAAAATGTTTAATTTATTAAATAAAAATTGAACTAAGGCTGTTAATGAGATGAAATACGGCACATATGTTCGTCTTATACGTGTCTAATCTCAAATTTATCGCAACATTTTTCCGCGTATTATGATTTTTCGAAATTTTTGCTGACTCATTATTGCGGGTTAGTGACGTCATAAAAATAATTTACTGTACAACTATACCTATAGATTATTTATATTATATTATTTTATATTTTTGTATTGTTTTAACTCTCTAGCATACATATACACTGGGTGCTACGATGATAACAGACACACACATACATACACAAAAACTCACACATACAGACGGACAACTTTGTGAAAACCACTCAAAAGGCCTTAAAACACTTGAAACAGATAATTCAGGTGACAACCTGGTTTTGGATTTTTTTCACAAACACAATACTTTCCCAATACTTACGGTTTATGAGGAAAAGTAAAAAAGTAAAAGTAAAATAATGAATCATATTAATTTAGGCATGCGACATTTAATCTTTAAGTGTTTTTTAAAGTAAGTGTCAAATAGAAAGAAATGGCGTAGGCTATGTGACGTGGGCAGCTATATTATGCTACATTAATTCTGTTATGCAATATTTATTATAATATAAATGTACCGGATATAAGTCGAGATATTTCAGGTGAAAGTTAACAAATGTGATGAGTCACTGTTACACCATTTCTACTTTCATCATGTAGGTAGCGTAATAGAGAGACTATTTAAAACTTTATACTAGTATTGTACGACATAAGGATGACACGTTGCAGCTAACTGGCTTTATGGTAAAATCCATGGAGATATTATTCCTAGAGAAGCCCTATAGGTTAAATTTTGAAACATCAAAAAAGTAACCTTCGATTATAAATACAATCAAATAATCAGTACAAAATTACAATAACTTATACAGAAGAATGTTAAAAATACAAATAAAAACACAAAACAATGTTCGGGAAGCTAAAATCAATGGATTTTTTCATTCTCAACTCACTCTTGAAGGAGGTTTCAATGAGGTTACACGGAGCCCCTTAGAGCCCAAAACGATGTTTCAGGTCTCTCAATATATTGAGATAAGCTATGCTACCTCTAGTATATATCTCTATGGTACACTCAGGTTCGACTTGTTACACCAGTGTACACTTGTAATAGAGTAACGTTCGGGTACGTCTAAAATTTTACTCCAAAATGCACTGCACTGCGTGTTAGGTAAATAAATCTCGATCAAGTATAATCTTATAAATAAGTTGAGCTGTGGATTCAATCAATAAAAGGAATTGAAAGAGACAGTCTCTCCACTGATTTAAAAAATAATGTATTGACAGTCAGCTTTCAGTTTTAACAAACCATCATCAGTGCCAAACTAACAATGTTATTTATTTATTATTATTTTATATTTATTTTGTACTTTTAGAGTAGTTGCTGTTTATCGTTATTCTGTAGTAGCGATATCTTTTGATTTTTTTGTAATATATTTGGTTTGTACTTTGTTGTTTAGGCACTGATGATGGTTTGTTAAAACTAAAAGCTGGCTCTGTCTATACATTATTCTTTAAATCAGTGGGGAGACTGTTTCTTTCAATTCCTTTTAAGTATATTCTTATTCTTAAATGATTTTTTGCTCCTAAAAACCGAGTAAAGAAGAGTAAAATAATGATCAAACGATAAATATTTCTCATCAATAGCTATAATTTATGTATTGTCGGTGTATTTTAATGACATTATTTAATTTATTAACTCTATTTATGCAATTTTAAATTAATTTAATGTAATTAATTAAACATTAATTACCAATTAATAATGGGAAGTAATTTTCGTGCTTTTAAATATTTTGTGCACAAAATGAACTATCAGAGATAAATTTTCAAATGCTTTTTTGAATGATTATATAAATCCATAATGTCAAACAAGGTAAGAGTAACATAAACAAAAACGAGGTTAACAAAATAATAAAGAAGTTGACATGTTTATAACCTGACGGTAAGAAGGATACAGAAGTGTTATTGGTTTCCCAGGGAGAAGGGGTGGGGTTGGCGACAATTGGCGACAATAATTGTGTTTATATGAACATATAATTATTATGGCGTAGCTGTCATAATAACTAGTGTTGGTAATAATGATATAATAATAATATTTTATTTATTAGAATAAGAAATAAACATTACGATGAATTGGTCGCAAGGATCATTAATTGAAACTCACCTAATTAATAATTAAATACTGACATAAAATGTGTATTCACTAATGAAACTAATTAACATGTTAAGAAAAAACAAAATCACTCGAAAAAAATATGTTGAGAAATTGAAGTCTTTGAAAGTATCGAACGCGATGTATAATATTGATTAATCGACGACTTATTGCTATAATAGATGAACAAAGTAAAAGTTATGACTGATAAGATTTACGTATAGGGATGGATTAGAAAACTACCCTCACCAGGGGGTGTCCCCACTTCTAGGGAGACATCCCCTCTACAAGGGCTCCCCGCCCTTACACAACCCGTACTATCCCTACCATGGATTTGTTGTGTATTATGTATATCACACCTGTTGAATGTAACGAATTAATGAAACAACCCGAGGAATGCCGATTACTTCCGAAAATTTCCGATCAGATTATATAAGCACAAGTACCCTTAATTAATGTTAAAGGAAAACATAAAATATGGGAATCACCTTGTAAGGGAGTTCTCAAAGTAAGGTACATGTAGCACTGGTGGTGCTACATGTGCACCACCAGAATTACGCATAAAATGTAATACCTGTTGCAGAAGAAAATTAAGAAAAACAAAAATAGGCAATAAAATCGAAATAATTATAAGACAAACACAAATTTGACAACAATAAAGACCAACTAATTCGTAATAACCATTTTGGAAAACTTAAAAACACCTGTATTGGATAATTCAGGTGAGAACCTGGTATCAATTTTTTTTAGCAACCAATACTTTTGTATTTTGTACAAAAGTATTATAAATATTACAATATCCTTATAAATTATAAATATTACAATACTTTTGTATTGTGTACAAAAGTATTATAAATATTACAATATCCTTAAATATTATAAATTATAAATTTACAATACTTTTGTGTTGTGTACAAAAGTATTTAAACATTACAATATCCTTATAAATATTATAAATTATAAATATTACAATACTTTTGTGTTGTGTACGAAAGTATTATAATATTACAATACTTTTGTATTGTGTATGAAAGTATTATAAATATTACAATAGTTTTGTAATATTTTACGGTAGATAAATATAAACGACTCACAGAAAGAAATAATTATTCTTTAATAATATAAATATATATAATATATTATATATATATATATATATATATATATATATATTATATATATATAATATATATATATATATTTATATATATATATTAAATGATTAATGACCGATAGAAAGTGTAAGTAATAAAAATGAAGCTAATGAATCATAAATGGCTTATAGAAAGTAATAAAAACTAATTATACTAACAAATAGAAGTAAATGATAAAGGTCCGGCAAAATAAGTGTATAATAAAACTCAAAGGTGTTAAAAATTTTGGCAATAAAGTAAATAAATAACGGCTGGTCAAAAAGGCCAGTCTAAAGTTATAAAATCTGACTAAAATCAACTTTTAAGTAATAAAAAGTTAAACTAATAACCATATTTATTTATTGCTCTTAAAAAGTATTACTTTCTCCCGTCGTACTGTTGTAACCGCTAAATGTGTTTAGAATTTATCAAAGGAATGTGTCTTGTGATAAATTTCATTTTTTTTTTAAAGAATATTGTATTAATAAAAAATTACACCATATTTTAATATTTCATTCTTCGCTATAAGTTATAGGATGAGATTGTAAAAATCTTGACAGCAGAGTTTATAGCATTTCGCTATTAACAGTCGGGTTTTCTTAATGTTTTATTTAGTTTTTATCACCAGTTTGCTATTATCAAGGGCGGATAGGGGGGATCCAGCGTATATTATATATATATATATATATATATATATATATATATATAATATATATATATATATATATATATATATATATATATATATATATATATATATTGGTTTGCTATAACCATGGGAAGGATAAGTTGGCTCCTATTTCTTTATCTCATACAACGTCTATTGTTCATGGGCTCAGAAAAGTTCTCTGATTTGTCATCCCCTTTGTAAAAGATCCTTGGTCCAAATAAAGTCAGAGAAAATTTACCTTCTCATGGTTACAGCAAAAAAGGCGCAAAACGCAGGTTATGTAACAAGGATGAATTCAGTTTGTGTCTCAAATTTCTTCTGTGTTTGTCGGTCGGTGATATTCGTGATTTTAGTTCCCTTTGATATTTGATAAGTCAATAAATAAGACAGTTAACAAAAAACAGGTACTGGGTACCTCGTGCCAAATTTTAACCCGATCACAACATTTTTCCGATTTATGATTTTTCGAAATTTTTTGCTAAGTAATTTTTATGGGTTAATATTTTTTCCGATTAGCACAACTACAGCTATAGGCTAAAATTTGTATAAGTTTCAACTCTCTAGCATAAATATACTGGGAGTTACGATGATAACAGGCACACACATACAGACAGACAACTTTGTAAAAACTACTCAAGAGGTCTTAAAAACATCTAAAACGGATAATTCCGGTGACATCCCGGTTTCGGATCTTTTTTGCTAACAGGATAATTTTTTCATATAAATACGGTTTAAATGAGGAAAAGTGATTAGAAAAGAAAGACTTTTAACTATTCTTTATAATATTCTTAATAAGCCAATCATTAGGAAACCATCTGGTGGTAAGTTTGCCACTAAATTTAGGTTTACACTAAATTTAGGCAGTTAAAGTAAAGATTTAAGTATACGCAGTCCGTACTAAGCATGTGCAGTTTGTTTTTGGACATGTGTTTTATGATGAATTCTTCTCTATTTTTTGTTTCTCAACGGGGTCACTTCGTTATATGGCAAATCGACAAGACGCGTCATCCCCTTTATTCAAGAACCTAGATTTGGACTTCAGATCGCGACTTTAGCGTGAAGCTACTTTTCTATAGAAGCGTAGCGATTCGTTATTGTACCCATTGTTGACGTTGATGCCCTGAACCGGAGCTGCGCCCCCGCGATATCGCCGATACTGCAATAGATGTTAGAGAAGAGACGTGGTAGTTGTTATTTAGTATATTTCTAGTTTTAAAATTAATATTTAAGAACATTGCTTACGATTGAGTTAGAAATACAAATAATTTTCTTTTATAACTAACTATATAGTATAAATAAAAAAAGGTAAAAAGTAAAGCACAGATATATTTTTATATCTCCCAAAAGTAGGTCACACAAATGGACAAATTTTTTTGAATAAATGAATTATTAGGTCTACTTTTATTCTTTCGTTTCCATCATAACAGCTGTTTAAGCTCTAGTTACCTGACATAGCATATATTGCCTGTTGGAAATTTAAATACAGTAACGTCCCTTTAAATGCAATAATGTTCTTATCAGAGGACGACCTGGCGGGAACGTTGGGATTTTTGTGAGATTTCATGTGATGAGTAGAGTAGCTTCGAACAAGGTCAGTGCATGGATGGGTGACTGCTGAAATTAATACGTTTTTTTACTGTTTGAGGACGAGCGAAGTGAGTACGAAGTAGCATGGGCGTACCCAGGGTTGTCTTAAAGGGGGGCATATTATATATATATATATATATATATATATATATATATATATATATATTATATATATATATATATATATATATATATATATATATTTGTGTGTGTGTATGTGTTACAATCACGTAAAATAAGGTTTATGTTTTGTTTAAAAAAACAAAGCACTTAAAGTACAAATCAAAACTAGTTTTATTCAAATATACTTGAATAAACATTAAACAAAATACAAATTAATATTGAACTGAACTGAACTAAATATGGCGGACATTTTAGTTTTTATTTTACTAATAATATCACCACAAAGTTAATACATCGAACTAATAAAACAAATTTATTTTTTTAAGACAAAAGCTACCTTTAAGCTCGAAATTATTATAAAAAATTATAAAATTAAATAATTATTTTTATAAAATTATAATTTAAATTAATTTTATAAAGTTATTTAAAAAAATGCTTTTCCTTGCCTGAACCATTGTTAAGGGAAGTTTCGAGGTACCTGCTTTTTTTCTTAAATGTAGAGGATTTGCTAAAAAATGTTATTAATTTTTAAATTACCAGAGACTCAGATTAAGTAGAGCAGATCAATTGTTTTATAGTTTTCCGAAAAATTATTTTTATCACAAGTTATATTGTTTGATAAATCCAATATTTGATTTGATTTTGTACTGTCCAAATGCAAGTAAGATTAAAGGTATTCTGACTACTTAACACTCTTAAGATTCTGATCTCATCTACTGGCACTTAACTTTCTCCTCTTCGGTCTCCAGACATAAAATAATATTTAGTTAGAGACTATATAATATTTTTACAAAGATTTTGTTTTAAAGAAACCGCTAGGTACCACCACACCCTTTATCTTTTACCTGCTGATCCCCAAGTGTGTTGTACAAAAGGTTCACCTTATGACTGAACACCTTAAGATAAACAGATTTTAAAAACACGTTTTTTATTGTAAAGGTCAAAGAGGTGACGGTGTAGCTCACGTTAGTAGCACTAACAGGCTTTTTGTTTTTAGTTAGCAAACATAGAAGCACTAACAGGCTTTTTGTTTTTAGTTAGCAAACATAGAAGCACTAACAGGCTTTTTGTTTTTAGTTAGCAAACATAGAAGCACTAACAGGCTTTTTGTTTTTAGTTAGCAAACATAGAAGCACTAACAGGCTTTTTGTTTTTAGTTAGAAGCACAAACATAGAAGCACTAACAGGCTTTTTGTTTTTAGTTAGCAACACAGAGCACTAACAGGCTTTTGTTTTTAGTTAGCACAAAACACAGAAGCACTAACAGGCTTTTTGTTTTTAGTTAGCAAACATAGAAGCACTAACAGGCTTTTTGTTTTTAGTTAGCAAACATAGAAGCACTAACAGGCTTTTTGTTTTTAGTTAGCAACACAGAAGCACTAACAGGCTTTTTGTTTTTAGTTAGCAAACACAGAAGCACTAACAGGCTTTTTGTTTTAGTTAGCAAACACAGAAGCACTAACAGGCTTTTGTTTTTTAGTAGCAAACATAGAAGCTGCTTTTCTTTTTAGTTAGAAGAAGCACTAACAGGCTTTTTGTTTTTAGTTAGCAAACACAGAAGCACTAACAGGCTTTTTGTTTTTAGTTAGCAAACACAGAAGCACTAACAGGCTTTTTGTTTTTAGTTAGCAAACACAGAAGCACTAACAGGCTTTTTGTTTTTAGTTAGCAAACATAGAAGCACTAACAGGCTTTTTTCTTTTTAGTTAGCAAACACAGAAGCACTAACAGGCTTTTTGTTTTTAGTTAGCAAACATAGAAGCACTAACAGGCTTTTTGTCAAAAAATATTTAAGTTTCGTTTTATAGTGCGGGCTTACAGGCTGTTTCTAGATAGAGGAATTTGAAGTAAATTTATTAAGTAGACTCCCTAATAGATTACCCACTAAATATTCAGTGGTATACTGACCCATAGTGAGGAGCATATGTTTTATAGTATAACGACCCAAAGTGAGGAGCACATGTTTTATGGTATAATGACCCAAAGTGAGGAGCAAATGTTTTATGGTATAATGACCCAAAGTGAGGAGCACATGTTTTATGATATAATGACCCATAGTGAGGAGCATATGCTTTATGGAATAATGACCCATAGTGAGGAGCATATGTTTTAGTTTTAGAACAAAAAAAATAGCATACTTGCAAGGTGATGTTTCCCTATTTGTATGACCTTTCCCTATATTATTAATACTGATTGTCCGAACAATAGAGTTTAATGTCTTTATTATATATTCCCTATCTCATCTAACTTAGGAACCAATAATCTATAGTGGTTCTCAACCTTTTTTAAATTTTGCCCCTTTTAAATTCTTAAACTTATTCTATCACCTCCTCCCTTTTGGAAAGAGGCAAGGCACACATTTTTAAGAGGAATATGAGTGTGTTCATATAATATACAAAGGAATTTCATTTTAAAGATGTTGTGAACTATTTCTTATATTTGCAGTTTAAGCCATGACGAAATTGCATAGCAAGAGTTAAAAAAAACCACTCTAAAGAAAGTCATTATTAATGGTTAAAATATTTAATAATTTTTGCAGGTATGCATGTAAGTTAATGTCAAATAGGGGTGCTATTTTGTAGATTATTGTGTGAAGATATCTATGATTGACATGTTTAATTATATTATTGTTAAAATTAAAAAAATTTATTTATATTTTTGCTCCTGGTTGTAACATCCCCCCTTTACGGCTCATGGCCCCATTTATTGCCGCTTTACGTCTTATCGCCCCCTAGGGGGGCGATAACGCCAACGTTTAAATCCTTTAATCTATATTTAACTTTGTCTATATACTCTATCTATATCTATTTTATTTATATCTATATTACCTAATAAACTATATCAAGTTGTGGGTCTTAAAAATAAATGGTTATGATTTTGTGGCTCTTATGTGCTGAACTATTCCATCATGTATTCACTGACTAACTAAGAAGGAATAGAATTTATCACTTATGTAGATTTTAGATATGTATGGTATATATTAAGAGACAGTTAAGTGAAGTGTGGATGTGTGTGTGACAACATACACTTTTATCTATGTAGGTCTCAACATTATGAGTAATATCACAATGTATTCACCAAGGCTATTACTTCTTTAGAAGCTCCATATGTCACGTGACATTGATCACCTTTATTTAACAAGCCTTATCTGACACCTACTTTAACACTATTCGTTTGTAAGATTTCTACTAAACAACCGTAGATACGTGTAAATATTTAAAGAAAGGAATCTCACTTTCCTTTGTTTACTTTGACTACATTTTGTACTGTTTGACACATAAAGTCTTGTTTACTTAAACACTTCAACTTATTCAGAGTTTAAACTTGACACACTTTCTACTAGACGCATTGATTTTGTGACGTTATTGTTAGATTTGTGTCCTTTGACATCTAACAAGGGGTCTCTGATTTTGTGTCGGGTCTTAAGGCCTCTACAAAACCCCATATGAGTTGTAAAGATGGCAACTAGCTAGTGTTTAAGCATTTCGGATTAAGTGGATTGAGCCTTATAATCTACTTGTGAACTGTAAGAAAGACTTTGAGATCAACATTGTTTTTCTATCAACTTTGGGTTCTTAATAGTGAGGTTGTGTCCTTTACTTCGTAGCATTTGTTTATCGACGCGGAGTTTATAGGACGCGAATTTGCTACTGTCCCAGTATTTCGTCATTGAGGATACCAAATTCTTTGGACGTGACTATCCTGATTATTAAAAACCACCCGCTAATTTTTGCCTTTACCTTGTTTGGGATGTTTCAGATAAGATTAATAATATAGTTTGTGGTCTTTGATTTTAACTCAGATGCTTCTATATCTGCTATTTTATGTTAACCGTAAACACCATCAGAGACTCATAGGCGTGATTAAAACTTGGTGACATCCAAGAGATTGGGCATTGACCCTCAATTGGGTCTTAGTTATTACCGTCTATGTTATAATCTTTTTCAGGATCTTTTAAATTATATTATAGTTATATTCGTAAACTTAGATTTCGGTCACATCTCTACTTAATTTTCTGTTCTTAATTTTATACTTTCGTTGAAAACATGCCCATATGTGTATCCTACGAGTTTAATTTTCATACCATACGACGTGTTTGTTATTTATTTTAAACTAACTTTTTATTTAAACATCTATGCGTTTTGGTATAAGCCTTATATTTATGATAAGGCTCTAGGACCATATATAATAGAGATAATTTATTATTGAGATTTATTATTGATGATAGGACAATTGCATTTATGATAGAGATAGGAATTTAGGACCATCGAACTATACTTATTTGAACAGCAGATATGGTTTTGTTTTTATTATAGAGATAGGGCTTTAGGATCATGCAACTATGGACAAATTTATTTATTATTATAATTATTATTTTATTATTATTATTATCTTGGTATTCTCACCTCTCGGTGGTGTTAAGGGTGACAGCGGGTCATTTTTACCAAGGTGGCACCCATTTTAATTTTTTCATCGTCTTTTAGTCGTTTGCAGTCGTACTTTCTATTGTTATTTGTCCTGATGTGCTATTAGATTGGTGGTTTAAGAAGTCTCTAACTATATGGCTTGTTTGTAGAATTATTGATTTTTGCATTCTAATGTATATTTGGTCAGGCAGGTCTAGAGTCTTTAAACTTGTTGAGAGTTGTTTCGGTATGATTCCTGTACTGGACATAACTATTGGTACTATGGTAATTTTCTTCATTTTCCAAATATTTTGTATTTCTATGGCTAGTTGTTTGTACTTCTCTTGTTTTGTTTCTATTGTTTGTATAACATTATGAGTGTTCGGGACGGCAATATCGATGATGATGGTTTCTTTTCTGAGTTTATCTATTATTATTATTATTTTATTATTATTATTATTATTATTATTATTAGTATTATTATTATTATTAATTTATTTATTATTTTATTTATTAAAGGACAAATTAGTTACAAATTAAAATTTCAAAATAAGTCTGTTAGGTTTGTTGGCTTTAAAGATCTCTTTCAAATTCCCACTAAACATGTACGATAAAATTCATAAAAAAGTAAAGTAAACAACAAATTTTATTACACCACAAGGTGTTAAAAAACCAAGTACAAATACAATTTGTGATTTTTAACGACTTTTTAAAAACAAGTTACTGCCACATCTTCGAAAGTGGCACCTGCTTACAATCACAGAAAGAGAAAACAAACTTGGAAAGTTAAACTTCTTTTACGATCCAATTTTACGAGCCAGGATTTTTGTTGTATCCCTTTCATTTTTCAAAAGTTCATTCATTAAGACTTTTTTAACAAGAAGCTATCGATCTATGGGTGTAAAATTTATAGCCGTTTTTATAGTTTCTGGGAATCATTGTTGTATATTTTCTTTTAGTTCATAAGATGGTTATGAATTAAAATAGTTTGTAAGATTATTATGTCATAAAATTACTTTATAATACCTTTACTTCATCGTGTAACCGTTTCCGTCCTTTTGTTCTCTTTTCTATGTGTTTAAAGCCTACATTGTTACGTTTGATACCGATTTCGAATGCGCGAAATTCCAATGAGACTTTAGAAAACCTGAAATATATTTTACTTGTTGCAATGACCTTTGTCTGTTTATCTTTGAAAGAAATGAGAGCCCGGACATTATCCTCTATTTGACGACATTGAAAATGGTAAGTCTACTCTAGCTACAGATAGTTTATCCGGATTTCTTACAACATCAATGGCATGAATGATACAAAAGTATAAATAAATTTATGAAAGGTTTATATAATTTTTTAATTTATATAAACCTTATCATACGTAAGGCTTATTTAGAAAACGTATTGAGTGATATCACGATTTTATTTTGTTTGAAATTGATTTAAATGTTGGGATTTGCGCCATGTCGGGAATTTCACCCGACATGGCTCTTTTAAACTAGTTTTAAATAAGCTTACATTACTTGATTTCGTTACGAAAATGATATTTTAGCCATCGGATAAGAATTTTAAATGCACTAATTTTCCCTAAATCTGTCATTATTATTATTATTACTTATTTGAGTAAAAAAATCGATTTCGTCGAACCTTTGTATTATTAAATAAATTAAGAGAAGCCAAGTCTATTATTTTGTGTGAAAGTTCCAAAAAAATATTTTAATTAAAAACCGCTCACGTTTTTGGAACGAAGTTTAATTGGAACGGCAAACTTGACCCATTGAAATAAGGGATTCCAATGTTACGAAGTACGTGGTCAAGGGTGGAAAGTTTGGCACGTCCCGTCAAGATGACGGGTGTATCGGACATCACTTTCACTCCGAAGACGATCTGGTAGGGGTCACAGTGAACGTCCGTCTCTACCTTAACTACTGCTTTTGATTTTACGTAAAGGAGATATAAAGTAATGCATGTGAAATACGAAAGCGTGAAGGAGGACTCTTTGATTAATAAGATCTAGACGGATCCAATTATTTCCACTGCAGTTTTATTTTTAGTCTTATGTTTGGTTCGATGCATGAAATTTCTACTTAGCAATATATAATAGTGCAATAAAATAAAACATTGAAAAATAAGTAATCTTAAATAGAATGCCGTTGATCTCACACTTAAGTTTCTATGTAAATTTTGATGTTAATTAAATTTAGCTACTTATTAGAAAACGAAGAACTCCACAAAAATAATAGTATACTGGTAAGCGCTTTCAATCAAGCAAGAGACCATTATTAGTGGCATGAAAAATGAAAGTTATAAATACATAAAACTATTTTGTTTTCTGAAATGGTAACTTCTTCTCTTCTTTATCCTCATAGCACTGATGATGGTCTCTTGTTAGGTTGAAAGCACTTTACCGATAAACTATTAATTGCATGAAAAGACTCTTTTCTTACTTTCCTAGTATGAATAACTCCACTTTTGCTCAATCCCTTTGAAAAAAAGCTACTTATGTTTTGACCTCAGATGGAAATAGGCAAATATGAAGAAGAGGTAGAAAGGAATTGTTTAAGGGTTATGTACCAGGGACTATTTATAAGGTTAAAAAGGAATTGTTTAAGGGGTTATGTACCAGGGACTATTTATAAGGTTAAAAAGGAATTGTTTAAAGGATTATAAACCAGGGACTTTGTATAAAGTTAAAAAGGAATTGTTTAAGGGGTTATGTACCAGGGACTATGTATATAAGGCTAAAAAGGAATTGTTTAAGGGGTTATGTACCAGAGACTATGTATAAGGTTAAAAAGTCCGTAAGAAAGTTTGATCTGATATAAATTTATGCTAAATGAGTTTACTTAAGATGTGAGGAGAGCGAGGTTGAATACTATGACTTAAAAATCATTTAATTATAAGCACATTTTGAGCATAGTTAAAGAAAAATATAGCTATCTTAAAAAAGGATTAAATAAAATAGAAAAGAGCTATTACTAAAATGAATAGCGCTGTACTTCTTTCCAGAGACAGAAATTAAACTGGTACATTTTTGAATAGACTCGCTACATCTAGACTTACCAGTTGGTAATTTTGCTCTATATTCCGGTATAGATCATAGATCAATGCCACAAATAGGATATTAAGGAATAATTAACAGAAAATGACAAAAAATGATTTTGACTGTAACTTATAAATTGGTGTTTTTCGATTAATATTAATGTTTATAGGTATTGACTAAAGATGCATGAAATAGTAGTTTTTGTTTAAAATTGATCAATTTTATTTAATTAGCGAAGTTTTATTATAAGAATGAAGCTTATGAGGTTTTTTATGGTGTCAAGATCTAAAATCTATATAATTTCCAAAAAAATATTTTTGGATTCGTAATGCCTCTGTGGGCGTGATTGATTATGCCCTCAATTTTTGCGGAGATCCAGGGTTCTCAGCCCGGGCTGTGTCGTCAGTTAAATTAATAGATTTTGTTATAAAAATATTTCAACACTTTTAATTTATTCTTAGAGCATAAAGAATACTCACATAAGGTTGCTCCCGGTCCTAAAAAGGGCATATCTTTATTTAGATTTATAATTTTTGGGAATTTTAAGGACTGTCATAAAATTTCCTTTCAGTGGCTACTAGAAACACTACTTACACTTGTTTTTCATCATTGAAATAAATTTATTTATTGGCTTTAGATTTTAGACAAACTAACTTCTGGTTTGATTGTTAGTTTTAACTAATGACATGTTAATGGGGAAATTTTTATTTAATGCTTTAATCTTATTTATGTATTGTACCCATTCATCTTCGGAAATAATGGAAAGTTTTCAATATTTAATTTAATGAAAATATAAATAATTGTATAAAATGTTTATATTATGTAAGAAAATCCTTGAAGGTCTCAAGTTAATTACTTCGTTATTTTCTATGTCTATTGTTGTTATTACACAATGTGATAAAGCTTTCTAGTCTCTGTTGTAGTTTTTGTTTGTTACTCGAACCTTACTTCCGGCAAAGCCTTAGTATAACAGTTAAAAGGGTATCATAACCTTGTAATTATGGCCTATGAGAACTGAATCGTGAGTTAGATAGGGCAAGGCCTTGGTTAGGGTCTCGTTTTGTTGGTTTCTTCAAGGCCAATAGATTCAAGGTAGGAAACGGTACACGTGGACCAAACTAGTACACGTGTGTTTAATGGCCATAACAAGGAAAGGCCATAAACGGTGAGAAATCATCAATGGGTCCATGTTAAATAACGTAAGTCGAAATGAGTGAGATCAGGCTGTAGCGTTAAGGAACTGGTAATCTTTTTCTATCGTTCTTGAAGCTAAGCCGACAGATCCAACATTTATTAATTCCTATATTTATTATCCCTAATAAAGCAGCAAAAAGTTAGAAATTGTCAAAATTAAAAATTATGGGAATTATGAAATGAAATATGAAATAAGAGAAATCATTTTCGCGAGAGAAAAGATAAAACGATTTATCCTCGCCTTCAGTTATAAACTAAATCTTAAAGCATTCGGTCGGAAAAATTTCATTTTGCTGCCTAGTGACTTAAATAACTATTCTATGTGCTAAAACAAATTACTATTATTGTATATACTAAGGATTGTATTAGTAGGAGAGAGGCATGTTAAATAACATTTTGCATGAATTTATAGAAATTTCATCCTTTGAGTTTATTGCCTGTTATGAAAATATAAAGATATTTTGTCAAATTATAAGCTCAGTTTACTAAAATATAAACAAATTCTGTCAAAAATAAACATATTTGAAAAAACATTCATATTTTTGTCAAGGCATAAATATATTCAGTCAACATAAAATTATATTCTGTCAAAGTAAAATATAATTTGTCAAAATAAAATTATACTATATAAAATAACTCTGTTGATATAAAAGTCAATATTTTTGATATTAAAATATAAAATATAAAATAAAATGCCCGTTTTAGGGCCTTTCGGCCCATCAGGGTATTCACCCTGCGGGAACCACCTCAGGTGGGTTGCATCTACTACACTCCAAGAATTAATTAAAGTTGGCGAAATCATTTTAATACAAATACTATTCATAAAATCTTAGAGCATAGCCCGGGCTGCGAACCCCGGTCCTCCGGTGCCGAAATCGAACGCCTTTACTATCACGGCCACGGAGGCAGACATATTAAAATATATTTTGTCAAAATATAGTGTTACTTTGTCAAAATAAAATTATACTTTGTTAAAATAAAAATATATTTATCTAAAATATAATCATATTTTGTCAAATTATAAGCACATCTAGTCAAAATATAATTAATTTTTGTCAATATAAAAATATATTTTGTCAAAACAGAAATATGATTGTTTTGTCAAAGTAGAAACATATTTTGGAAATATATATAATTTTTTTAAAACCATTTTGTAAATTAAAAGAATTTCTTTGTCTCAATCTCGATTTAAGCTTTTTGAATTATTATTAATTCATGCATAAATTTAGGCAATGGAAAACAGTTATTAACCTGACATTCAAGAAAAAAACCAATAACTAAACTTCCTACACGTACGTATAAGTTTCAAAAATAGACATAAATCATTAAAATAATTTTATGTCATTTTCATGTTCATTATTCTCATTTTAAAAACAAATTTCTTGGTTTTCTTATTTGAATATTTTCTCTGATTCTTACTCATTTATTAAGAAAGCATATCGTATGCATATACAAATTAAAGAAGCATGATAAACATTTTAATATAAAGTCAAAATTAGAAAAACGCAAAGTGTAATATGTATATATTGAAGATATTATCGGATTGATTGGCTTGAGATAATTGAATGACATATATATTTTGTCATATATTTGTAAAATAATACAATTATGATAATAATGCCTGTAAAGATTATCTTTTATAATTTTTTTCTTTCGAAACAACTTTCTCTTTTACCCATAAAACTTATCTGTACGAATGTCACGGTTTCGGCTTTATTTGTCCTTAAGTGATTGGATGTCGTGAGAATATTCTGCCTGCATCTATTGACCTAATAGTTGATCACTGAACAATTGTTAAGATTATGTGTTTTGATTTTTAAATATTATTTTGTTTTGTTCTTTATTTCATTGTTTATTAATTTTTAATTTGATTAAAAAGTAAGTTTGGGGGAGGGGGGTAATAATAAGGTCCTACCAAAATATGTCTCAAAAGGAAGTCTTTCTATTGATGTAAATTTATGTTTAAAATAAGTATAAGCATAAGATTTAATAGTTTAAACCCTAACACAGAACGTTTATTTCAAATTTTTTTGAAGTACGATTGAGACAAAATGCAAATGTGGAAATAAGATTTGAGATAGATACGACTTAAACCAGTCAGGCCATAAAAATGTGGTTTGGCATGAAAAATAAAATAAAATTATTTCATTTATTTATTTATTTTACAATACAACTATTAAATATTAAAATAAATTAAATATTTATTTTTTGGCAAGCTACTTAAAAAGGTATTGAAGATAAATACCCTAAATATTATAATAACAAGATAGAAATGTAAAAATAAATATTCTAAATACAATAGTAATGAGATAGAAATATTAAAGTAAATTCTCCAATTATTTATAATAATAAGATAGAAATGTAAAAGTAAATATTCTAAATACATTAGTAATGAGATAGAAATATTAAAGTAAATTCTCCAATTATTATAATAATAAGATTTTTTTTTTTTTTTTTTTAACATATTTTATTGAGTAATACAACAACAATTATGATTGTTACAAGTATTAGAGTTGAATGGTTTTAGTGGCTTGAGAGACTTGTTAGAGAAACAATCCAGTGATTGCACTCAGGCGGGAGTAATTAAGCTAGCCAAAATATAGGGGTAAATAGATAAATAATAATAATAATAATAATAATAATAATAATAATAATAATAATAATAATAATAAATAAAAAATAAATAAATAAATAAAAGGAAAAAAATAAAAAAAAAAAAATAAATAAATAAATAA
Source organism: Microvelia longipes (assembly GCA_018340805.1). Classification (NCBI taxonomy): domain Eukaryota; kingdom Metazoa; phylum Arthropoda; class Insecta; order Hemiptera; family Veliidae; genus Microvelia; species Microvelia longipes. Next base: position 229,302 of record JACMZG010001914.1, on the reverse strand, counting down.
ATAAATAAAAATAAAAAAAAAAATATGAAAGATAAGATAGGGAGCATATAACCTAAAGAGCCTGCAGCCTCTGACAGCTAAGGTCTCAATAAGAGGCTATTCATAGCCACAGCATAATAAGATAGAAATGTAAAAGTAAATATTCTAAATACATTAGTAATGAGATAGAAATATTAAAGTAAATTCTCCAATATTATAATAATAAGATAGAAATGTAAAAGTAAATATTCTAAATACAATAGTAATGAGATAGAAATATTAAAGTAAATTCTCCAATTATTATAATAATAAGATAGAAATGTAAAAGTAAATATTCTAAATACATTAGTAATGAGATAGAAATATTAAAGTAAATTCTCCAATTATTATAATAATAAGATAGAAATGTAAAAGTAAATATTCTAAAACATTAGTAATGAGATAGAAATATAAAGTAAATTCTCCAATTATTATAATAATAAGATAGAAATGTAAAAGTAAATATTCTAAATACATTAGTAATGAGATAGAAATATTAAAGAAAAATTCTCCAAGTATTATAATAACAAGATAGAAATGTAAAAGTAAATATTCTAAATACAATAGTAATGAGATAGAAATATTAAAGTAAATTCTCCAAATATTATAATAATAAGATAGAAATGTAAAAGTAAATATTCTAAATACAATAGTAATGAGATAGAAATATTAAAGTAAATTCTCCAATTATTATAATAATAAGAGATATATACGAGTAAAATACTACAGAAACTTAGTTTTTTAAACACGAAAAAAATCAATTACTTTATAAATAAATCGTTGAACGGGACGCTCATCCTATCTGCTTCGGACTCGCTTCGCTCGTCGCCAGATAGTAAATAAATCCATTTCATTCTCAGCGGTCACCCTTACAGCACTGAGCTCTCTCAATGCTATTTTTTAAGCATATAATGATACTAAAACCGGCTTTCAACTAGATAAAGGTCATCCTTAGTACTTACAAACAAGAGGATGAAAATTTTTATACTAATATATCAAAATGAAAGAGTATACTCATTGAATATTTAATATTCAAATGACCATCAATTCAAAAGTTATTTTTATCAAAAAGCCTATTAATATAAAAAATGGTTTGTTGCTATAATTATTAGTTTAAGATAGATGGTTATTTTGAAGGGTTGTGATAAAGGGGTACTTAAACCACAAAAAAATCGGGTCCCACCCTTAAACCCTTTTGTTGGGACCTAAGGATCGGGGTTTTATAAATAGGTCCACCATCGGTAATAGTTTGGTAATAATTTTTTTTGTGTATCTTAGACAATCAACTTTGGGATTAAGATATGGTTTAAACGACGTCTTAATTTATTAATTTAAATTGTGTGACGTAATCAAGAGTTATCGTTTTACCTTAGAGATATAAATACGTAGAGATGACAGTAAATTTTAAACGATTGATATTAAGAAAAGGCTTAAGAGGACTAATAACACCCTAATACACCTCAGTACATAGACACGTCAGTTTTTGTATTAAACGATTGAAAATGTTGAAACAGTCTTAAAAGAGATGCAAAGACAAGTAATTTTCGTACTAATTTACATAGAGATATTATTACTAGAGGGGCCTTATAGGTTAAATTTTGAAACATGAAAAAAGTAACCTGACCAACATCGCTATAAATATAATCAAATAATCAGTACAAAATTTAAATAACGTATATAGTGAAACGTTAAAAAACAAATCAAAACACAAAAAATGTTTGGGAAACCGAAATAAATATATTAATTATAACCTTAACTTACTATTCAAGGAGGTTTCAATGAGGTTACACAGAGCCCTTGAGTGCCCTAAAAAGATGTTTCTGGCATCTCACAATGCATTTAGATAGGCTTTGCCCCTCTAGTATATATCTTTATGCTAATTTAAGTACAACATACTGAGTATAAAGTAATAAATAATAACCTTCTTGTCAGATTGACCTTATTCTTCATTATTTCGTCTAACTGAACTATCTACTCTCTAATATATATGATGGTTAGATATCACTCTGACCATTTACACACGATTGCTGGGTTTGCAGGATTACAATTGTTTGAGTTGTTATTTATTAGAACTATCTTTAAAAGAAATATATTCTTTCGAAAGTGGGAGTTATCAATTTTTGCTTCCCTACTTCCAAAAAGGAAGACGAAGAGAAAGACAGACGTAAAATTAGCCATGATGCAAAAGTAAACAACTGAATTCGGTAAAATGATATCAAGAAGGTTACAGAGGGGTTATGTCTTGTCCGAGTAAGTCTAGTGGTTGTTAACATAGGTAATGCTCCATCCGTATTGTTAAAGATCCTTGGTTCAAATAAATCTGATAGATTACATAAAGTTAGGTAACTATTTTAAAGTTTTACAATAATCCTGTTATCTTGTCTAGTATCGAGGGTTAATTAAGTTCAGACCTCTATAACAGCGACATACCAAGGAAGTCAACTATAAATTACTGTTGTTTAATATTACTTAATTTTATTAGTTAATAGCGTTTATTTATGTCAAAGTATTATACTCTACGACATCACAATTGGCTGACAATTCGGAGCCCGCATTTAATGTTGACATCATAATAGTAGGAAATGTGGATACCATGCGTACCAACTTTCACTTAAAATATTTTAAACCGTAGAGTAATAAAAGTTATATCATTTAATGTGATTCAATGAAATGTCTAATTATTAAATTTTTGTTTTGAATATTTTTGCTGTTTCTAAGGCTATATCTGTAATGCTTTACCAAACGTCTTTCGATTCTAACCTAACTAATAATTAAAATCATTTTATGAATGCATCTATATGATATATGTATATTTATATAAAATTATTGAAATTTTCATATTTGTAAGCATATACAGGCTGTAATATTTGATGTTATAATACTAGTATTTTATAATATTATTTGACAAACATATTTAACTATCCAGTGAGCATTGGATTGTAAGACGTTGTGTAATGTCCCAACACAATATTCTTTCAATGTAAACCTTTCTTACAGGTTATAAAAATGACTTAATGCGTATGTTTATATGAATTTACGTAATATTTATTCTTTAGACATAATAAGTATAAGTATAGTATAATAAAATAATCTGTATTATTGTTAACTGGACACAAGTGAGACGTTTATGGAAATAACTTATATAGAGAACAACATAAATTTTAATATTACGTTGATTCAATATTACACAAATTAGCGATACAGATTAGGAACAGAAACCGATAACGAATCGTAAACCATCGTGGACTCATCCTGAGATCTAATCCACAATCAACTGCTAACTTTAACCTAACTAATAATAAACTAAAAATAACTCAGGTTCGGGGTACCTCGAATTTTAAAAAGGCTTTTATAAGGTTTTATTTATATTTGAATACGTTTGAGGACAAGGATTGATAGCTCATAATGATACTTATAAAAAATATTTATATTTCTAAAAAATTAACGATGACCAAAGTTCATAAATCATTTTTTTGATAATATAAAAAATGGATTTGAAAAAAAAAATATAACAAAAAGACGACGATCTTTTATTAAAAGACGTTAACTCATCCAAACAAGCCGCTTTCAATGATTTTATTAAAAATCGAAAGCTGATCTAAACTGATGAGTTTTAGAACAAACTTTTGCTTCTATGTCTTCTTATTTTTTTTATTCTTTTTTTAAATTGATGGATAATGTAAAGTTTTTACGATGCAAAGCTGCTTTAGATTGATGACAACCGTTAGAAATCGGTATTTCACTTCAAAGTTGAATTAGATGCATCATGATCTGGACCTTTTTTCCGTTGGTAATTGGTTGACCTTTAAAGAAAAGTGAAAAGTGATGATCTAAGTTTTCCTATTTTGTAATAGTTTTCACTTTTATTATTTATGTTTTCACTTTAATCTAAAATTAAATAAATAAAAAATTTCACAAAGCAAACAAGATTGTCATTGAATTCAATATTTTTTTCGTATATCAGTATCATTCTGAATTTTTTTAAATCAGTTTAAAAGTATTAATATAAAAAAACTTAAGTCATTTTCAAATATTGGTTTACATTAAATTGTGTTTATTCCTTGGCTCTGTAAGAAGGGTTATTTATGCGAGTATTTATTTAAAGACATTACTTCATTCATTATAGTCCAAGAGCGGACCTGATAAAATGTGAATCATTTTGTACTACCTCAAACCAAATTTTTCTGAAAATATACCTTAAAATATGAAGAAAAATTATAGTCTGCCTATCCAGAGTGGAGCCCTTCATATGATTGTGCATGATCAAAATTTTTGAAAATAGCAGACATTTCAGTTTTATTGAAATAAGTGGTTCCCTGTGGGTCGTGTGCCAAACATTAAGAGAATATTTTTAAAGGCGATAAAATTTTCTATAAAACGAGTGTTAAATCATCAAAATCGGATGACTGCAACCAAAGTTATGGCTTTTTCTAAAACAATGAAAAAATGGTTAATATATGCAAAGTCAGCGAGTTTCTTTGAAAAAATTTGACTTTTTGGCCATTTAACAAATGTAACAACTTTAGTTGTATTTATCCGATTTTAACGAAAAATACTAGTTTTATCGGAAATTTTATCAGCTTTAAAAAAAGTTCTCTTCATGTTTTGCACACGACCTACAGGGAACCACTTATTACAAGAAAACTGGAATGTGTGCGATTTTCTAATATTTTGAGCGAGCGCATTTATATGAAGGGCTCCACTCTGGATACGCAGATTATATTTTCCTTCATAAATTAAGGTATATTTTCAGAAAAATTTGGTTTGAAATAGTACAAAATGAGTCAAATTTTTTAGGCCTGGCTCTTGGCTAGGTTTTGAGATAAGAATCAGTAAAAAACATTTCAATTTTCACTTATTTTGCGTTACAAACTAATTCATATTTAAAATAGTAATATAATTACTACTTGAAATTCGAACATTATCCTATAAACGTTTCTTATACAATATTTTTGAAGCCATTAATGATAGACAAAGAAAGTTAAAAAAAACATTTCATAAAATAAAATTTGATATAAAAATAAGAATATTCAATAAATATAAATATAAGTAGACTGCTCTTCTGTTAATATAATTTATTTATGCATATAGTTTTGGCAAATATAGAGTTATTTTTTTACATAAAAACACATATATTATAAAGTAACTGAACATGTTTTTATATAATTAAAACTGATTAAATTGTTGATAGAGCATGTATTCATTTGTGTTATTTCTTGCATAAAGAAAATCATTTATATATATATAAATGAGAATAACTACCAATAAAGAAAGTAAAAGTGGTTCAACAATGATTAAGAAAAACTATTTATAAGAAATACAATTAAGTAAAAAAACAATATCAAACAAGTATCAAATGAAAATATTCAAGGTACTACCAATGCAATGTCAAAAATATTGAAATATATTATTAATTTAAATTATAAACAAAACTGGTGTAAAAATATAGTTAACTGGCAGTTTACGGACGTAAATAAAACTATAGGTGTTTAAACTCACGTGTGTTATTAGTATTAATTAGTGGATAGTATAGGAATAATTTCTTTGTCCTCTAAACCTACTGACACACAGAACGTCTTGCATGCTTTTTTTTCACTTATATTTTATAGTATGAAATATTTGTTAATTATATATGTTCATCAATAAAAAATACTCAAAATAAATATATTTTTTTGTATTACGTGTAAAAAGGTTAGTACTTAATAAGAGTTATAATATTGTTTACTTTTGATTAAAAAAAGTTATGTTTTGTTAAAAATGAAGCATAAATTTCAAACTTGTAACAAGTAGATTGTTTCCAATGATTGAATTATAACTCTAGACGACTTTTGCTTTAATCCTCGTTCCCTTAATGCATTGAAACGTGTTCACGCACCGTAGCAATGTCGTGTATATGACATTTTTATGCTTAATTCGAAGTTTTCACTTATTTCTTTAATGGTTTGTTAAATACGTACTGACACGGAAATAAGTGCGTTTTCTTAATTGTTCGTTAAAAATGAAAAGTAAAAAAAATTAAATCAAATAAAACATAATAGCAAATGAAAGAATAGAAAAATAGAAAAATTATGATAAGGAATTGCATGAATGTGAATAAACATTATAATAGTTTAAATAGTAAGTTATGTATTTGTAGTAAAATTGCTACAAAATAACGTTGACTTGATTTATAAAGGAAGGTCGTTTGGCAAATTTTGATCATAAGATTAGGCTTTTGGTTGTTCGGATGACAAAAGTGGAGTTAGAGGGATCGATTCCTCTTTGCCTACCTCTTCTAATTCGAAAAATGTTTATTTTATCAATGTTTATATGTATTATAAAATTTCATAAATTCACTTGACCTCGGCAAGTTTTCTGATCAACCTGCATGTTTATACACATATACTACTCTGTAACGTTAACCCGTGGACGACAGGTTTCAAATTGCTTATCGACACTAGTTTTGATTTTATCGTTTGATTTTTAAAAATGTGGAAATTCGCTAATATCGTGGTAATGTACCACTAAAAAGTATCGAGGCCGAAAGCCTCATGTTTTTTTCTTGGTCGGCCTTTATTCCTTTAAACTATAGTGTAACGCACGACTAAAATTAGTTGACAGTGTGGGAAAATAATAGGAGGGAGCCAATGAGGTTACTCCTGGATGTTAAACTATGCCCACAATTTCATATCAGGCTAACCTAATTGGTTCAGCAATATTTTCCCACGCTGTCAACTGATTTTAAACGTGTGTTATACTATATTATATTAAGATAGCACAAATAGTTTGCAACAACAAATTTGAAAGTTGACTTACCAATAAGTATTAGTCGATTATATTGCACCTGGGGAGGTATGTAAAATTTGTATTTAAGTCAGAAAGAACTAAGTATAGTCTGTTATTATGTACATCCAGTCGGTTATAAGTTTGTGCTCAGTAAGTTCGGAGCTTGATTCGGTAAGTTTCTTCACTTAATTATCTGTAACAAACACAAAAATACAAATCAATTAGTTGAAGAATTAGAAATAAATCATCAGCGAACTTAAAATCGTTAAGGCTTTGAAATGCGATAAACCCTCATAAGTTGAAACATCTCTAATAAAATGTGTGAAAACATACAGATTAGCCAACTTTATTACAAATATTGGTGTAACTAAGACTTTCAAAAATGGGCTCTCAGTAAGTTGAAAGTATTAGGGTTAGTGTTTTTTACGCTTAAACCCGTAGGGTCATTTAGCGTTTTCCCCTCACTCAAATCTCACTCAACTAATTAACCCTTGAGTTTGTACACATACAATCATCTAGGAAGCACTCTCTCCGTACGTGGTGGCACATATGACTAGTTCACAGTGTGTCTAGTTCATCTAGCCCAACCAGACTCTATCCAAACTCGCTGCTCTGGCTAGTGTCCGCGGCTAGTTCACAGTGTGCCTAGTTCATCTAGACCAGCTAGAGTGGCTAGGGTTAGTGTTATGGTTAAAGGTATCTTATCTTGTAGGTATCTTATCTTTCCTTACCACTATGTTTTCACTAAGTTATTAGGCATATGTTGAGGCTTCTAAAATGTCAAGTCAATATAATATGCTCGTAAAAAAGTCTATATTATCCAAGAGCAACGTTCATATGAAAGCCTGAACTCGTCTTAGATATTAAACTAACTATTTCAAATAATTTTTTAACCGCTGGGAGATTCTAACAGTTTTTATAAAACTGATCTTTGAAATATTGGGCCAATTTCCCCTCACCACTAAATTTATAGATTTTAGGTATGTTATAACTTTAAATGTCTAAACAACCATAACCATTCACCATTAGTAACCTCTTGTAACCATTAAAAACCAGCAATTACGAACAAAAACTATAAACTAGCATTAAGTAAACCTTCCTTTTGAAAGTTATTTATAAACTGTGGCATGTTTTTTCGGGTTATTATTGTTTATTTTTGGTTGAAGGTTTATTTTTGAGGTTTAAAGAAGATTATTAACCATAAATAAAAATAACAACAACAGTACCAACAACAACCATTTTCTTCCCTTTTACCGATTTTTTGCCGACAACCTCACTAGCGTAATTTCAGTAATTTCTCTTTTGTAGCACTATTTATTTTATAGAACTCCCACATCTTGATAGAAAATTTAAACACAACAGCTTAAAGTTCTATAATAACAACAAAGACTAATTATTTAGCTATATATTTCACCTAACATTGTAGGCATCTTCAGGCATGACAGGTAAATTTTATTTTATTTTTTTTTTACAAAATCATAGCTGACTAGATAATTACACAGACAAACAAAAACTTAAAACTAATATCACAGTTAATTAAAACTAATTAACACAGTCAAATAACAATTAAAATATATAAATTAATAAAAACCGAAGTGAGATCTCTTATCAATTTTTGTTTATCTCACTTCGGTTTTTATTAATTTATATATTTTAATTGTTATTTGACTGTGTTAATTAGTTTTAATTAACTGTGATATTAGTTTTAAGTTTTTGTTTGTCTGTGTAATTATCTAGTCAGCTATGATTTTGTAAAAAAAAAAATATTACCTGTGATGCCTGAAGATGTCTACAATGTTAGGTAAAATATATAGCTAAATAATTAGTCTTTGTTGTTATTATAGAACTTTAAGCTGTTGTGTTTAAATTTCCTATCAAAATAGCGTAATTTCTTTTTAAGTCAATAAAATTCGTGTGGGGCAGAAAAGACCCGAAATATTTATTATTTTATATTTAACAAAAACAAAGTACCCACTCCAAACCAAAATATTTGTGAACGTAATTTTCTTTGAAAATTCCTAAAAACCAAATAAGTAAAAGTTCTTCATTAACCATAATCAAGATAAAAAAAAATTTAAATCACTTCAATGAAAATAAGATTTTAACTGAAAAAGTCTGATGTTTTAAACATAAAGATATAAGAACATTCTAAACAAGCTATAATAATATGCAAATGTAAAGAAAGTGCAAGCCAATTTCAACCTTATTATACTGTACACATTACACGTATTATACATACAGAGAGTGAAATGCCTTAAAGTCGTTTTTTGCTTGACTTTAAAAAAAGGAAATTATACATTCTAAAATACAAACCATCTAAAGTTGCGTTACATTTATACGTTTATTTGTATTCTTAAGTGTTGCGATAATATTGGATTATTCTAAAAAGTCGTGTACATTCACTTTTGAACATTTTCTTTAGAATACTTTTTATTTTTTTGAAGGAATTTTTGATAAAAAAAAACTTTGAACAGGTTTATATTTTTGAAAAGTGAAGTTTAAAATGGTAATTCTGGGTTGTTAATCAAAAGTATAAAATTTTATGACTGATAATTTAATACATGAGATATCGTAATTATACTAGTTTAGAATATTTTGAGAAACTAGTGATGAGTAGCATAAGGAACTCACGATAAATACAAATAAGAAGTATGTTCTTAATTTCGTGATCATTGTTATTTGCCATTTTCATGCATAGATTACTCTTTATAACCCGCGCATTTTAGGTTTAGGAGCTAATTTTTTTAGCGCTTTTTAGTCAAAGATGGTTTAATAAACTGCGTATAGGCTTCCGCGGTTATTGTCATGAAGATTTAGGTCTTCCGGTTACTTCAGTTCAGTTTTGTAGAGCATTGTGTTTTTATTCATGATGTACCTGAAGATGCCTCTCTCAGTGGAAGCAAAACGTCAGATTCTTCATTTACATTGATGAGGTCACCACCGAAAGACCTAAATCTTTGATGAAGGTTTGGCAACGACTATGGCTAGTAATACTTTGCAATACAAACTTACATCAATTGTGAAAATAAAATCTAGACCTCTCCCCTGATTCCCTGTAAGAACCATGAGAGATATACTTTTATTTGACTTTATTTCATTTAAATGACACCGGTTTTTAGCGAATAACTTTTCGAATATTTTAAACTAGATTTATTATTGCGTAAATTAAAATTTTATCTCCAGCCGGTGTATAATGTGAAGCTTATTGGCTAGGTTTTAGGGAGTAAAGAAGCACTTTTCACTCCCAAGAGAGAAAAAGTTACTTTTCACTCTCTTGGGAGTAAACATTAACTTTTTCTCTCTTGGGAATAAAAAGTGTTTCCTATTATTGGATTAAATTTATATCCATTTTGGGAGTGGTCCTCTAAATTTATAGGATACCTAGTTGTTTGGAACAATAAATACATTTTTTGGTTTTTTGGGGGCAGCAAAAATTATAAAGGGGTCCTGACGATAAAAAAAAATATTGGGTCAAAAGAAGTTGTTTAGAGCAATACATTTTTGTTTATTTTTTTGGGGGCATCACCACTAAAATTTATAAGCGAGGTCTGTACACACTCACACATTGCACGTATATATATATATATATATATATATATATATATATATATATATATATATAATATATATATATTATATATATATTTATTATTTTATTTATGTATTTATTTATATACCTATAATCAGTGGGTCCTCTGTTTCAAAAAACAACCACCTTCCCCTCTCCACAATTCATAACCACATTTTTCCTATTAAAACGCTAATTAAATAGTTGGATCGCTAATCCTATTTGTCAGTTAAAACGGTAAATATTAACGATAATGTATAATGCTAACAAACACGAAACATATTTCAGTGCAACAAAAACTTCCCTATTTAAGTTCTTTACTCTATAAAACATTGTATGGTTATCCGTATACCCTACATAATTTATTTCTATATTTATAAGTGTATAATATGTAGCACGTTATAGATAACCATATTTTCTCATAACCTTCCCAACACAACCCTCTCCCATATGATATCACTCGTATGGGATCCATATCACCTCACATCAGGCCCAGTTTTACCATTTGCTCCTCATTCTCATAAAAAACAATAACATCATCAAAAAAACTTTTATTGTTCCAAGTTTTCACTCTATACAAACTATCTTAAAGAAAAGTTCCCAAGTGATATCTTTAATTTAGATAACATCTCGAAATAAAACCTTGTTAATTAATCCCAAAATATTAAAACTTCTGTTTATTCTTCATTTTTTCTTCTTTATTGTTTTTTTTCTTTTACTTCAGTTTTTCCAGTTCATTAAAATAATTGATAATTTGTAGTGCCTTTAAATTAAGATTTTTTTAAAGGTTCATATTTTGGTTTAAATATGTCTAAGGATAAAACACAAAATAAATACCATATTGTAAAAATAAACACTATAATTAATATTTCATAAAATTTATTATAATGAAATTAATTTTACACTCATGTCATATACTATAATTTTAACTGTTACACATGTATGTGTAATTTAAATGTTTTCTTTCATATTATAACTTTGGACAGTTATTTTTTCATTTATTTATTGAACTTTAAACTTTTTTGTTTGTGTTCTGTTTTTCTTAAATATTCTGTTGTTCTATTTTGTTACTGTTTTCCAAACAAGTGGTAATTAAAATGGTAAAAATAAAATAAAAAATATATTTATGCTATAAAGTCGAATGATAATTATTTAATTGCCTTTAAGAAGAAATAAAATAAAAACAAGATGCCTTTGGCCTCTTGGCCGCTCCGCGGCGTTTGCGCTGCATGGCGCTTCGTTACATCTGCTTCTCCCTGTGTCCGCAAAACCGGGCACATGGATGTTGTCCTATTTCAGTTCGTCATATTGCTAGTTTATTTATGTGTTATACTGCCACTTGATATGTGAATTTTAAAATGTATTAGTTATAAAAGGTGATTCGTTTTCATTATGTTATATATGTGAATAAATAAAACCGAAACTAATGCTGATAATAAAATGTAACTTCGTATTTTTGTTAACCGAACATAGCAATAATTGTGTATACGTTTCAACCCGATTTAATAACTTTTTTTAGATTTGTTATTTGAAATCTTTGTGGGGTCAATATTGTGGGTTCATGACGTCACACATATTTCATAAAAAATAGGGTTATGGACATTAACCAGGTTGATTCTTCTAAGTTTCATTTGATGCGAGGGAGTGATCAAGTGAATATTTTATGTAGTCAATTAAAAATTTAGGTTATTTCCTGAAAAGTTGAAATTTCCTCATTAATTGTGTAATTTGATTATAGTCTAATTTTATTAAAGCGTAAAGTTCAGTATTGCTCTTTCTTTTTGCAAATTTCATATATGTATATATATATATATATAATATATATATATATATATATATATATATATATATTATATATATATATATATATATATATATATATAGATATACTCGCATAGGATACAGGCTACTTAGTATAAACCATTCGGGAGGTTTATAGGAACGTCTGAAACGTATTATTCGGGTGAAATTTTATTTTCTGATATTAAGTGCAAACACAATACTTTTCCTATAACACTACGTTTTATAAGTAAAAAGTTAAAAATAAAAAAATTATTTATTTGAACAAATACACCATAGGATAGGAATGATTCCATACAAAATTTGAATGTGATTTAACACGTACACAAGGTATATAATGATTGCAACTTATGTTCGAAAAGTATGAATGACTAAAAAGAATAAATCTCAGGATGCTTTAATCATTTCGAAGATATAGAGTGAGATGGAGTACAGGGTGGCATTCAAGATCATAATATGTTGAGATTAATTGACTTATGTAATATAAATAGCTGCTCTGTAAAGTAATGCAATAATAAATACATAAGCAGTCTCTTCTCTAAATAGAATATCAATAAATTTACTCGAGAGTTAACTTCCTGCCGCATCCGGCCATCATCAGTCATTCTCAGGAGTGCTAAGAACGATCGTTCCCATCGATGGTTCTTAACATTACTGATTATTGTTGGATGCCACAGGAAGTTAACTCTCGAGTAAATTTATTAATATACTATTAAGAGGAGAGACTATTTATGTATCTATTAAGTGATTTATATTATGAGTATTTGTAGCAATGAGACATATTTAATACCAACTAATGTTCTCGAATACCTCTATGGCTTGTAAAACCTATTTAATGATATTACAAATGTTTAAATTATATAAATGTTGTTACATTGGTTTACTTTCCTATTTATGCTATTATATCATTATATTTATCAATATTCGATGTATTTATTTATCAATGTATAAATATCATGTATTTATCAATTTATAAATGTTGTTACATTTGTTTACTTTCCTATTTATGCTATTATATCATTATATTTATCATTATATTTATCGATATTCGTTGTATTTATTTATCAATGTATAAATATCATGTATTTATCAATTTATAAATGTTGTTACATTTGTTTACTTTCCTATTTATGCTATTATATCATTATATTTATCAATATTCGATGTATTTATTTATCAATGTATAAATATCATGTTTTTATCAATTTATAAATGTTGTTACATTTGTTTACTTTCCTATTTATGCTATTATATCATTATATTTATCAATATTCGATGTATTTATTTAGCATGTATAAATATCATGTATTTATCAATGTATAAATGTTGTTATATTTGTTTACTTTCTATTTAAGCTATTTTAACATTATATCTATCTATTTTAAACTTCTTTTATTACATTTTATTTTAATCTAAAGAGATAAAAAGTGCGAAGATATAAGATGACACTTATCGAATATTTTTCAAGCTCCATTATATTTCTAACACATATTTAATTTTTTTCGAAAAAATGAACAAGAGGATCTAATATCAATATTATTGATATCGAGATAATAAAATAGTACAAAAATATACAAAAAATCGCTAAAAAACTAAATCGAAACTTTCACTCATTCATAACAACTTTTCTCTAAGGTTAAAAATGAAATAGACGTCGGATCCCAACCGATTATCGTGAAATTTTCTGTTTTTGATTCACAATCCTGGGTTGTTATTGTCTAAATCTTAAAAACTGCTCTCTTCAAAAGCTTTTATTTCACTTTTTATTCAAAGTAGGTATTTTCCAATGTATCAGAAAGATGATTTGATTGTGGTCTTTGAAATTAACTTCTTTATTTTGTTGAATAATTTTTTTATTTTTATTGCTTTACTTTCATTGTTACCTGGGGTCTTATTTTTTTTAAAAAAATTGAGGTAGAAATCTTTCTCAATCAAATTTTTCCCATTTAACTTTTGTAAAACGTTTTAATTTAAAATGTTTAGTTTTTAAAAAAAAATATTTTGCAAATCAAATAATTTTCAATTTAGAATAAAACGGATAACGCAATCTGTATTTGAAAGAATTTCCATCGTAATTGATTTTGACGTCGCATTTTTTTGCAGAGCTATATACATGGATATATTTATGTGGTAGTTTTAACTTATAAACTTACTTTTACTGATAAGTAAAAGTAAAAGATAAGAAAAACTGGACATATTTTAATAAGCCACAACAGTTCACTCCTTATATTATACATCCTTATATCATAACAGGAAAGAGAAGCATTGAAACCAAAAAGAAAGTTTCACCAATTTTTATTTTTCCTCATTTATAGGTATATAGGAAAAGTATTGTGTTTGCAAACCATTCCGAAACCGGGATGTCACTAAAATTATCCGTTTCAGGTGTTTTTAAGGCCTCCTAAGTGGTTTTCGCAAAGTTGTCTGTCTGTATATGTGTGGGAGTGTGTCTGTTATCATCGTAGCTCCCAGTGTATTTATGCTTGAGAGTTGAAACTTTGTACAAAAAATTTGGAACATTTTTTTAAGAAGATGCAAAAGATCAATTCATTTCAATTAAAACGAACTCTGAATTTATAGAGACTTCGAGATATGCTATAGATTTATATTTAAAAATTTTTTGTTCATGGTCTGCCTCTATTTTTGTTGCTGGTTTAATTGATCAATTATAAAGAGATATTTATTGCAAGCAATTGCTGAATCAGCAGACATTGTAGCAAAATTTCACAGTTTACTTTCCTTTTTGGACAAAAGTAAAAGTAAACAACAACAAAGTTAATGATTGTTAATTATCTATTAATCAGCAGCAGTCAAACTTGCTTTTAGATATGAATAACCCTGTTACTATTCATGTTTTGCAAAACTCGGTGGTATCAAATAATAGATGAAAATAGTGTAAAAAGAATTAAAAATTCTCTACAAAAATAGTGAATGTTAACAGAATAATAATGATTGAATAGAATAAAAGTAAAAATTTATAATTATTTAAAATAAGTATAAATATAATTAATTAATATATTTTTATATATTTAATATATTTTATAATTAATTTTATGAAGTATTTATAATTTTGAATAAAAGTAAAAATTTATAATCATTTAAAAAATAATGAAGAATAAATAATACAGTAATAAAAATATTTATAATAAATTATTTTTCAAAAAATGCGGTTTTATTAAAGACGCTAAGTCCAAGTACAGGCAGTGTTACAAGGCTAGAGAACTTTCTTTGAAACCGGTGTTGGTTTTCAAGGTTGGTATTACTTACCCAGTGACTGAGTGAAAGGTGTACCACCTGCTTATATTCCCTACTCGACCGTACTTCCGTCCGTGTACCCCCAGTCTAGAGGGGTTCTTCATCCTGGCTTGTCTGTAGTGGGGAAATAAAGCCGACCTTGCACTAGCCTCTTGGCTAGGGATACATACATACATACATACATACATACATTACATATATTATATATATATATATATATATTATATATTATATATATATATATATTATATATAATTTTTAAATTTTTGATTGTTTTCTGTCTATTATTTTCCCCTTTATCTTTGGCTATTAAATGTCTTTACCTTAGTAATTTCGAAAATGCATTTCATAAATTTATATACTTGATAATGATTATTTTATTACAAAATGTGTCACTTTTTTCCCTTATTATTTATTGACATATATGATTCTTTTTTAATTTTAATATTTTTCATATCGACGTTATTAAACTAACGGGTCTACTAGAACACTCCCATCGCAGCGAGAAAGTAAAGATATTCACTTTCTCTCCCTCGCACACACTTAGTCACATTAACACACACAATCAAACACATACCCCTCGTCAAGCGTATTATTTTTTAAGTAATTAAATACTATAAAAGACTTTGGTCACAGGACTATGGTCACATAGTCAACGCCAGGAGGCTTTGAATTAGTAGAAATTAGATCTTTAAACCTTTTAAGATCATTCTGAGCTTTAAAATTTCTTTTTAACTAACTAAGTAGTCTAAGGTGACCATAAATATATTTCAACGTAAAAAATCTCTTCACCCACATTCATACCACCGACCAAAGTTTCATTTTTAAGACATTTTAAACTAGTTAATGCTAAATAAACATCATATAGTAAATAAGTTGGCTTTTGATCACTATAGAGGAAAAACCGTTAGGCAAAATTTAATAAAAATAAAACGGGTCCTATATTTTTAAAAGATAATGAGTTTTTGGACTTTTATATACAACAAAAACGATTAAATATGACGTAAAAAAAACTTTTTGATTGATTTAAGACACATAGCGAGCTTAGTAAGCTCGTTTGACTAATATTATAGCATTGATTTATCAGGCTAGTCTTAAAAAAAATTATAAGCTTAACTCAAATTCATAGTACCCAGCCACTAATGAAGATAAATATATTAATGACTGATGACTTAATGCGTCAGTCAATCTATTTACCCTTTAACTCTGCTAAAAAGAACTAAAATTTTATGAGACTTATGTTGGTTTATTATCTAAGCCAAATTAGTGAGCCCCATTCTGCAAACTTTATTAAATATTACCTTCTTGATCTATTTTTACCATCTAGCGTTAAACTTTTTAGCGAATTTCCTTTGGAATTATAATATTCTACGATGGAATCTAACAATCGAAGAGTCCTTTTTAATTTATTTTCAATATATTTATAAATTAATAAAAAACCTTTTACAATTTTTATTATTTGTATTTTATTTATTGTATTTATTTTATTGTATTGTTTATTTATTGTATTGTATTGTATTGTTTACTTATTTATTGTATTTATTATTCATTACTAGTTTAAATCAAAGTTAAAATAATATAACTAATACTTTTCTTGTAAACAAAAGAAAAGTGTTTTCTTGCAAATCCATTAGGAGTGTTTTTAACAAGTTTTTTATTGGCAAAAGTATGCAATACTCATTTTGTGTAAACCGGAGCCATATTTTATTTATTGATGGGGTGATTTGTGCCTCAATTTGCCTGGGGTAATTTGACACTGAGATAGCAAAATTTCCGTGTGATAAAAGCATTAATCATAGAATTAGTCACTAAAACTTCTTATCACTATTCTAAATTCTTCCCTTCTCACTCCTTTTCCTCTAAACCATCACGCCAAGTCTTTACGCAGGCTAAAGATGCTCTATCAAGACTGGTACTCGTAACTCAGCTTGTAGTTAATACTAACCTTATTCTTCGCAGTACCATCTCTATTTAATTATCTATCTGTGACATTAACAAGATTTAGTTTACGCACACAGCAGTTAATCCATGCAGTCAATACTCTAAATCCACTAATCCGTACTCGGCAGACTTCATTAATCAAATTATTAAAAAAAGAAAGAAGTGATTTATCGACTTCTTTCTTTTAGAAAAGAAAACTAAAGAAGGTTTATAATAGAGTTAAAACTTTCACTCCGGGTAATAATTCCATTGAATCCAATTAGACTGACTGACCAACCAGATCTCCCGCCTTAATAGTTCCCGCCACAATATCCCGCCAATAATTGTTCATCTATGTACGTACTAAGCAGTAGTTTATAATTATATTATTACAATATTATTTATAATTTCAATGCGGATTCGGATATTATAATATTATTAACACGCGTACTCATAAATTTAATTGTAATACGGATTAAGATCAAGATATCCACGTGTACATCATCCTTTGAGCATTCACCGTGTTATAATAATAATAATAATATCTTTAATACTATTCACATTTGTTTTATGAGTGCTGCTTACAGCCCTGGTGACTAATTGAAACCAAACCACTCTATCTGCTATGTTTTATGAATAAAATATGTTAATTGTCAGGTCTTGCCATTTAAATCGTCTGTATACTCCTTTCCAAACAAGTCATACAGCCATGATATGATATAGGTTTGGTATGAATGTAATTTTGTTCTTGACTCTGTCGTCTTGACTTTAGTCTGAGGTCCAATAAAACATAGAGAGGGTCTATGTCAATTTCTAGAGAAGCTCTATGAGTTGAATTTCGAAAAAGTTACCTGAACTTTGAATATTAATATAATCAAATGAATAGCATTAAATTACTGTTTCTTGTATAATAGAGAGTTTATAAAACAAAATAAAACACAAACTATGTGCGGGAAGCCGATAACAATTGGTATATCATAACCTTAGCACACTTATGTTACTATGAGGTTACAGCCCTAGAAAGCATCAAAGATATGTATCAAGCCACTTATGTATTAAGATATGGTATGTTTCTTCTAGTAATATATCTCAATTATATGAAATATAATTGTTTTTCTCACTGGGTTTTCGCGCCTTTGGTAAGGCCAACTTGGAATATGAGACAAAGATATAATAGGATTCAAAGATAATCGAGAGGGCATACCCTATTTTAATACAGTAGTAGGCGTGATATATTTTTCCAGAACTCTGTGTAGCCTCCTCCTAGAGGGTGCTAAGGTCCTGGAAAATTGACTTTGGCAAGGTGGATAGCCTCCTCCTAGAGGGTGCTAAGGTCCTGGAAAATTTACTTTGGCAAGGTGGACCTGGCTCCCTTTTGCCAACACAATCGCTAACACAAATGCCCCTCTGTCACAACTTGATCGCACAACGATTATGTTATGCTTTGTATTGTGAATGTATTGTGTTATTGATAATCAAATGTATACAGGTAACTATTTCAATGTTTCATAAACGTTCAGCCGATAAACCTTCTCTAATAATAATACCTATGATACCAGAACTGTTGATCTATTTCTACCAACATAACTAATAATTGTTTTAAACACATTTATACTCTGTAATAGTTTTAGGTCCCACTAATAATGAGCTACTAAGCCAGCTGATAAGTTTACACTCACACTCCAACATTAAAAAACAACAACATTCAAACATAGATTATTCTTCCTTCGTGGTATAAAAGCACAATATAAAGGCTTATGCGTGTATGCGTATGTGAGGGTGCTTATGTGACAATTAGATGTAATGTCGTGTAGAATATGTGGGTTTGATAATTATTTTAAAACCATGTGACGGACTTAAACGCTTTCACTTTTTAACCTTGCTCTTATTTCTATTTTTTAGCATTGCTTAATTAAATTACTTAACTGAAGTATAATAACATTATGTAAACTAAAAATAGCTTTAGAACGACTTTATCGTGGTTATGATATTTTCTTGGTCTGTTTCTGTAATTAATACCACGTTCTTTCTTGTTTCACGTAAAGAACATTGTTCCTGAAACAGACGATTTTCGTTTGGAAACCCACAGATAATGGTTTTATCCATCAAATTGGTTTGGTAGATTAAACAAAAAACAGAGTTAAATATATATATATATATATATATATATATATATATATATATAAATATATATAATATATATATATATATAATATTAAATATCGTTAAAAATATAAAATATTTGTATATTTTATATACACGTAAAGATAATATAAAAAAAAAGTTCCAGGATTGTTAAAGTCAATCAAATATCTAAAATATGACACATTTTTCAACGTCATTCCATGTTTTTCTATTTTTTTATTTCTGATGACATCATATATTTACTTCCATAAACAATACACTTTGTTTCATTCCCAACATCTCGCTGTATGCCAATATGTTAGAAATTTATAAAATGATTCAATTCCATGTAAACAAACCAAATGCATTCGGAGGTTAGCTGATTTTTTATGAATTACGTTTGACGTCATTGCAGGAAGCGGTATAGGCGGTCAATATTGAAAATTTACTATTTATTCCTGCAATAACGTTAATTCCGGACTATTACCTAACGTGTCAAAAAAAAAAGATTTCATTCATAAAAACCCTCCAATGGTATGCCAAGTATCATGTTTTGTTTATTTATTTCTGTTGGGTATTCCTATCAAAGGTTTATTATAAATTAATACAATATCAAAGCCGTATAGCCGTAGTTTTGTGTTGTGTGTGAGTACTCTTAATGAACATCTGTTTTAGTGTTTAGCGCCACTTGAAACTGACAGATGTTAGAAACCGTTTACTGAACTAAAACAGTCCTCTGCGACTGAGACTGAGGTAACAATTAAAAGGTTAAGGTCACCGGGTGACAGTGAAAGTCATTTTCCTGGTGGCTTTCCTCAGGAAAAGATCTGTTTGTCGGGACCTTGTCGGATGAATGACTTCTCAATGTCAAAATATTTACTATTGAGTGATTTACGTCTCCAAGAGTTATTTAACAGAAATAAAACCCTTGGTGATATAATTTATTTTTTTGTAAAAAGTGATAACTTCCTTCTTTTTCTATCTTTGACATACTATAGTACGGCACACGGCTAAAATCAGTTGACAGCACGGGAAAATAATGCGAGGGAGCCATTGAGGTTAGTCCTGGATGTTATACCACGCCCTCAATTTCAAATAACTCAACCCTATTGGTTCTTCAACATTTCACGCTGTCAACTGATTTTAGCCGTGTGTCGTACTATACTAGCCATAGTCCCTCAAAATAGCGGGAGAAAATGGATGCACCTGTGACTTTCTCCCGCCTTTTTACAAATCTTTACTTAATCTTTTGGAAACTAATACATATTAGCTTTTCGGACTGTATTAGGACATTCCAAAACGGCATAGCGTACCATGATGTCTGTTTTACTTTCTATTAATAAAAAAAAAGCTTACGAAAAAAATGTCACACTGTGTTAAAAAATTCGGCGCTTTGTGGCATTTAAAAATGCCACAATATGCTAATGTATTGTAAGTAACACAAATAGTAAAAGCATGTACTTATTTCCTATGCGTAATTGAATTCAATAAGCAAACTTATCAAATGGAAAAATAAAAAGAAAAATAATCAATAAAAACGTGCAACAACAGGTTATAAAATAAACAAAATATCATAACAAATATCAAAATCAAATATACATTGCATTCAATATTACATTTGCAAATATATATTCCGGTGTGACAGGTATTTTCCCGTCACACTGGAAATTCACGAGTTATACCGATGATAACCGACAACCTTACTATGTTCTCTACTACCTTGGACGACCGGAGTTGTTACGGAATAACCAAATTGATAAACCTGGACCCCCCAGATTGAGCCCAATCAAGGAGGAAAAAAATTACAGAAAAATGTAAAAACTTTGTGGATAATCGTCTTGTCGGTTATTTGTTTACAGTTTTACCCACAGAAGAAGAATAAAGCCAAAATCATGTCGCCACCATTTAATATGGAAAATGTCGAGCCTCGGACAACGTTGTCTAAAACTGGGAATAAAAGTATTTTGTCTTAGAGAACAAAGTAGTTTGTGTTTCCCACTCTTAATGTCTAACACGCCCTTAATGGAAACATACTTTTATTATTATTAATTATTTTTAATTTTTTAAAATGTTTCATTATTAATTTTTTATCTTTTCAGGATTTGCATAATAATCTCCAATAAGGTAAGAACAACATTAAATAGGTACTATTACCTACTACACAATTATGCTCTACTATGCTCGACAGTTAAACCCCCTAGGGGGTTTAATCCCTCAGCAGTTGTCGTGTGAACATAATTGCCTCTATTGCTTTTCAAGGTAAATACAATACTACTTATCTTCTTATTTAATGACCACATTGAATAAAACTTGTAATAGTCTCTTTTAATTCCATCGGATTATTTTTCGATTTTTTTAAATAACGTCTACATGTCATATAATAAAAATTGAACTAAAGCTGATAATGAGTCAAAACTTACCATATATGTTGGTCTTACTACTTACGTCCAAATTTCAAATCTATTGTAACATTTTTCGCGTTTTATGATTTTTATGAAATTGAGTCATTATTGCTGATTCATGACGTCATAAGCAATTATTTTATGAAATCTTAAGATTGATTGTTATATCAAGTTTCAAATTTTCGACATAAATACACTGGAAGCTACAATGATAATAGGCACACACATACACTTACACACTCATACAGACAGACAACTTTGTGAAAACCACTCAGGAGGTCTTAAAATTGCCTAAAAAGGATAATCCAGGTGAAATCCTGGTTTAGGATTGTTAGTGCAAACATCTCACTTTTCCTATGGAACTAAGATATAAATGAGGAAGTAAAAATAATTAAACTTGACAGGTTCCCATTTTATAAAATAAGAGTGCAGAGCGTCTCTATGAAGCTTTCGTATTTTTTAGAGTGCGTTCAATTACACTCACTGATACCACCGATGCTATTGGAGCGTATCTGAACACACTTCTTGTGAGTGTACTAAAATTTCATGTCAGCCTTATAGATAATAAAATGATAGAATCGTTTTGTTTGTCGTTAGTCACTTAGCGACTTATTTTCCTCAATGATTTAAAATTCTTTGAGTCTGTCTTTGTTCTTATAAGTCTGCTTCTCGTATCTATGATGCCTTTCATAGATTGATATCCAGGTCAGTGTTGGAAATACAAATCGAACTAAGAAGAACTGGTACCGCACCCATATGCATCATTCTTCCCATCAAAGGAAGAATAAGAAGAACTGTTGATTAACTAGGCCTTCGACAACTGTTACAAATATCGATATCAATACCATGTGAAGTAGAATACAAATATCAAATACTTTTTTATATATTATTTACAAATCTTTCTTTATTAACTCATGGCTCGGAAGAGAAAAAATATCACGGTAACGCTGAAATTAGTTAGTGCTATCAATAAAAAATAAATAAAGACCAGTCAGGTTTGTTTACATTATTTATAAAACAAATCATAAGAGCTTATAGTATTCGCTTAGTGAAATTAGTTAAAAATTAAAAACCATTCATGTTTCTTTACATCTTTAATTAAAATAATTACGAGAAAGCTAGTGCCGTTTCCCTATCAGTTAAAATAAATTAAAACCTGTCAAGTTTGTTTACGTATTTTATAATTTTTACGATTTTATTATATTTGCACCAAGTTTCATTTTGATCCAAAAGAGCGTTCGAAAGTTATCATGTCCTATGGAAATGTCTAGGAACAAAAATCTCGTACATACTATATATATATATATATATATATATATATATATATATATATATATATATATATATATATATATATTATATATATATATAATATATATATATATATATATATATATATATATATATATATATATATTTAGTTTTGATCAGTTATTTTTACCCGCCAAAGAAATCCACTTCCAACCCTCATAAGCAATTTTTTCTTTGAAAATTCGCTAAAATATTAAAAGCAATGGTGTCGCTTTGAAGGATTAGTTAAAAAAACCTATTAATATTTTTATTTGCGATCTGACACGACAGAAATAGACATATGAATAAAATAAAATTATGACAACAGACCACCCTGAATTTAATAATGCTCCAAATATCAGCATACACAAATCGGAATTATTTGTTTACTTAGAATCTAGGAAGCGATGTATTATAACATCTTCAGTTTATAACCTTTGTGTTTAGTTATAGTTTTGTAGAAAAATATTAACAGTGAATTCATACAGAACTAGAAAAAATATGTATCTATTGTAATATAATGTTATGCAACTATAATATATATTTAAGTTAAATAAACGATAGTTCCAACCAGCTTCCTCCCAAAGGTCTGTACTAAACGGTTTGAAATTAAAACAGACTCAAACATATAGTATTTACCAACACAAGTTTGTAGGAAGCACCCAGCGATTGGTTTCGGCCAGCAGCAGGGCTTTCCTGAAGCTTGTAGTTTTAAGTATTTATCGAAGCTATTGCAAGTTAAGTATTAAGTAGCTAGCAAGTATATATGCTGATATTGAGGTTTTCGGTTTTTAGCTACTTTGAAAATTGTATGATTATTATTTTATTACTATAAACAATTCACTATGTGCATATTACATTGAACACATATACATACATATTCATTTTACATTGATGTATAATGTATATTTTTCATACATTCTACACTTTTATATTTTTCATACAATTAAATCGGAAATACATTAAAAACGGAGCTCTCGCTCTAGCACTGTTCATAGTGCTACTGATAGTTCTCATCCTTAATTGTTGAAAAAAACAAAAATAAAAGAAAAGGAAAGAAGTAAAACATTAAATTATTTTATTTTGTTTCTTTATAGATTATATATAGATTTGTAAATGGATGAAAATAAAGATGTATTATTTATTATTATAAATCATGTATGACGCTATTATGCATGTATATTAAAGTTACTAAATCAATAGGAGGAAGTATAGAATAAAAGGAAAATATATTTATTATAAATGTAACAATAAATAAAATATTACATACACTTAATACTTGTCATAACAATACTACTAAATAAGTATAAGTACATACTTCAATTTAATTCCAGCTTTAACGCGACTTAAAACGCACGAAGCACGCAAACTTGACCGTTCGACACAACGCCGAAGATCAAACTAATCATAAAAACAGGTATCAAAACTTGTTAAGCTAACAAGTGTACAACTTCTAACTTAATTTCACTTAAGTCTTCAGTTAAGTCTTTCTTTTTTAGTTTAATTATATCCCAATAATACTTTTATATATGTCTATACATAAAAAAGAAATTAAAACTTAATAATTACTAAAATAAAGAACATTAGATAAATTTTTGTATATCGTATTTATTTATAGTTTTAAAAAGAAATAAATAAAGTTTAATTTAAATCCAACATGGCGGACAGTTTGATAAATGTAAACAAGTGTAGTTACTCTCTCTTTCTCATGTATATATTGCCTAGTGACCTACTCTATCCCCACTTTTATCGAAGTTAAAGTATAAAGTTCTTTCTTTAGAAAAGTTCTTAAAAGTTTTATGTTACTTGGCTGTATTAAATTTCTTTTTATTATTGAATTAAATTGTTATGCATTATTGTCTTATTAGCATTGCGTTTACTTTGTTTAGCCATTAAAAGAGTATGCTTTATACTTATATAATAAAATATCAATATACTAACAAATGCATTTTTTTCAATTTAATTTTAAAAGAAAATTAAAAAATACAAAAAAATCGTTTATACCTAAGACAATTTTTTTTTCAATTTAAAAAACTCAATACTTAAATCAAATGTAATCTTTTTTCTCAGTATAAAAATACATGGTAAAAAAAAACATTAATTATGCAATTTTCTTTTTATATTGAAAGTATTTACATTTTATTAATAATTAAATAAAACATTAAAATACTTATAAGTAAAAAACTTAATCTAAAATTATAAAAGAAATAAATAAGAAACAAACACACTACGAAAATTAAAATTAAATAGAATAATAAAAACTTCTTAGGTTACGATTAATTTTCATTATGAGGTGAAAATATTAGTTACATTAGAAAGATTTGAAATTCAGACTGTTAAAAGGAACAATTTTAGACCTGAAAGCGTATCTATAATTTATCTAACACATTGAAAGAAACTGATGACTCCTATGTCCGTGGATACAAATGTTTGCAACCAACGGTTGTGGTTAAGTTCTTATTAAAATTATTTTAGTGAAATAAACTCTCAATTTAAAAAGAAAAGGTTAAAACTAAATCATTTTCGAAACATTTCTGATTTTTATTCCTTTTTTAAGACATTTTTATATAATATTAAGTTTCATTTGAAAAGGTTAAGCTGTAAGATTTTTTCCAAAAAACGACTACATACAACGACCATTTTTGTCACGCATTCATATCATATTTGGGAAACATTTTAATGCTTAATGGGTTTAAATAAATAAATAAAGTTTGTCATTCCACAGATGATTTATTATTATAAAACAAAGCCAGCTTTCAACCTGAACGGTCATCATCAGTGCTGGTGAGAAACCGGCACACATGCCTTGGCCTCAGAAACCGGCTAAAAAATTAATCTAGACTCATCTCACCGGCACTGATGATGACCGTTCAGGTTGAAAGCTGGCTTTGTTTTATAATAATAAATCATCTGTGGAAAGACAAACCTTACTTATTTATACGCTTATTCCACATCTCAGTATTTATCGGCTTAATGGATTTGTTTTAGGATTTTATACAAGCTGTGACGTAAAACGGATGAAATACTATTTACTGTCCATTACATTGTTTCCCTCTCTGATAACAGATAAGAGAAATAAATCTAACACAAAAGTTTACAGTAACAAATTAACTAAGTACAAATTGTTTCAAATTTGTACAAAATGCTTTACATTCGTAAGCTTAGCGTAAATGATGGCTCGAGTGATATGTTAATTTTTATTTTATATAGTAGTGGATTTGAAACATCTCGTTATATATGTGTGAGGCAAAACGACGACTACATCTGTACATGGAGATTAAAACGATCTCATTAAGAATATATTAAAATTTAGGCACTTTTAACTCAATCTAGAAAATAAATCAATAAGCCTTACATATTTACTCTTCCTGGTTTATATCAGGAAGGGAAAAGGAAAATACATTTAATTATACATAGGAAAAATTATGTTTTTCCACAAAAAAAACTATAGTGGTAAGAAAAAGTTCCGAGGTACTTCGTACTCAATTTTTACTTATCCTCATTTTTTTTTATATTAATATGCTTATATTTATAAGTATATTATTACATAATATAAGTACATTATTATATCCAATAAATAATGAAATAGATGAAAAAACTTTTTTTAAGGACATATAGTGGTCTTATATAGACATTTAGTGGAAAAAGTGGGTGTTACATTCAGCCAGTATAAGATGATTGGGAAGAAAAAGAAGTACAAAATTTTGCTCTCATATATTTCGCGTCAAGAGACCATGAAATAAAAAGAAATAAATTTTATTGCTATTTCACTGCTCAAGAGATAGCAGATAGATAGATGTTGGTAAAATGTTCAAAACAATAAAGCAAAAATATTTTGGACGAATAGTACAAATATAGTATTATAAACATATATTTTATAATATAAGCCAATTTTATGGCTAAAAATGACGTAGAATGAAATATTGTATTTATGAAATTTTCACCCTGTAGTGTACATATTTATATAAAATGGGTGTATTATGGGGGAACTGGTGGTTGGACTTGATGCGATTGTGAAAGTAAGCATTTATAGGGTTGGGTATAGAACGAACGAGAGAAAGTTATAAGCCAACTTCTTGATCCGCATTTCTACAGACATTCTAACACATTGCAAATAACTTATCGCACAAAGAGTTATTATCAATCCAAGCTTTTAGCAGACGACTGCAATTTACTTTATAAACCCAAGTTTACTATTTTTTATTAAAAGAATCCCTACACGTTAAATTGCAATAGGGTACATTTTTGGCCCACTATACGATCGTAGTAGCTATGAGATTCAAGGCAAACATACATGTCAACAATTTAAGTGTAACAAACACACCTTAGATAAATTTTATTAATTTAAAATATCATAAAAAAGCACTTTGTTTTCTAAACTGTCAACAACAGCGATAGTTTTTTTTTGTGTAATATAAGTTTCAAGTTAAAAAATAAGATTATTTTAATTCTAATTTGTTAGAATAAAGAGTATAAATATCTTTGATTGTACTCTAAATATAAAAACTCAGTAACAGCTCTTTCTTTCTAATTTTATAAAATCCAATCAATCGTTTTGTTGATACCTATAGGTTAGAATTGGTGCCCTTATCTTTTACCCCTTAAATTGCTTCATCTATATTTTCCATGAGATTTAAAATGTCTCAAAAGCCTGATGGTGCTTTCTTATTTTCACTGTTATGATTAGAAACTCACTTTTTTTATTGGAAACAAATAACAGCACTATACGCATTATAGATGTTAATAATGGGTGTACCAAATTTATTGTAATACGGATAGAAATTATGGCCATGGATAAGGGGAATCCAAATTGATATTCAAGTAGAACAAAGCGATATGTTTGATTTTACAACGTAACTATGTTATTGCAATCAAATAAAAACAGGAAAAGACGACGATTTTGATAATCTTAAATCAATTTATAAAAGAAGTATCAGTTTATCCAAAAATATAGTTTTTACATATTGTATCAATGTCTTATTTCTTTTGTCTCCTCAAGTAAATTCTCGTTATCGAAACAGTTATTAGCGGTAAAAAACTCCAGAAACTTAAAATTACAATTCGCATTTGCAAATTAAATTTCCACTATCGAATTGCAAATTTAAAATATTTTATACACAAGATCCAGCCAAAATCATAAATGTTCAATAACTATTGAGTTTAAGATAGTGAAAACATTCGATTAAAACAATTTTAACATAGGTAATAAGTTATTTAAATGTAAAGTAAAACAGAGAAAGTATTATGCGAAGTCAAAATTACACAAAAATCTTTTTATATAATTTGTGTCGTTTTTGGTACACTTATTTTTTGACCATTCGAAAAATCCTTACTATCGTTTTAATTAAGATCGATATGTTTTAAATAAACTTATTTATACACATTGCTAAAGTTACCAATTAGCTAGTAAGAGCTGTTTAAGGAAACATGAGACAAAAACATATGTTGTCGTAAACTAAAAAACACGACAATGAAGTCAAAGACATAGTAAGTAAAGAACCAGTAAGTAGAAGTAAGTAATGCACTATAATCAGTATTAAAGACAGGAATATTCAAAGTTATTAAAGATTAAAAAAGCGATTTTTTTAAATAATTCCAAAAAATAACGAGTCATCAATAAATTTAAACAATTGTATTTTAGTATTTATTTCTCTTAAATATACTCTCTTCAAAAATATTTTTAAATAAAAAAGTAGTGAAACTATAAGGTTCGCAGTACTTTAACTTAGAGAATATGATATAAAGAGAGAATATTGAGTATCACACATTTTAAAATGATTGAGGATTTGATTAATTAATGATAGCATACATTAGTGGGATGAAAGAAACCAGATAGAAAATAATTATAAGGTATCTGCGATTGTTATTAATATGAATTATAAATATATTATTTTGATAATTAAGTTGTTTGATAATTTAAGCTATGTTCAAATGGTGGTAGAGATTTTTTATTAACGATTAAATTTCTGATGGTTAATGACTTTTTATATTAAAAATGTTTTGTTAAATTTAATGTTTATGATTAATTTCTTCCTAGTAAATTACTACCAGACGAAATTATTAAGCATATTAAAAGGTATAAAATAAAATGTCTATCTATGTTACAGGTATGAAGTGTGAATGTCATTTATAGTCAGGTTTTAATTAAGTATAAATCTGGAGAGTTCGTCTAGATTAATAAAGCTCTAATTAATATATCTTCTGGGCTGTAAATAGATCATAACAACAGATTTTACTAACTTGAAACTTGGAGGCTCAATATTGATTGGTTTAATATTATTTAGACATTTTTTATTCTTATTTTACTTCTACCTAGTGGCAAACGCTAACAATGGTGGCAAATAAAATGTTTAATCTGCTCCCGAAAAGAAGCTAAACGACCTTTAACAATGGGATAGAAACTAGGAGTGCTTTCTTTTTGTTTTTCGTTAACCAACATCGTGGTATATACAACTCACAACTGGGATCAACCTTCCAACTTAATCCATTGATTTATTTTAACTATAATTCGTAATTTATGATAACAAGCTTAAATTGAGCTAAATATCTATTCATATTCAACTTTTATTATAAATTCAATGACAATTTTTGTTACTACAATT
Organism: Microvelia longipes; assembly: GCA_018340805.1. Taxonomy (NCBI): domain Eukaryota; kingdom Metazoa; phylum Arthropoda; class Insecta; order Hemiptera; family Veliidae; genus Microvelia; species Microvelia longipes. The sequence goes on along the minus strand of JACMZG010001914.1, from coordinate 199,558 downwards.
GGCTCGGGAAAGAACAAAGGTGTTTGTTGAGTGATGGGAGGAGGGTTGGGGTGGGTTTAAAATCTTTTATTGTTAAATGTTAGTTTGTTCGTTGATTGATAGGTTAAAATTTGTTTGTTTTTAATAGTTCGGTTTGCTTTATTTGGTAATTATGTGATTTTGTAGTTAATTGTTCGGTTTGATTTATTGGTAATTGTTTGGTCTACTTGTTAATTGTTGGATTTGGTTTGAATGTTAATTTTTTGGTTTAATTGGGCCATTAAAATATTTAATAATTAAAACATCAATTTTCGTTCCCATAGATATCGACAAAATGGTTTAGGTCTTCGACTGATGACCGATAAGTTAGGTTTTACCGAGGAAGCCATCTTTAGATTTAGGGCAAAACATAAATACTCAACAATTAAAAACGTTGAACTAATCATTATTGAGGAGGTTGCCATAGATAATTTTAAACTTTATTTATTTAAAATTCAATCTAAAGAGTGGTTTTAGCGAATTTATATCATAGAATAAAGCTTATGAGGTTTTATATTTTAAACCTAAAGACCAAAGAACCATGTGTAAGCATTCTTATAAGTTAATGTCAAATTTTATCGCTAAAATTATAACAAGACAAAAACAATAAATAAAGATTTAATGTTATAGAATACTATAACATCACTTGAGTTTAAGTAAGATTCACATCTATGTTAATAATATGGAAATAAGTCTTCCACAATATCATGTTATGTACTTGAATACCCCTTCTCTTTATAAAGGATTTGGAAAAACGTTTACATTACATATAAAGGGGCAAGTAAACCTCTAATTTTTATGTTTGGAAGTAGTTTAATTCTGGTTAATTTTAAATATAGTTATAGTTTAGTTATTGAAAATAGGTGATATTTAATAAATAGAACTATAATAATAAATAATAAAAAAAATATTATGGTACTTACATCAATTCGTATAATCCAAAAAAATGAACAAAATTTTCCAAAATTATGAAGCACTTTTTCACACTTGCTCGCGAGTCGCGTTAACGAGTCTTCGCGATAGATATGCGAACGGAAAATAAACTTTTAAAAAATTTCTTAAGTGAAGAAAAATCAAAGAAAATTTGAACGTGCTCACCCGTACTGGTGTTAAAGAGGTATGGAAAGGAGCGGGGGTCCGGTGTACAGTTTTATAGGTACCTTACCACCACTTTGGAACACTACTACCCTACTAACAAGATGTACCTTTATACGCACAAATCAAAATTTATTTTGATATATGTCAATCAATAATATCTTACATATTTAAATTTAACCTTGAGAATTCATCTAAAAAAATATTTAAGTATTATATTTTATTTTTATTACTTTAATTATTTTATGAATTGTTATTGTACATGATATAATTTGATTTGGTTGTTTAAACTTTTTAAAAAAATATTTCATTGACTAACCTTGCTACATCGGAGGAAAGTGAAATTTTTGAAAAAATCATCTTACATTACTTGACGTCACGTTATTGTAACAATGGGGATTTTTTCGGGGGGAGACAACCAATACTGGTGTAATCACTGGGGACAGAGAGGGACTTCATATCTGGGGCCAATAAAATATGTTGTAATAAATCCGGGTTGATCGAACACATTGTTTGTGGGTTTTTACCGTACTTTGTTGATTTGCTTTGGGTGTTGTAAGTCATATGAATAAAGAAGGATAATAGACAAAATAAATAAATATATGAATAGAAGAATGTGATAAGATTTAATGTAAAGTTAAATGAAGTTGATCAATATTTGTAGCTCAAGGGCGATTAGCTTAAGAGTCATTAAATGGTGCTTTTATTGTAATGTAAATGTTAATTATGTTGTTTAATTTTAATGTAGGACAGTATAATGGCTTATGATAAATTAAGTGCAGCAAGGACAGATAGGTTTAGCACATCATAATGTATGTGCAAAATGTAACAGTGCACAATAATGTGCATATTAAGAGCCTTGTAGTGTAATGGTAATAAGAGAGAGAGATAAGAACTAAATTTTCAATCGTCTAGCTACATCTAGCAGTCCAGGAGCCGGACCTGAACAAATCTGGCTCATTTTGTACTACTTCGAACCAAATTTTTCTGAAAATATACCTTAAATCATGAAGGAAAAACATAGTCTGCCAATCGAGAGTGGAGCCTTTCATACGATTGCACATGCTCAAATCTTTAGAAAATCGCACAAAGTTCAGTTCTCTAGTTGTATACGTTTAGGTCAAAGACTCGTACGATATCTTTGGGTTCAGCAGTGTTAGAGGTTGGGGATATAGTATAAAAGGGAGGCCTCTACCTCTTGCTCCATCCTGGTAAGCCTGTTGTCTCAGAGAGACAGGACAAAAATGGCTACCACTAAACCACGCCGAGCTAAGCAGGCCCGAAAAGCGGAAGAATCTCGAAGTGGTCTTTATATGGTCGATTTCATTCTAAAACGATTGCGACCAGTGTCAGCTCAATCAGACAATCTTAAGTGACGGAAACGGTATTTTTATTTAAAAACAAAAATTAGGAATATATTTTTGTTTATAATGCTTCTTAATTTTAATATTATAGCATACTATTAATAATAGAGTATTATAAAATCTCAATTAGTAAAATCAAATTGGTGAAAAAGCCACTCAGGCCCGCGAAGCGGGCCTTTGTGGAGGGGCTGTGAGATACGCTAGATACATGGCAAAATGACATGTAGCAAGAACAATAACGAAACAACACATAATACAAAACAACAATGAGGCCGCGAAGCGGCCCGGTGGGCTGACGCTGCGTAGCGGCTACGGGCCGTATTTTTGTTTAGAGCCATAGTTTTATTTCATTCTTTCAAAGACTGTATTTTAAAATCATATTTTAAACAATTAAAACCCCAATTTGTATCTTTGCTAATAACCTTTAATCTATATCTAGGCATATTAGTCCTAGCCAATCCTCATTTTTAGTGTTGTTTTAAATTTTATATTGTATGTATCTTCTATTTTTTTTTATTTAATTTGTAAGTTTGTGTAGTGATAAGTTATAGTCTTTACTTGTTTATAAACACTGTAGTATGGAAGTGTTTTGGAGCCGAAACTCGGTTCTTCTTAGAAATGAATTAAAACTTATTTATTAAGCTACGTTGTTAATTGTTTTGTTCCATATTAATAACAACGTTCTACTTAAAATTTAAAGTCCAATTTCTCTGCACTTACTGAACGTTGAAGTTTTATAGTACCAAACATTTAAATAAAAGGTATATCGGGAGGCCATATACCTTGGTATTCTAAAAAGAAAAGCACAGGTTTCCATACACTATCATATGACAAATTTATGCTCGTACTTTTAAAATCAGCTCTGCGCAACATATTTTGCTCAAAAGTTTATTTGATGATGCTTTTAAATGTTAACGCATTTCATCGAGCAATAAAAGGCTGAAGAAAACATAAATAAGCTATCCAAAAAACAAATCGATTACTTAGTGATTTCAGCGGCAAAATAATTGTGAATGTTTATTGTTCACCTAAATTTTATTACTTTGTGGTTCTCTCCCAATCAATTACTTTTTTCTCTGGTTTATAGAAGTTTCTGTTCTGTTTTTATTTATATTAGGGAATCAGGAAATATTTAAAAAAACATCCCATAAACCATCTCCTGGGGCCAAGTACATCTGTTTGTAAAAAGTTAAAATTTATTCTGATTTAGATTAACCGTAATAAAGTATTTGACGATGGTCAGGAAGATAGCACCGTCAGATACCTTTTAGCCAAACATTTACTGATGTAAAAGTGAAATTTCCTTGAACTTTTATTAAAGAAGAACAAAGTCTTTTTGGAAAGGATTGCTTAAGGTCTGATGTGAATAAGATTCGTCTGACTATTTTTTTTACAAAGTAACATCTGGGTATTAAAAAATTAAACCTCTAGACAAAAAATCGAACAAAAAAACCTTTATTCTGATGTTAATATTAAAGATGGGTTTATAAAAACCTCAAGTGTAACCTGATTCCTTAAACTACTTGAAGTTTTAGGAAGTACAGGTACTCGAGGCGGGTACCTGCTAGTCTACCCTCATTCCAAGTCAAATTGGACCATTATATTACAAAAATTTTCTTGATTATGATGATGTTCAGATTTTTTCTGTATTTTTTAAAAAAGGGTTAGGTGTAAAAATATAGGTTTGTATTTCAAAATGGGTTGGATTTGAAATTTTCAGACATTTTTATAAGTACATCATAGGCATTTGTATTTTTGGAAGATTTAAAAATAGAACCTACGTCTCTTTCTCATTTGTTTCTCGCTCATTTTCTCTTTGTTTAGGGTCTATGTTCTCTACGTTCTGGGCCTACGTTTCCCCCCTCATTTTCTATTTGTTTTGGGTCTACGTCTCTCTCTATGTTTTGCGTTTATGTTCTCTACGTTCTGGACTCACGTTCTCCCTCATTTTCTCTTTGCTTTGAGTCTACGTCTCTCTCTATGTTTTGGGCATATGTTCTCTACGGCTGTTTCTCTCTCCTTTTCTCTATATTCTGCCCCCTACGTTTCTTTCGGAGTTCCAATTTGCCTTGATTCAAGTCATCATCAGAATACTCTACGTCCCCCTAAAAATACTCAATGTTTTTACTATGTAGAATATTATATCATAAATTGCTGAATTGAGTTTTAACCGTCAATTGAATAAAGCATCATCTCTTTGCAAGTATTAAAATAGGTATTCACATCGTTGTTTATTTGATAGCTAGAGAAATATAAATATTTATAACACTTAATTTAGACTTTTTAGTCTGCTCAAATAAAGCAAGAATTGCTTTAATTAAGCAGCAAAGACTTGCTTCTACTGTGAAAAAAATATTTATGCGAAGCTTAAAGCTCCCTCTTAATTGTTCTTGCTGTTTAGTACAACAAGTACAATAATATCGCTCCCCTATTAACATAAATATGGTGAACTTTATTTTTCAATACCATGTTCAACAGGTCAATTAATTCAAACAGATGTATTTTTCTAGGATAAAAGTAGTCGATACACTACGAACTTCAGATTCTGCCGTTCTTGACGCAAAATTTAAATAGCATAATTTTAATATAATATTTTCACAACCGCGCTCCCAGAAAAATTATTATTAAAATAACCTTTAAATTTCGCGTAAATAATATTTACTCCGCAAAACAACATGTACATATAATTATTAAAGCGACAAGTATTTTTTACATAACTGTTTACAAGTAATATCACGAAAAACAGTTTTTTCGTACTTTATGTAAATTTGTTTCTAACGTTAAATTACGTTATATATTCCGTTGGGAGTTCACAGAACGTGTCCAAGTATAAATATTTTCTAATTGTGTTCGAAAAACATGAAAATTCATTTCCTTAGTCTTTATTTTTTATAATTTATTTTTTAAAATGTTTTATTTAAATTAGTTTTCGAGTTGAAAGTAAACATGTATTGTACTTTTAATTTTAGTACAAATTGAATGAAGAAGATTATTAGAGGAGTAGTTTATTTGTCTTAGGATTGCTTTAAAACATTAAAAAGTAAGAGTCTTGCACTGATATCAGGTACATATGTCTCTTTCAGGTCAAATAAGTGTAAACTTCGATATAGCTATTTCATTACAGGTAAAAAAACATAGAGATATATTACTAGAGAGTTACTATTGTAAAAAGAGTCTCCCGTGGTGTAGTGGTTAAGGTACGCGGCCAATACACAGAATGAATGGACTTTAAACTTCCGAGTTTATTTAGTCATGGGTTCAATCCCAGCACGGGCCTCTGGGATTTTTATAAGAGGGATAAAAATTCTGCGTACCACGTCCTTCATAAGGGAGGACCACCTAAAGCCGGTGGTCTCGAGCCTGTGCGTTGTCAGGAACTTGTTAAAGATCCCTTACCCTAAATGAAACTGGGTAAAGGCAAAATTTAGGACCCTCATAGTAGATTTATTATAATACTGTAGTGTGTCTGCCTTGTAGTTTATGGAGGTTTGGTTTAACAGCGTGGGCACGTGTTGTCCCTAGTTTTCACCAGACTATATGAGTCAGTGAAAATATGTATAATTGCTTGAAAAAGCATGAGAGGAACCATAGAAATCCACGGCTCTTCTGACTAAATTAAATGAAATATACCTACACTTGAAATTAAATGGAGTAGAACACTATTTTAGGGAGCTGGCAAAAAGGGCCCAACAACGTGGCCTACTTGCCTGGTAGTTACTATCACTCCCTCTCATATTACTACTACTACTACTATCGTAAAAATTATTTTTACGAATTTCGAAACATCGTAAAAATAACCTGAACATCTTCGACAATAATATAATAAATAGACAGATCAAAAAATAGAGTAACTTATATAGCAGAACGTTTATTACACAAAAACCAAACAATGCAGGAAAAGCACATAGAGTTATTATTACTAGAGGGGCCCTAGAGGTTAAATTTCGAAACATCGAATAAGTAACCTGACCAGTTTCGGTTATAAATATAATCAAATTGTCAGAACAAAATTACAATAACTTATATAGTAGAACGTTAAAAATACAAATCAAAACATAATTAACAATAATAATAATAACAAACATAATAATAACAAATAGATTTATTATAACCTTTACTTACTCTTTAAGGGGGTTTTAATAAGGTTAAACAGAGCCCCTGAGAGTCCCAAAGGGATGTTCCAGGCCTCTCAATGTATTGAGATAGGCTATGTCTTCTTTGGTATATATATCTAGGGAAAAGCAGACGACAATTAATTTATTATATCCTTAACTTACTCATAGAGGAGGTTTCAATGAGGTTGCACAGAGAGTCCCAAAAATATTTCAGGCATTTTAATGTAATGAGATAGACTATGCCCTCTTCTAGTAATATATCTTTATGTCTAAAGAGTTAAAGAAGTAGTGAAAGAAATAGCAGTAAATATCGGGTGTTTTCCGTTATACCTCCCCCTAAACTTCAAATTTTCGGCTTTAAGGATATTTTGAAACTTAAAATTTACTTCTGTTTCTTCTATTAGTTTCATATTTATAGAAGGGTACTGGTTACCTTGTAATTCTTCTACTTAACGGATTCGCTATGCTCGTCCGCACCACTTTGGAGTCCTTCGTCTTTAGAATATGAAAAATAAAGGATATTATATGGTAGTATATCTTCAGACTCGCTTCACTCAACTTCGGTTCGGATTCTAAAAGAGAATCAATTATATTCCCAATCGACACTTGCCTCACTCCCACTTCATCATCATCATCACATCACTAAACTTGAATTAAAAAGAAAAGGTGTAATAGCCTAGGAGCCGGACCTAAAAAAGTGACTCATTTTGTACTACTTCAAACAACATTTTTCTGGAAATATCCCTTGAATAATAAAGAAAAAACATGATTGCGCATGCTCAAAATTTAAAAAAAACCGCAAAAATGTCAGTATTCTTGGGATAAGTAGTTCCCTACGGGTCGTGTGCAAAACAAACACATTTTTAAGGTGTTAAAATGTGTTTAAACATCAACATCGGATGACTACATCCAATGTTATGACTCATTCAAAATCACCAAAAAATGATTTTTATGCATATATATATATATATATATATATATATATATATATATATATATATATATATATATATATATATATATATATATATATTATATATATATGTATATATATATATTATATATATATATATATATATATATATATATATATATATATATATATATATATATATATATATATATATATATATATATATATGTATATATATATATATATATATATATATATATATATATATATATATATATATATATATATATAAAACATCAAAAATGTGTAAATATTCTTGATCAGATCAGTCCTCCTACAAAAAACAACAACCTTGTCTATTATTTATTATATTCCTTGTCTTAATATTTTCCTAATAATATTAATATTATTTAAATTAATATTAGAAAAATACTAATTTAGTTTCGATTCTCCTTAATAAAACAGTATAATGATTTTGATATACCCTGATTTTTAAAACGTTTCATGTTTGGTTTCGATAATATGAGAACTGATAATATAAAAAGTTATATTGGAGCTATAAATGAAAAAAGATAGAAATTTAAAACTTGATTTACCGGAACTTGTGGAAGGTAGTTCCGATCCAGCTGTGCAGCAAGTTTCACTTTTTCAATTTACGATCAGTTTTCGGATGTTGAAGGTTCGTGATCCAAACAAAACCTGTTCTTAGTTTCCATGACTTTGTCAATTATTTTCGGACTGAATGTTTTCTGAATTAAACTTGAATTTTCAGGACCCTAAATATGTCGCCTAATGAGCTTTAATAATAAAAAATCACTACCGGATTTGAAATGTTTTTATTCTTATTTATACAAAATAAATATAAAATAAATTTTGCTTATAAATTTATTTATATAAATGAATTTTAATTAGAATAAAAATGTCGGGTACCTTGGCACTTTTTGAATCTCTAATCTCTAACTTTTTTTAATGTAATGAGATAGACTATACCCCCTTCTAGTAATATATCTTTATGTCTAAAGAGTTTAAGAAGTAGTGAAAGAAATAGCTGTAAATATCGGGTGTTTTCTGTTATACCTCCCCCTAAACTTCAAATTTTCGGCTTTAAGGATATTTTGAAACTTGAAATTTACTTCTGTTTCTTCTATTAGTTTCATATTTATACAAGGGTACTGGGTACCTTGTAATTCTTTGTACCTTGTAATTTATACAAAATAAATATAATAGTTATTTATGCCATAAGGCTGAGAAGTGTGTCTTTATGTCACGGCAATTAGATTTACCGACGAGCGAAGCGAGTCGGGAAAAATTGCCAAGACATAAAGACATTCTCAGCCGGATGGCATACACTATTTTTTTGAGGTAGCACTCATTAAATAAACGGCGCTATATACTTAATTGAAATAAAAAACAAACGTCCAATTAACTCCATATTATCGTCGTCATTGAATTCATCCATAGCTTCACACTTTTACTCAAAAATTTAAAAGCTTTACAAATAAACACACAAAAATTGTCAATTAGAACACCTTTTAAAAACGAAAAAATTAGTCTACGAACAAAAACAGAAACAAAATGAACGTTTTTAAATAAAGCTCATGAAGGTTTAACACAGATTGTTTTTTGAACACGCTACATTACAGTAATGGCGGCAACATATGAATTACTTTTACGTCCTAGGAGTTTTTTTACATTCATTATTGTCCTCGGAGGTGAAAAGTACTAAATAACTTCCTATAACAATAATGATTGGCTTCTCATCCTAAAAACGGTCCAATAAAGTGCTCAATTACGTACTACCTCAAAAAAAATAAATTTTGCTTATAAATTTATTCATATAAATAATTTTTAATTAGAATAAATATGTCGGGTACAGTTACCTAGGCACTTTTTGAATATCTACAGTCGTCCTCTAGATTTAAGCAAATTTTTTCAAGTTAAGCAAAACTTAAGATAATATTACTTACTTCTCGCTATGCTTGACCTTATACCATAAAAAAACCCTATATCTAGAGCATTAAACTCGAGGTTTTGGCTTTACAATTAATGTTTATTAGATTTACTTTTATGAAAAAAATGTTATCTTCGCTACAACTAATTAAAGTAGCGTAGCGAATCCGAGGTAATGAGGAAAAGTTCTGAGGTACCCCGTACTTGATTTATTTTTCTAACTTTATTAATTATTGTCTACTATAAATCACCACCACGATCTTTTATCGTGGATAAAAGATCCTATTAAGATTAAAGATAGTTCTGGAGTTCACGATGTGCTATGCAGGGCGAATGAGGCCCAATATCTAGGCTAAAGTAGTAGAAGTATCCGCACTAGGGTGGATGTGCACATCCGCGAATTGAAAGAAAAGACGGAGGAGAATACCAGCCGTTTTTCCAACGTATAAAGACGGTGATCGTAAGGTTGGTACACTGCGTATGATGAGTAAAAACAAAAAAATTAATTTCTCTTGAAAAACATGAGATAGCTCGCAGCACAGAGATCTTGGGAGATTTTAATCTCAATAAATAGTATTGATAAGACAGTAGATAAGAACGGGGTTCCCTGTTAAATTTTACAAAATCAGCCTCAAATAGTTTTTAGGCAATACGTATAATAAATTAAAAAGAAGAAGTAACTTCAGTCTCAACGATAATGTTTGTTTAGCCTTTTAATTCTTTTAACTTCTTTATTTTTGTTTTTCCGTGTTTGTTCATTGGTTACATTTTTTGTTTGGTATATTATTTTTGTCGACCTTTTGTTTGTAGGTACTGAAGATGACCTGTTTGTGGTTGAAAGCCGTTTAGCCAATAACCGGTTTACATTCACCATCTTTTATATAATGTGGATAGACTTTTCTTCATCTCTTCATCTCAAAAAATGTTGAGATTTAATTGTGTTAGCATTAAGGTCAAAAACACTTTAGTTAATCAAACTTTGATCACTGTAAGGTTTCTTCTATCTCTCTCAGCTCTACAAAGTAGCAAAGCTTGGTTCCTTTTAGCAGTTGAGTACTGGGTTATAGAAGAAGAGATTTAAATTCTACTTTGTTCCAGGTGTATTGAGTATCTTTTAGCTTTTTGGCAACTTCGCGGCCTCTGCGCCTCTCTGAGGCCGCTTCGCGGTCACATGGTTGTTTTCCTGATACATCAGTTTGTCGTATTAGTTGCTTTTGTAAGTGGCATACTATCGCGATAAAAGCGATTTCCCCAATTTGTTAGTCGAAAAGCGTGATTGTTTACGTAAAGTTATATATGTCAAACGATAATATTAAAAGCAAAGCTGTTAATCAAAATTAACTTCGTATATGTGTTTTTCATACATAGTAGAGTATAATAATATGTAATAAAATGAAAGTTCAATCAAAAAAATTTTTGAGTGTTTTAAATTTTGCTCCTTGACACAAAATGCAAAACTTTTTTATTTTAAAGTGAAGAAGTAATATATATATATATATATATATATATATATTATATTATATATATATATATATATATATATATATATATATATATATATATATATATATATATAATATATATATATATAATTGGTATTTATTTTTTAATTGAACTTGGAGATTCAACTTTGTCATCCTAACTTCATTTAAAATAAAATCTATTTTATTTTCCTGACTACAGCGACAATCAAAATCGCACTAAATGTGGTATGTACCACAGTAATCCACATAAAGAGCATAAAGTGACTTATCATCGAAAATCGAAAGGCACTACACTCATCAGTATAATTAGCTGAGCAATCTGAGGATGTGCATAAAATTTTAAGTCTTCACAACAAAAATTAACTGAGCCATTCAGGGAAATCGAAAAGGCACAGGTAGCACAGCCTTATCAATATGCTATAATAAGTTTATTTACTACTTAAAGATTCAAAATTTTACATATTTATCCCTGTTAAAATTTAGAAGATAACACATTTAATATTTATATGGAGCATGTGAAAAAAATAAATGCATTTCAGGTAGGGTTACTACCTAAAAAAAAAAGTTTAGTTAGCATCAAGTAGAATTATTATGCTCAATATTTCTTCCTGTTAGTTCAATAGTTTAATACAAATCATAATTCCTGTTAGTTTTTTATAACTATAACTATACAAGTAGTTATACTAGTCTTCTTGCATTGCTTCGAACTGTTCATGGTACATGTTTAACTTATACCATATGTATAAGTATAACTTATACCAAGTAATAACTTATACCAACTTATACTACAATGTATTTATTACGTTTAATTACATACATAAAAATCAAAACTATAAAAAAATAATAGTTCTAGGAAAGAATCAATATAAAACGATAGTTGGCGAAGCAAGCAGACCATTGGATTTAAAAGTGTGTCGAGAAAGATCCTGGTCAGGACAATGCCTTCTCCAACTTCTTACCTCCTTGTTACATAACTGTAGGAAGGTTTACCCGGATCTAAGAGACATGCAGTGCTCTCCTACGTCAATTCATTTCATAACATGAACTTTTAATGTTATTTTTATGTAATAATCTTAGTTGTAAACTTATAATAAGCTTTACATACTTTAAGTGACTCATACTTAAATATGGAACTTACTTTCTTATGTTTTTTAAAGAAGTGAGTTGTAAGTAAGGAAGTTCTTATATTTTAAATCATAATGTAAACAACAGAGCACTCATTTACTTTAGAATATTCTTAATTACAATACGACACACGGCTAAAATGAATTGACAGCCCGCCAAAATCACAATGCTTTCAACCCTCTTTTTTTAATAAAAAAATCCCTTCTTTTATAAAACAAAAAAAATCCCTACTCTGGCAACACTGAAAGTCAGGTTATGTTTTGAATTTTATTATTTGTTTTTATTTGGTATCGTATTTTTTTATTTTTAAAAATTATTTATTTACTTTTTAAGAAAGAATATTGTTGTATCTTATAAATTTACCAACTAAGTGTTGCTTTAAATTTGTTCGGGAAGTATGAATTAAGTGGAGTTTAAGTTGTTAATTACGTAATGCAATGGATCATAATAGTTCTTTGATAAAAGTTTGACGATTTAAATAAATTGTCAGCTGTAATTACTTTTTTCCAAAACAAACTGCTTTTTTGTGTCAAGTTTGTATAATTGAATGCGTATTGTTTCATATTATAAAAATAATATATGACACAATATGCATTCAAGACTGTCATCTATTGAAAGACATGGCATTTTCAAAAAAAATGCTGTCTTTTGGTTGACAGAGCATAGAACCTGCGCTGTACTCAAATAGCAAGAAATGCTTGAAGAATACGTCAATGCCCAAATGTCAAATATAGGCACTCAGATCATATTACAACTTCGCAATAATTGGATGAATTGAACAGATTGGAATGAAACGAAACGAACTCGAATAGATCAATATGCACAATGAGGGAAATAAAGCGACGCGAGGAGGTTACAAATATTTACAACCAGTGTTGCCTTTTATGCATTTTTTATATTACGAAAAAGGTATTTTTTTTATTAAACGAGTTGGCATGGGTGAGGGGGAAGAGCGGTCGGTCTGAACCAATAGAATTTCTTTCCTCACAGAGTTTGGCGCGCTGTCAATTGATTTTAGCCGTGTGTCGGACTATAATTTAAAATATAAGTATTCCGGTATGGGGCATCTCGGAACTTTTCCTCATCACATCGGATTTGCTACGCTCATCCTCTCTACTTCGGGCCCCTTCGCTCGCTTCCTCAGAATATACAAGTCGTTAGACGTCTATAGACTCGCTTCGCTCGTCCTCAGATAGTAAATACATCCATTTCATTCCTCGTGTCACCCATCTAGGCCACTGACCATTGAAGCAGTGCACTGAATCAGGCACTGAATTGAGGAGTTAAAGATGATAAGACAACTAAATCGCAGAAATTTAAGTGGAGCCTGTAGTTAAAGTAAAAAGTCGGGTATAGGGTACCTTGGAACTTTTCCTCATCTCATCGGAATCGCTACGCTTATCCTCCCTACATCGGATCGCTACGCACATCCTCTATACTTCAGACTCGCTTCGCTCGTCCTCAGATAGTTATTTTAATTACTTCATACCTAGCGGTCACCTACCAGGCATTGACCACGCTCGATGGATCTTAACTAATATGATCCAAGAAAAATTATGGATGTACTTAAATGAATGAATGAAACGAAACCTAGTGGACTTATTTATTACGTAAGAGTATATACGTGTACTGAATTTTAACTCATTTGTATTTTTTCCTATTTTTTTATAGTTTTTAAAAACATGTACACAAGTCATTCAATAAGAGTTGAGCTATTGCTTATATCAGCAATAGTTCAATTTTTCTCATCATCATGAGATGAAACTTAGCACATATATTGCTCTTATACTTAGCGTATTAAATCTCAATCTGTTCGCAATATTTTCCCACGTTTTATTATTGCTGTCGTTATTGCGGGTTACTGACGAAAAAATATTTTCCCAATAGCACAACTACACCAATTAGAATTATTTTTGTAGCAAGTTTTAACTCTCTAGCATAAATACACCGGGATTTACAATGATAACAGTCACAAACCCACACACACACACACACACACATATACACACACACACTAACACATACATACGAACAGACAACTTTGTGAAAACCTCTTAGGAGGCTTTTACACCTAAAGTGGATAATTTAGGTTCATCCCGGTTTCGAATTTTTTTGGAAACACAATACTTTTTTTTATATATCTACAGTATAAATAAGGAAAAGTAAAAATTGAAAGTTATTGGCCGACCAAGATCTAAAACTGTTTTGTATATTACTACACACTTACTTAATAATTATTGTACTGACTGACTGGGAGCCATAGGATATCATTTTTGTGTCACATAAGGGTATGACTAATCTAAAGACGGCCCCAATAAATTAAGCTCATTAAATGCATTAAGGGCATTTTAAGTTTCAATAAAATGTTATGTAACTTCATAAATTTTTACAAACAATAGCCTTTGTAACCTTACCATCATCCCTCTACTTGTCAAATTTTGTTGTGATTCAATAAAAGACTTAATATTCGCTACACTGGGTGGTCCAATTCAAATGCATCACCCTTATTAACTCAGCTTTATGTGGAGCTATAGCGATAAAATTGACATCTACCCCCATTAAGTTGACCACTGGAAGTTTGAATACCCAATTTTTTTTAAATATTAATTATTTCAGCAACTGTATTGTATCCCAATTTGGGAATTTAAATGTTTATTAATATATAATAAACTTTATTTGATACAAGAAATTAATCTTCTACAAAATTAAATAGCAATATAAAATTCTGAAAAAAATATAAATGCGAGCTTCTAAGGTAACAAAATATATAAATTAAACTAAATTCTCAATTAGTTTGGGTAGATATGACATGTAGGGTAATGGGTTGAGGTATATGGGTGTAGATATAAATTGTAAAAATTAATAATTAGGTAAACATGAGATGTATTTGTATGATTAAGTATGAGTATTAGAAGAGTATGAGTATTTATTTTTATGATATCAGGGAAATTAGATAGTGTCTAAAATAAGAATTTGTGTTGTTGGGTTTAGGTTAGAGCATAGTTAAGGAAGTAGAAACAGAGCATCCATTTTATCTATCGATATCAGACAGAGAGAAGTTAAGTCAGGATTTGTAGTGAGTTAGGTAGGTACTTCGTTTTTCGGATAGAGAGCGGCAAGAAAAGAGTAAGTGAGAGAGAGAATCTGGATACTGGGAGCAGCGTGGACAAGTTTTGGTCGAATCAAATATGTGGCAGTGGAGTTGTGTATAGTCTAGGCTGGAGTTGGTGGCAAGTCTTAATTGAGCAATGAGTCGGGTTTATTTATAGTTGTGCGGACAGATAAGTACTGTTCTCCTAATGAACAGTATGAAGAAATATGCCGGAAGATTTGGGAGAAGCTACTGCTAAAATTTTTTAATGTCAAGGTAAAAATGATGGTTTTGGAATTTTTCTTTTAATATCTTAGATTTTTTTAGGAAATCTGATGACGTTAGGGTTAGTTCAATCTGTGATCCTATGGGTGTTAGTATTGTATTGAGTAGTGAAAACCAATTTAAATATGGAATATTGCATTTCTTAGAGTCGATTTCGATAAGTTTTTCAATACAGGTCTTCACAAAGCGATTTTGAGGCAAATCAGAGATGTTTTGCCAGAAAGAAATAATTTTAGAATTGTTTATTAATATATATATATATATATATAATATATATATATATATATATATATATATATATATATATATTAATATATATATATATATATATTATATAATATATGTATGTGTGTGTGTGTGTGTGTGTGTGTGTATGGTGTGTGTGTATTGGAAATTTGCAAAAAGAAAGTATAATACTGAACTTTACGCTTTAATATAATTAGACTGTAATTAAATTACGCAATTAATAAGGAAATTTTAACTTTTCAGGAAATAACCTAAATTTTTTAATTGACTAAAAAAAGTTAAGTTACATAGAAAATTCACCAATCTGAATTCAACTCTATTTAGATAAACCATCTAATATAATTCTCTTATTGGTTATAGACTCGTAAACAAAAACAATAGAGTTTTCTTTTGTTTTTATATAAAACAATTTTAGTTTTTTTTTTTCAATTATACTTTGAATAAAAATATAATTGTATTGACAAACTAAAGATGTCGGCCGAATTTAATGGAGTAAGCATAACACGTGAAGATATTTAGTGATGCAATAATAGACTATACGATCTATATTTTTGGTTATTAATTTGTTAGGAAAAACAATAGTAATTTTGATGGATGCGGGCAAGTTAGGTAAAGATATAATTAAAGATATTGTAATGACGCTACGTGCTTACTCATGTATTCAATGTTTTGTTAGAGAATGTATGTCAACTTTTTGTCAATAGATTCGTGTTGTTATGCAAAACAATTTTTGCAAATCATTTATTGCATAACTATCGTTATGCAAATGCATAGCTATTTCATTGGTATATAATAGAAACAAATGTAGTGCACTTTTTCGTTATTATTTTATTAATAATAAATTTAATATTTTTAACATCATAACTGATCTATCACGATACAGCTGCGACAGTATCACTCCTCAAAAATGGCAACAATCTTATTTTTGACCATAGAGATATTATTTCTAGAGGGGCCCTAATGGTTAAATTTTAAAACATCGAAAAAGTAACTTAACAACTTTTACTTATATGAATTCAATCAAATAATCAGAAGAAAACAACAATAAATTAAATAGTAAAACGCTAAAACACTTTATTATAACCTTAACACTCTCTTGAATGAGGTTATTCAGAGCCTATAAGAGCCCCAAAAAGATGTTTCCCACTTTTTAATGTATTGAGATAGGCTATGTCCCCTCTTGTATATATCTCTATGTTTTTGACTACCTACTTTTTAATGCAGAGAGAAGTTAATTAACATCAAGTCTTGTCACACGAGCAGAATCTAACAGCCCAACAAATTTTCAAATGGTTGTATATTGTTTATCACTTTTTTAAAAGTTATAGATTTTTTTTGATATACTAAGTTTGTGTAGTATTCTACTTTTATGTCTCTCTCATTATTATAATATTTGGAGAATTTACTTTATTATTTCTATCTCATTACTTTTGTGTTTAGAATATTTACTTTTACATTTCTATCTTATTATTATAATAATTGGAGAATTCACTTTAATATTTTTATCTCATTACTATTGTATTTAGAATATTTACTTTTACATTTCTATCTTACTATTATAATAATTGGAGAATTTACTTTAAATTTCTATCTCATTACTATTTGTATTTAGAATATTTACTGTTACATTTCTATCTCACTATATAATAATTGTGGAGAATTTACTTTAATATTTCTATCTCATTACTATTGTATTTAGAATATTTACTTTTACATTTCTATCTTCTTATTATAATAATTGGAGAATTTACTTTAATATTTCTATCTCATTACTATTGTATTTAGAATATTTACTTTTACATTTCTATCTTATTATTATAATAATTGGAGAATTTACTTTAATATTTCTATCTCATTACTATTGTATTTAGAATATTTACTTTTACATTTCTATCTTATTATTATAATAATTGGAAAATTACTTTAATACTATCTCATTCTATTGTATTTATTTACTTTACATTCTATCTTATTATATAATATTGGAGAATTTACTTTATCATTTCTATCTCATTACTATTGTATTTAGAATATTTACTTTTACATTTCTTATTAATTACATAAAGGAAAACAATTGAACAAAAATAATTGATTTTTTTAAACTTATACATTTCCATAAAACTTGATGTAATACTGATAATTATATGAAACTTGACGAAAATTTTGGTCTTATATATGACTAACGCGTGCTAAATTTGCAATCGATCAAAACATGTTTCCGCTTTTTATTATTTTTTTACATTTAATTGCTTCATTAATGGCAGTTAACCGTGCCATTAAAACATATTTCCGTATAGCACAGCTCGACCCAAAGATTGGTAATTATACCAAGTTTCTCACTACCACCAACACACAGAGCTGATGGTAACTAAACACTACTCAAGAATTCGAATAAGATTAAGCCCAAGTGGAGTTATTCATTCTAGGAAATGAAGAATAGAGTCTCTCCACAAAAATAATAGTTTATTGGCCTGTACAAATAATATTACAAATTAAAACAAATTTTAATATGTAATAACATATTGTACAGGCACTGATGATGACCTCATGTTAGGTTGAAAGCGCTTTCGAAATAAACTATTGTTTTTGTGGAGAGACTCTATTCTTCATTTCCTACTACTCAAGAAGTCTTAAAAGCACTTGAAACAGATAGTTCAGGAGAAATCCCGCTTGTGGATATTTTTGCAAACACAATACTTTTCTCATTTAGCTACGGTATATAAATGAGGAAAAGTAAAAATAAAACAAACAAAAACTGAAATTATTTTAAAACTATTACTAAGGAAAGAAAACCGTAGACACTTATTGAACAATAATTTTACAATAATATCCACGAAATGTATAGCTTTTCATAAAAATACAACTAGGATTTTTCAATACATTTTTCCACTGATTTTTCCTCTGTATAATTCAATTTAGAAGGTACAAGTGTTGGGTTGGTATGGGTTTAATAAATGTAATTACGAGGAGATAATTTTACGGTGATATGAGTTCAGTGTGTGAGAAAGCGAGACCGAGTCTTTCAGTAGGTCTGGTCTGTATAAACCAGTCCAATTAGATAAAAATATATTAACTTATTAATATAGGCTCAATGTCTAGTGGTGAAAAAGTAGCATCATTAGCTGAAGAAGATCTATGTCAGGTGTAGGCCTGAGACTTTTTTTCTTATTGACAGTTATTGGTTACTCCGGCGATTTATTATACAATTTTAATTATCTATTTGTTGATACTATCCTCTACACAGAGAACATCATAACCCTATACAGCAAAATTGTCGACTTCCATCTTCTTTTACCTTTGACACATTACTAGCGCTGGTCCCACAAAAGAGCGGTGAAAAATGAAAACACATGTGACTCCCTCCCGCCCTTTTTACAAATCTTTCATTGATCCTTCGGAAACTAACAATTCCTTTTTAAAGTAAAACTAAAAGAAACATTTTAAATCAATCGTACACACAAAGTTTAAGAAAAAAAACAAATTGTCAAATTAAATAAAAATTGTGTACTCGAGTTTTCTTTCACTCCAGAAATACACGAGTCTTACTGATTATAACCAACAATGTTACTATTACCTCTGATACCTTGAGGGACAGGCGCTGCTACGGAACAAACAAATCGCTAAAGCCATATCCCTCTGATCCTCTGATAGCACAATATACGCAATTCTTCGGCTTTTAAAATCATTGCAATCTGACTGTATCTGATATATTTCACACTGACTATTTCTGAGACATTGCGATCTGACTGTATCTGATATATTTCACACTGACTATTTCTGTGACGATCTGACTGTATCTGATATATTTCACACTGACTATTTCTGAGATATTGCAATCTGACTGTATCTGATATATATTATTTCACACTGACTATTTCTGAGACAATGCAATCTGACTGTATCTGATATATTTCACATTGACTATTTCTGAACATTGCGATCTGGACTGTATCTGATATATTTCACACTGACTATTTCTGAGACATTGCAATTGACATATTTCACACTGACTATTTCTGAGACATTGCAATTGACATATTTCACACTGACTATTTCTGAGATATTTCGATCTGACTGTATCTGTCATATTTCACACTGACTATTTCTGATACATTGCAATATGACATATTCCACTATCTCTGAAGCAACGTATCTGGCTGTGTCAAATTCTACTCTCACCGTCTCCGAGATATTCAACTTTAGCTGTCTTTTTTACATTGCAAACTGATTGTTTTCCAGACTCAGACATTCCGCTTTGACTATCTCTGAGATATGCTCGTAAGAATATTATTCCTGGTTTCACTTTCCTTTAATACGCATTGAATATAATACATATATTTAAATATATTCTGTACATATTATATCCTATATCTAATATCTTAAGAGATATATTATACACGCCTTAATATCTTCTTTCAATATTTTCTTTAAATGGTGATGTCATTTCAAATGTCCACACAATGCGAAATTAAGCACATGTGAACTTAGGTAGCACTAAAGAAACATACTAGACAAAAATGTTTTAGGGACAGTCATATTAGGAAATCGTGCTGACTAATAGACAGACTCGACAGAATCTAGTTATAGAATCTATCTATATATAGAATATATATTCTATATATAGATATATTTAATATTTCCGAGACAGTCAAATTAAAACGTCTCATTGATAAAGTTTCACGTTTTGGCTTTGATTAGTTTACAGTCCACTAAATTGAGTAATAAAAGGAATTAATAAGAAGTTCTGTAGGTTCATTGTAATACCACTTCCTAAAAGAACCGGTAATAGCCTATAGAATTCCTTCACTCACAGCTTTTAGTAGGCTGTCAACTGATTAAATCCGAAACTACTATTATATAAATTACATAAGATAATGAAAGTGTTAACACAATGTAAGGTGCTGATAATTTATATTTATATAAAGTATTTGTTTAATTATATTCATTGTTAGGTTTTATCTCAGATACCAAAACCTATTGTTTTCACCTCGCTACAATTAACTTGCTGTTTCCTTATCAGATTCAAATTGCTGGATGTTCGATGGAAATTACACAATATTCAAATTTTGATCACACTTCACGGAAGTTAACCTAAAAGTATTTGCTCGTTTACAACAAATACAAAAAAATTGGGTGCGGGGTATCTCAGAACTTTTCCTCATCACATCGGATGCGCTTTGCTCATCCTCAGAAATACAAGTCGTGACATTTATACTTCGACGCATCTTCGGACACAATATTTTTCCTATATACCTACGGTATAAATGTGGAAAAGTAAAAATGATGTTGATTTAAGAAGACGCGGAGGTGGATCACATATAGGATCAAATAAATTCATATGTGCCTCATAGTGCACATATATGTTCATAGTGCCTTCTGTGGCTAATAAATCATCTTGGTTTCAAACAAGATGGTGACATTTTCTCATTTTAATTGCACGTTTTATCAAATGTAGATTCTGAATCATACGAAACTCTAAAGTTTTTCGATGGTTTTGGAATAATTGACTTAAGGGGTGTATCTTTTCCCCTTTATCAATTTCACAATTATTCTGAAAAACTGTCACTTATGTGGTTAATTGAAATGCGAAAAAGGCTAGGCTCAAAATTCAGCATTGCGCAACGACATGCAGTAAGGCCCACTCCAATATCACGTATCCTAAAATCCCAACTTTGTCGTATATCTATATGACTAACCGTCTGCATTTCATTGACCTTAAATAATATAATTCGCTAGGAGTTAATAATTCAATTTATTGACAGACAATAATAGCGGCCTGATGAATAATTTGTTTTGTCAAAACTCTAATCGCTAAATCAATATGTTTTTAAAGTTTACACAACTTACGGCTGACTCAGACCCCATGCATGATTTTTACAAAAAAAGACATTAATTTTTTATATATTTCCATTGATGAACTCATAAAGTGAAATTTAACTCATTTCATAATCATAATTTGACATTTTGAACAAGATATACAGCATTTGTGTAGTTTTATATGATAGTGTGTAATAGGCATGTAAATAGGTAAATATACAGGTGAGTTAGCCGGACATAAGTATGATAGATTGGTCAGCCGTAGACTTCCTTGCCGTACTTTCCTTGCTGCTGAAGGCCTATAAAGACAACCTTCACAGTGTAGAATAGTTTGAAGGTGAAAGTGGTCGAAGTCTTCTAGATCCGGCCTTCTATACGGCTATCCTTACCTCTTAACACATTCCCTATCACAATGGCTTCCAACCCAGTGTTCTACAGGTGGATTTTACGGTTAAATCTACGTATGCTGTAGGATCTTCCCCCCTGTTTTACCTTTAATACCTGATTAAGGCAACCCTGCCACTAAGAGAAAAACACATCGTAGTACTAAATGACAAATGTTTATTTGTCATTTGTAATATCTCAGGCCTCTGTTAACCAACGTGTTACTGCAAGCTGTCAAAGAATATTTTACAAGACTTCCACTTGATCCTGATATCTTATTCTGGGCTTCTTCTGGACTAAGGCTTCTTCCAAATAATTTCCTATTCAACCCTTTTGGTTACACCAGGTGATTTTACTTGCTCTATAAATATGTATAATATTTACATTAGATTTTATTTATTATAATATTTATATGTGTTTGCTTGGTTTTTACCAGTCACCAGACAACTCTAAGATAGACTAAAATTCTTTGGCTGTAATATTTATGCAACAAGGGACAGAAGAAAGCTTTACAGCAAACGTTTATGTTTGTTCCTGAGGCAGAGCCGAAGGAAGAGTTTATAAGACTTCGTAAACTCTCAAAGCCTACAGGCCGAGAACTTACGTTTTTAATCTCTTGAGGGAGATTAAAAACATTTCGGATCCCGAGGCTCTGTCAAGAAAGAGACTAAAATCTTCTATCCTTGTTGTAATTTAATTTTATCAGTGATAGTAAATTAATTTTTTATTTTAATTAATTTCGCAGATTTTCTATTACTTTAAGAGGCCATAAGTGCCTTATCTAAAAGGACTATGTAATGTTATTGGTATCAAACTTTTCAGGACAGTCTTATCTTTAAGCAGAATACAGTTAATATACGCTCCGTTACCTAGTTGCTAAACAATGTGGCAAAAACGAAAAAAGTGCCCTCAAAATGCTATTTTTTCGCTCTATTTCGCTCAAATTTTGCCATTTTTAAACTTTTTATCTGCTCAACCCTCTTTTTGAGGTCCAGCGAATAGGAAAAAAATATTTTAAAAAAAAGTTTCTATTTGGTACACCGATAATTAATTAAAACATTCAATATATAATTTATTCTTGAATGTATTTGTAAGAACCTTTATTGTTGCTGCTTTATATGCTGAAAATGGTTGATGCAAAACCTGCATTCTTTTTCTTTCTTCTCTCAACTATTAAATGTCCTGATTAGACATGTTAAACTGTTTTCGTATTTTAATATTTTAATTTTGTTACTTGATTTGAATTATTTTAGTCCCTTTAGGATAAAATGGATCACTTCTTAATTTAAAAAACATTAGCTAGATTTTGTATAAACCTTTAGCACCATAAAAATGCTAAAACTCGGGTACGGGGTATTCTGATTCGTTACACTCATTCTCCTTGCTTCAAACTCGCTCGTCCTTAGAATATAAAATTGGCTAAATTTATACTGCAACGTGTCTTCGGACTCGCTTCACTTGTCCTCAGATAGTAAATGCATCCGTTTCATTCTCAGCGGTCACCCATACAGCACAGACCACGCTCAATGCTGCTTAATATGTATGTCTTACAAAAATCATGAATATACTTGTCGTATTGAAACAAAACTTAGTGTACTTATTTAATAAGTAAAGGTATACATTTGAATTAAATTTCAACTCAATAGTATCATTTTCAGATTTTTTACATTTTTTTAAAAAACGTACACAAGTCATTCAATAAAAATGTAACTAATGCTGATAATGAGATGAAACTTGTTACATATGGGAGACTAATTTTTGTATGAAATTTCAAATCTCTAGCATTAATCCACTTGGCGCTACGATGATAACAGACACACACACATACAGACAGTCAACTTTGAGAAAATCACTCAGAAGGCCATTAAAACACCTGAAACGGATAATTCCGGTAATAATTTGAGAAAAAATAAGAATAAAGATGCTTATAATTTATTTAGAAATAAGATGTCTGCTATTTTGAGTCGTCATGTAAATATTATCTCAAATTCACCAATTTTTTCCCTCTTACGGTTTGATTTGCGTGATTAAGTTTCATTTTACCTTAACCTTTTATTGAGGTACTCGTAGCGGGACTGCCTACAGAATATATTTTAGATTGATCAAAACTACAGGTTTTAGCACTCATATCTTTTCGATTGATCAAAACTACAGGTTTTAGCACTCATATCTTTTCGATTGATCAAAACTACAGGTTTTAGCACTCATATCTTTTCGATTGATCAAAACTACAGGTTGAGCAGATCTTTTCGATTGACAAAACTACAGGTTTTAGCACTCATACTGTAAATTAATCAAACAGACTATCTATAAGCATTGTATCGAAATAATGGACTGATTATTTGATATCCAGTCTATATAAGACAATATTACACTTCCCAACCTTTCCCTTTACTAAATCTTTTAATAAAACTCATCTACAATTCCAAAATGAATTTCTTCCTTTTCTTCATTTCATAACAACCATCTTTTAATAAGATAACATTCTTTATTACAGTTTAATTGATTAATAAAAATTTATTACAAATTCTTTCCGAGTATTATTTTAATAAAATGAAATAAAAAGGTTAAAAAAATGAAAAAAAACGAGAAAAATAACAAGGTATTAAAAAAAATGTAATTCAAAAAATAACTTTCACTACAAAAGTATCATCTTCGTAGAATGATAGGCTCCTTGTTAGACGAAAGATAATAACGAATGTTGGAATGCACCTGTCATTGTCTGGTCAGCAGTGTCTTCACTTTCACTCCCTCTTGCTTACTGTAAATGGATAAACACGCTTTTCCTCGCTCTGTTATGTGCTGAGCAGTAAATTAAGCATTAGATACTTTTCACAAGCATACAAGATTTTATTAAAACCTTTAAGCGAATTTTTAAGAAAATGAGTTTATAAGGTTGGGGTCGTGGAGGGAGATAGGGGTTGGGGTGGATTTTTTTAGAAGGGCGGGACTCTTTTATGTAGAATATTATATATATATATATATATATATATATATATATAATTTATATATAGCATTTATTACACACAATAGAGTATTTGCATTTTTCCAAAAAAAGACTTTTTTCTTGCTCATAAATTTTAAATAGTATTAAAAGTATAAGTTTTTTTCATTCTAATAGTTTACAGGGTTTTCTTTTATATGGCGTACTTAAAGATAATACATTAAAAAAAATTGTGAAAATACCTATTAATTATTACATAAAGGGTCACACTTGCCAACATTTTTACATTTACAGGTTTTTTGCTGGATGCCATTCTGCATCTTGAGTTCTCTTATTTTAGATTTTTTTTTACTAAAAGTCCTGTACAATTAGTCGAAACTAAAAAACCTATGGTAGTTTAAAAACTAGACTCATACTGCTATCGACTTCACATTTAGCATTTTTACCAGAGCCTTATGACTTTGGCTTGAAACAATTAACATTTTCTGGATTTTGTTCTGTCATTTTTAGCGAATTTTCGTTTTGAGGATGTCGGAAGTTGAGGAGGGAATAAGAGAGATCGATTCCGTTTGGTTTCCTGATTCCAAATATATATGTCTGGCATATGGAATATAATGCCATGTAAGAAGGAAGTAATATCATGTAAGAAGAAATAATATAAAACAACAACAATGTGGCCGCGAAGCGGCCTGTACCAGACGGACCTACAGACCGGCCTGTATTCTATAACCTGGAAATAAAATAAATATTTATACAACCTGGGGTGATTAAAATTAATAATGGACGTTATAGAAATGTTAGATGCGAAACCCATATTGCAGTGAAAGTATAGGACATTTACACAAAAAAAATTTAATGTCAAGATGACAATGTTTTTAGATTTACGAGTAATAATACTTCCTATTGTACTTAAATTCCCCTTTTATAGCATAAATTATATACTTTAATTAAATTTCTAATAATAAATATTTTTTGTAATTTTAAACTAGTTTTGAATATAATTGTCTAAATTAAATTAAGCGGACATTAATTTCAGGTGTTTTTTCTTTCAGATGTCTAAATATAAGAAGGTGGACATTATTTTCATTTTTTTTATAAACGTCTTAAATTAATAGCATGGACATTAATATTCTCAAAACTGGCTTTTTATTGAATGCGTTGACAGATTTTAAAAAAATTCAATTAAGACAACATTTGTTGAATGTAAAATAGATTCTCTTGTTTGATTTATTTGAAGTTTATACACTTAAACTTATTAAAGTAGACTTATGAGATAAGTTATGTGGAGTGTTTGGATTTTTTAAAAGAACATCTTACTACTTATTTTTTAGAGGAACTCGATTCAAAATTTATCTAGACGTAATAAATCTGACGAATCGAAGCACCCTTACTTTTCTTCGCACCTGATCATTACAGTTTAGGAATTTTAATAAATGTGAGGCGTTTGTCAACAAATTATTATTTAGAGTTGCAAAAATTGCATACGAGATAATATCGAGATCTTAATATAAAAATCTCTTAAATATTGATTGTCTCAAAAGTAAATTGAGAAGGAAAGTCATATCCGTCAGTACTTTTGGTGGCGCATTCAAGAACTTTTGCGGCCAATGCATCGGTGAGAGAAATCTAAATAAGTATTTTATATGAATATTAAGGAGTGTCGTAATTGCATTATTATAATATTATTATAGTCCCAAGAGCCGGACTTGAAAAATGTGACTACATCTTTACTATTTTGTGCTACATCAAACCAATTTTTTTTTGAAAATATAACTTAAATTATTAAGAAAAAACAGTCTGCTAATACAGAGTGGAGCCTTCCATATGACTGCGCATGCACAAAATTTTAGATAATCACACAAATTCCAGTTTTCTTGGAATAAGTGGTTCCCTGTGCGTCGAGTACAAAAGATGAAGAGAAATTTTTTTAAAGCAAAACATGTCCTATAAAACGAGTGTTTAAACATCAAAATCGTGTGACTACAACCAAAGTTACGGCTCTTTCAAAAAAACCAAAAAAATGTTAATATATGCAAAATTTCTGTGACATAATATTGGCTTTTTGTGCATTTTTCGTAACTTAACAAGTGTCATACCTTTAGTTGCAGTTATCTGATTTTAAATAAAAATAATTCTGGCGCGGTGGTCCGCATGTCGGGCGAATTTCCTTTGATGCGTGTTTCCGTGCTTTTTATATAAGTTTACAACTACTAAATAAATAATTCCGGCGCGGTGGTCCGCTGTCGGGCGAATTTCATTTAGAATACGTGTTTCCGTGCTAAACAACCATTTTCTTGCTTATGCAAGAACCATGCCCATTGCGTGGTTCCGGTTCATGCTTTAGAACCTAAGCAGTTACTCAATTGTCAAGCACTGCTCGTAACTCATTTTGTCTGTATTTTCCAAAGGAAATGCGCATAACTATCCAGTTGGTTGCACAAAACTATGCCTCTAAAATTAGAAGTACGCTCTATTATTTGCACTAGTTTAAAGCTTAGTTACTTATCTTTAAGCTTAGTCAGTTATCTTTAAAGGTTTTAGCTCATTTCCTTTGGAAAATACAGACAAAATGAGTTACGAGCAGTGCTTGACAATTGAGTAACTGCTTAGGTTCTAAAGCATGAACCGGAACCACGCAATGGGCATGGTTCTTGCATAAGCAAGAAAATGGTTGTTTAGCACGGAAACACGTATTCTAAATGAAATTCGCCCGACAGCGGACCACCGCGCCGGAATTATTTATTTAGTAGTTGTAAACTTATATAAAAAGCACGGAAACACGCATCAAAGGAAATTCGCCCGACATGCGGACCACCGCGCCAGAATTATTTCCTAGTTGTAAACTTATATTAGGTAAAAAAACGATAAAAAATGATCGACCCTTCCAGGATGTGAACCCAGGTACCCTGAGTTTGAGTGGTCGTATTGACTCCGAACCACTGGCATTCATCTCAGAGGCCCAAAAAACATTGAAAACGACACCCTACTCGAAATTTAATTTTCAACGACCGTAATTTTGGTTTTCTATAATTTTTGTGGTTTTTTCGATTTTTAGGTCACTTATAGTGGTTGTATCGACTTCGGACCGGTTTCATTCGATTCAGCGTCTCAAAAAACATAAATATTGACCTTTTTTTGCGGCAAAAAAATTAACCCTGAATTTTGCCGATTTTTTGAAAATTTCGCTGACTCAGCAAACCGGGTTAATGACGTCACAAAAACCTGGTTTTCAATAGGGTTCGTGTCCTCCCGATGGTTGATTTTTGTACCAAGTTTGGTTAAAAAATATTAATCCGTTCGAAAGATAGAGTGTTTACAAAAAGTGTCTAGAAATACATATATATATATATATATATATATATATATATATATATATATATATATAAATATATATATATATATATATATATATATATATAATATATATATATATATATATAATATATATATATATATATATATATAAAAGTTTCAAAAAAGTATTTTTCGTCATAAGGGACCTCTGAAACGGATTTGTCGTGGTCCGAGGTTCGAATTCCGCCATGACGCCTATCCCATTAGGCGAATTTTCAAAGGAAATTCGCTAAAAGCTCGTTTTGTAAGAAATATTATGACATTAAGAATTATTTCTTCATGTTTTCCACTCGACTCACAGGGTCGAATTGCAAGGAAACTGGTATTTGTGCGATTTTCTGATATTATGAGTGCACGCAGTTTGCTCTACAGTATAAAGGGCTCTACTCTGGATAGGAAAAAGCTTTTATTTCATAATTCATAGTATATTTTCAGAAAAAAAAATAGTTTGAAGTAAAACCGAACGAGTCACATTTTTAAGGCCAGGCACTTGTGTTATGAGCAAAGGCTCCTTTTAATCTCAAAAACTTTTAGGATATGTTTAAACCATATATCTTACAGTTATTTGATATTAACTATAACTAATAATCTATAAAAACATATTTTTTTTCATAATAAAAAATGTCATCACTTCTAAACCCACATTTTAATAAATTTAGTCGTGACTGATGCTCTTTTCTTAACTCTTGGAAAGTTTTACTTGATGATGAGGAATTCAAATTTTTTGAAAATAGTTTATTAGCTTAACTTAGAAAGTTAGGTTGGTATATTGCGAGATAGCGCTATACTATTAATCACCAATAAAAAATAGTTTTATTGATATAAATATAGAATATATAAATAAATAAATATAATATATAATATATATATATATATATATATATATATATATATAT
Source organism: Microvelia longipes (assembly GCA_018340805.1). Classification (NCBI taxonomy): domain Eukaryota; kingdom Metazoa; phylum Arthropoda; class Insecta; order Hemiptera; family Veliidae; genus Microvelia; species Microvelia longipes. The sequence goes on along the minus strand of JACMZG010001914.1, from coordinate 170,477 downwards.
ATATATATAATATATATTAATATATATATATATATATAATATATATATATATATATATATATATATATATATATATATATATATATATATATGATTGACTATTGATTATATACCTGCATTGTGTTTTTATATCAATGAAACTATTTTATATTTAATCACCAATATTTATTGGTGAGCAATGATAAAGAAATTACATAATTTTTTTAATGATAAAAAAATAAATAAAAAATTTAATAGGAAAAGTATTATTTTTGCAAAAGAAAATAAGAAACAGGTTTTTCCGTTTCAACAAGAAAAGACCTCCCGAGTGGTTTCCAAAAAGTTGCCTGTCTGTATGTGTGTGTATTATCATCTTAGATACCAATGTATTTAGACTAGAGAGTTGAAACTTAATAAAAAAAGTATTCTTTAGGTCTAGTTGTGCCATTCAGAAATAAATCGTATTTATGATGTCATAAGCCAGCAATAATGACTCAGCTTAAATTTCGCTTAATAACTTCAGCTAAACTAAACTTAAACTTCAGCTTAATTTTATACAACTCGGGAAAATGTTTTGATTGATTTAAATTTATAGCTCACACTCACACGCAGTCATGCAAGTAAACTTAGTATACACTTAGTACTACACAAAACTTAGTTTACTTAAAATACACTGTATGTATACTTTCTTAAAACAAATCGCTTAAAAAATATATAGTTGAAATTTGGTGAAAGTGTTTCCTTTTATATAATATATAAGTTTACACTAAGGTTCGTTTCAATACGGCATGTATATCTACGGTTTTGATGAATTATAAAAATAAAGCATCCTCGAACTAGGTCAGTGCCTGGATGGGTGACCCCTGGGAATCAAACGAATGTATTAACTTTTAGAGGAGGAGCAAAGCGAGTGCTAAGACGTATTGCAATATGATTTTTATATTTTGAGTACAAGCGAAGCGAGTGAAGATGTCCGTATCGAATCCAATGTGGTGTAGAAAAGTTCTAAAGTATCGCGTACCCAATTTTTCTGAAATATGTTGGATATAGTTTGCTCCTCTATGATCCTAATCTCAATAGCTCATTTTCTTTTAGAAATTCTTTAAAAAGAATAGGACAGTACACTACTTCGTTTGGGTGAATGAGCGTCGCAGACACGAGGAACAGCGTAAAAATTGGTTGATAGGAATAGCAAATAGCAACAGAAAGGGATAGGAAGAAGTGCAAAAGGAATTACGAAGGGGTTGAAGACGTTTAGAACACGATAACTTTCAAACATTTTATCGAATTTAAATGAAACTTGGTACAAAAATTGATCTTATAAATTACCAGAACACTATTTTTGATAAAATGTGTATGACGTGATTTACCCTAAATAAAACCTAGAAAAGTCATGAAATGAAACTAATATTTAATACACTTTGACTTCTATGTAAGTTAAATTAAATATAAATATAAATTTTATGATCAGAATTATTTTTAAATTTATTACTTAAAATGTCGTTATTAGGGTTTTTAACCATTATTAGTGATAAAGATCAGTTTATTTATTGATACCTTAGTCAAAGAATTACACGGCAGTTGGGGTTTGTTTTGGACCCTGACACGTTTTTATGAAATAGAACGACTTTCTTTAAAACTTTCCGGCTATCATTAGTCTAAACAGTTAACCTTTTTCAGTCGTCTATAGGTAAAATCATAGAGTAAAAAGCTATATTAATTAACTTCAATGCAAAAGAAAATTTACAATAAACAATTACAATCAATACAACAAAAATACGCGAAAGGAAAGTAGAATTATTAGGCTTAATTGAAAAATAAGAAGAATTGAAACAAAAAGCAATTAAAACAAATTAACAAGAATTGTATATCGTTCAGTGTTGCCGGTAGGGTGTAGTTAAGGAGAAAATAAAGTTAAGAGACAGGCTACACTTTATCACACGCAAATCTTTTATAGACGTAATTCTTTTTAAATCTAATTACAGATATTCTGTCTGGTATGGTCATATAGTTATGAATAACGATTTGAGAATACAAAAGGTGTTTGATTTAATCGGATTAAAGGACTGACGGTGAAGTTAGAGTAATAATAATAAATTCTTTATTTCTAACAAAAAGAAAAGTTTAAAATATTATTAGTAAAATAATAATAATAATGCCTGATTGGAGCCTTGCGGCTCATCAGGGATTAACCCTGCGGGAACCACCTCGTGTGGTTGTGGCAATCGTTACGCTCAAAGTGTATTCTAAAGTTGGCGATGATTTATCTAAACAATAATTTTATTATATTCATTATGAATATAATTGTTGAATGAGGATCAAAAACACACAACCATACCCACCGTCCAAAACTTCTGAAATGTAAAAATTACTTACGCTGGCTCAATTATGCTTGCATATAGTTATGTCAATGCTGGATGCCTAATTGTAAAAAAGTGTATTTTTACAATTGCGCATTTTATTCTGTAACACCAAAATAAAAAGGAAAGAAAAACATTTGAAGATTGAACAAACGTTCACTGGGATATTATTTTAACCTATAAATATTAAAAGTAAAATGAAAGTATAAAAATAATTTTGAATTTCAAATGAACCCCGTATGGAAACTGAGTCAATCATTAGAATATTGTCCTGGTCCGGAACTCTGTCGTGTCATATTTCATACCAATTATAAACCCACTAACGATCAGGTTTTGTCACAACTTTTATTTCGTATTTAAACCAAAAACGAAAAATATTAAAACTTTCATGTAAATTTGTATATAAGAAATATTATGCGCATACGAAAATCAAGTATTGCTAATCAATTGAATTAGTAATTTGCTTTTCACACATTAGTTGGGTTGGAACAAGAAACAAAATGTATTCCGTTAATTTAAAAAAGTATTTTTATACGAAACAAAATTTATTATATTTTAATTAGTTATTTTAATTTCTTTTTTTTTAGCGAAAAAGCGCTAATAAAGTGGGCGTCATAAAACGCTAATAAATTAAAATCTAGTATAGAGTACTTGAAAAATTTTGGTAATTTACTTGAATTATAGTATTACTTTTCGAATTTTTAAAAATATATATATATATTTTTTAAAAAAGTAAGTGATTTAATAAAATGTGCTTTTTTTGTTTCTATGTAAATATGCGTTACAAAAAGTGTTAAACAACTTAAAAAGTTTTGAAACTTTTTAAAACAAGAGGCATTTTTGGCTGCTACGCGGTCTCGGCGCTAGAGGCCGGACACAGCGCCTTCTTGTAGCCCATTGGCGGCCACATGGTTCTTGTCCTATGTCAGTCTGACATACTACTAATTTATATAAGTTTATATAGTTATAGTTATATATATATATATATATATATATATATATATATATATATATATATATATGTGTGTGTGTACGAGATTTACAGATGGAGCAATCTCTATTTTATAACTTTCCTTTGAAACATTAATCAAGTTTATATCGTTGCATACTGCCACGAGATAAGTGAATCTTCAAATGTATTAATTAGTAAACAACGTGATTTGTATACATCATGTTATATATTATATATATAATATATTATATATATATATATATATATATATATATATATATATATATATATATAAAACCAGAACTAATACTGATAATAAAATATAACTTCGTATTTTTGCTAATCATGCACTTATCTGTTAATATGTATAATAAATGTGTAAAAAATTTCAGCCTGGTGTAAACACATTTTAAATTTTTTAAATGCTTAATGACGTCACATATTTTATAAACAATAGGGTTCGGGACATTATTAAGGTTGATTTTTGCACCAAGTTTCATTTTGATCCGAGAAAGCGTTCAAAAGTTATTGTGTCCCATAGAAACGTCTAGGATCAAAAATCTCGTTACACACACACACACACACACACACACACACACACACACACAAATATATATATATATATATATATATATATTATATATATATATATATATATATAATATATATATATATATACACACACCCACATACACATAGGATCATTGCGCTAAGAACTACGATGATAACAGACAAACACATCCACATTCACATAAACACAACTGGCTTTAAAACATCTGGAAACGGCTATTCAGTTAAAATCCCAGTTTCGGATTTCGATTGCAAACACAATAATACTTCTCCTATATACCTACGGTATAAATAAGGGAAATTAAGAATAAATTATAATTTTAAATTGATTCTACCTATGACAATATACGAAATTTCAGATTATTGAAACATTATGTTTGTCATCTATATTAAATTTTGCATTTTAATTCCATAATACAGTAAAAGGTTAAAGAAATTTCTAATAAGGATAGAATTTCTTTTATTCGTACAACTCATGAATATTGTAGCCTTCCAATAGGTCAATCAAAATGTACGTGTTATTGTTTCTATGCAAATTAATACTAAAGCATAACTTAGTTAGATTTAATAGATTTAAAAGTATTGAACTTTTAAAGACAAAGTGCAGGTAAAGCCATAAGGTTATCTATGCTAGAGGTATAAACCTCTAGCATACATATAGAGAGTACTTTAGAAAGGCCTTAGAAATTATTTCATTTACAATTAAATGTTGGGCTGGCATTTGCATATTAAAAGCATATATTTATTTATTGAATTATTATTGATAATTCAATAAATTGTTAATGATAAGTTGTATTATCAAATTATGATAAAAGAGTTAAATTCTTTGAATTATAATAAGTCTTCATTATTCTTGACATTATCAATGAATGTCTCCATCCCTATTTGACTTATTGTGGTTGTGGTCATGGATGGGGTTTGGGTGAGGGGAGGAGTATGGATTTTTGTAATTATGATTTTTTGAATGTTTATGGGGTCATTACTGTGGGTTGTTGAACAATATTGTTCGGGATATTAACAAGGTTGATTTTTGTACAAGTTTCATTTCGATCCGAAAAAATGTTCATTTCGGATCGAAATGAAACTTGTACAAAAATCAACCTTGTTAATATCCCGAACAATATGTTCAATAACCCACAATAATGACCCCATAAACATTTAAAAAAATCATAAATCTTCATATAGTGTTTAGATAAGGCAGCAATTTTTTTACACACGTAATACTCTGTGTGTTTAGCAAAATACGAAGTTTAATTTTATTATGAGCATTAGTTCTGGTTTTTTTGGTTGACATTATATAATAAATAATAATAATAATAATGCTCGTTTAGAGCGTTGCGGCTCATCAGGGATAACCCCTGCTGGAACCACCTCGGGTGGTAGTAGCAACCGTTACGCTCAAAGTGAATTCTAAAGTTGGCGATAATTTATCTAAACAATAATCTTCTATAAACTGAGAGCGTAACCTGGGATGCGAACCCCAGACCTCCGGGGGTGTCAAAGGTCAGTGTAAAGACTAACGCCTTAACGACCTCGGCCACGGAGGCGGCATATTGGTTGACATTACAAAATGTAAAAAAATCTCGATTTTTTTACTACTAAATTTGAAAATGCGCTAATATCGTTGCAGTATACTACTTACATAAACTAGTATAACAGACAGGGCTGAACTTCGGTATACGGTGCACCCTGTTATCAATACTATATATCGATATATTTTTAGTTTAGAGATGTGACGTAGGAATAATCGATATATGCCTTTTCTTTTACGTTTATGAACATATTTTATTATTTTTTTAAATGTTTTTTGTTGTTAGTGTTTTTTTTTTATTTGTTGTAAAATGGTTTATAACTATTTTCATATTTTTTTTATGTTTTTATAATGTTTTAACTATGTTTTCATAAGAATAATCGATGATACACCATATCTTTTTATGTTACGCGTATTTTTTATGTATTTTTGTGTTTGTTATTTTCAGGTTTTTTATTATATTTTTGTTGTTAATGTTTTCATTTATATGTTGTATGGTTTTTTTTAATGTTTTAATTATAATTAATTAACGACGCTGCTTATATTTTAAGTGCTCAGTTCTCGTTTACGTGTCGCGTAACTAAAAATATATCGATATATAGTATTGATAACAGGGTGCACCGTATACCGACGATTTACCACAGACATATATAGGACGCGGGGACGCAAAGCGGCCCCCAGTGCCGAAGGCCTCTTTTTTTCCCTCAATACTAGTACACCCTTAAATTTTTCTGAAATTTGTATGCTTTTTATTTATCACAAACTTACTTATGTTTAAATTTAAAACTCATTAAAAAGAAAGCAAATTAGAAATGTTATGAGTAACCCATTTTCAAACAACAATGGAAAGAAGATCAAATTTGAATATAATGAAATGCGATGAAAGCTTGGTCACAATGAGCCCCTGTAGGTGGTGACATTTACACTAATTATTTATAGTCCGGAACTTCAAAAAATAATTTAAATATATATAAGTAGAACATACAAAAATAATAAAGTTTTACCTACTTTTGTTAGGGTGGGTAGACCGAAAATCCTCTCTTGAATTTTGAACGGTTAGACATTAATAAGGGTGCTTATTTGGTGATGTAGCTAACTTCGGGTGTCCCATACAACAGGGTTGTGCCAAGTGTGGCTCGCGGACCCCCAAGGATCCGCGGACTTGAGATGCTATATGTTGGAAATACGATTTGCTTTCATATTTAATAAAATCAGACAAATTGAAGGTTATAAAAGAAATAGCTTTTTTTGCATGTGATCGCAAAATTCATACAAGTGATTTATCAGGGAACTCTAAAAATTAGAGGTGATTACTGTAAGTTTTTTTAGTTTGTTATAGCGATTTGTTTATAATCTATTAAATCTTATTAAGGTTAATGAAGTTAAACAGTCGTACTCATAAAAACTTGTTCAAGTTACAAATTATATTGAGCATATTTGCAAGCCTAAATTTATAATGTAAAAATCAGAAAATTTAGCGATGAGTGAAAGTTATTTAATTTATTAGTTGAGGGGGGAGGTGTAACGAAAAGAACAGAGTTCCACTAAGTAACATTTATTTATAATGGGGATCCGCGGGGCTCTGAAGATTGCGTATATTTGCCATACAACATAAAGTTTGACGAAAAAAATTAAAAAAAGTCAAATGGAAGGCTTAGGTTTTAGGGATGAATACAAGATATTTTGTCTCTAGCTTATTTAATCTATCACCGCTCTTTTGGCGGGAATAAGTTTCCAAAGTGTAAAAAATGGTCATTTGAAGCTTAAGTGTAGGCATTAAGAAAAAAATTTTGAAGAGTAAAAATGTTGTTTCTTTCGCTTGTCCTCAAATAGTAAATTCATTCCCTTTATTTCCCGCGGTCATTCATCCAGGCATGGACCACGCTCGATGCTGCTCAACTTTTATGATCTAACAAAAACCTTATATATACTTGAATTGAAACAAAACTTGGTGTACATATGTATTACGTAAAGGTATATACTTGTATCAAACACATAATAGAGGATTAATTACTTTTCCTCATTTATACCGAAATACATTTTCAACTCAATTGGGTAATTTTCCGTTTTTTTTAAAACGTACACAAGTTATTTGATAAAAAAACTAATGCTGATGATGAGATGAAACTTAGCACATATGTTAGTCTTATACATGGCTTCATGCGCGCCAAATTTTAAATTTATCGCAATATTTTTGCGCGTTTTATGTTTTATTCCAATTTTTTACTGTCATTATTGCGAAATGACATTAAAAATCATTAAAAATTAAATTCAGAATAGCACAACTTCACTTATAGACTGATATTAGACAAAGTTTTAACTCTCTAGCATAAATATACTGGGCGCTACGATAACAACAGACCCACACACTCGACACACACACATACAGACAGACAACTTTGTGAAAAATACTCAGGAGTTCTTAAAAAGACCTCAAACGGATAATACCAGTGACATCCCGTTTTCGGATTTTTTTTGCAAACACAATACTTTTCCTATATACCAATGGTATAAATGAGGAAAATTAATTAATCCTCTATTATAAAGAACAGACTTTACAGAACATAATCGAGAGAGCTCGCGATTTTTTTAAGTCTTGGTCGCTCTCTTTTATCCAGCAAAAGGGTCACAAAACAATAGTCCAGTAATAAAATCATTTAAAATTGAGATTTTATTCTTACTAACTTGAAATACAGAGCAGGGAGGTTAGCTAAATAATTTAAGATAACCTCGAGCAGTATTATTTCAATTATTCTAATGTCTATATTCGAATTCCTAATGTCTTAATTAGTTTGTTCCCTGACCCCAATGTCATTTCATCTTCGAATTAAGTTTTTTTAACATTTAAGTTGTTGATTTTCTCTTTTTGTAAAGGATCATTTGGACTTAGTTTTAAAACTTTATTTGTCCATTAAAAAAGTTCTGTAGGCTGTTGTTTTAAAATTGGGTTGATTTCAAGAAAATTAACTTGTTAAAAAAACACACTATCGTTTTCATTTTGATGTCTTACTTATCTGACTGTAAGAAAAAACTTTTCTTCGATTGTATAAAAGATTACGCTTTCTTTCTTAAGAATTTTCCGTCGTTCCTATATGCTTGTATGAATTTACATTCTTTAATTTTTTAATTGGTTTTAAGAACTAGCTATATAAGTAGGTACAATATTTTTTGTCTAAATTAAGAATTATAAAATTTGACTACACTCTGACGAATTAGCTTTTAGTGGAAGTTCCATAAAGATGTGTGAAACATCATCACACTATGAGTGGATTCGATTTAGTGCCACAAAAACATAAAAAACGATACTCTACTAGAATTTTTTCCGACCTTTATTTTGGTTTTCTCTTATTTTTTACGGTTTTCGACTTTTAAGTCACTTAGAGTAGTCGTATTGACTTTGGATCAGGTTCATTCGGTTCAGTTATAATCTGTCTTAAGAATAATGACGGAGCATAATGGAAATTTGAAAAGAGGAACAGGTAGAACAGCCTTAAAGGGATACTAGAGAAGACCAGAGATTTTCAGGTATATCGTTTTCGTTGTTTTTTCGGTTGCTGAGTCATATCAAACAGGCCCGGTGTGGATAAGACTTTTCAAAGCCTGGGTTGCTGCGTTCCATCTTGGTACAGGCACTAATCATTCATTCTAATTTAATTCAAAATAATTTTAGCGCGGAGGTCCGCAAGGTGAGCGAATTTCTTCTTTTTTCCTACTTATTAATCTAATATTTGCTTAATTTTTCGGTATATATTTTGTTAACCTGTGTATGTATTTTTAAATTTTTCAAAGAAAATGCGCTAACAACTAGCATAAACTGAGCTTTAAATGAGTGCAAGTAATGCTGTGTTGTGAAGTGAAGAGTATAATCTATGCAACAAATATGTGCATTTTTATAGCATAGCATTTTTTTATTTTCTTGTAAAATAAAAAAAAAATCAAGTTGTGACGTCACTGCTCAGGTTAACAAATATATACCGATAAATTTAGCAAAAATTGAATTGATAAGTAAAAAAGGGCGTATTTTAAAGAATAATGGAATTATTTATAAATTAGCTAAAAAATTAAATAAATATTCCTAAAGGTGTTATTGAAATTCTAAAATTACAATTACACATTTATTAATATTAATATAACTCCCCCACGTTGGATTATACTCTTTATTCATAGCAGACGTGTAAATATATCTGTAGAAAACTCAATCCTACCTTATTCCAAAATTTTACTATTTGAACCCATTTAATCTGCAGTCGTATCCATTCAAACGTCATTGAAGCCTAACCATCTATTAGATACTATTCATTTAACTCTATAATCTTCCTATAAATCACAGAGAAAACTAGAAAACTAAAAAAAATCCTTCATTTCGAATATCCAATGTTGCCTTAAACCATTTCAATTAAAGAAGAAAGTTTTTCTTCAAACATTATATTGGCATCATTGTCTGTAAATTACTGAACCACTTGACTCACTTTTCTTTCCTAATTTTAATACGTTGGACAGTTGTTGTTTCTATTGTATATATTTTTTATTCAGTTATAATTTATTGATAAAATACAAGAGAAATAACTGTATTATCTGTCCGAGATAGTTCGGATAGAAAGATGCACTTCTTATTTGTTTGTCTAGGTCAGTAGTCAACCATTTGAAGAAACGGTGTTTTATTGTTATATTTTATTTGATTTTAATACTAAAAGTATAACGAAGGAAGAAACTATCCATCCAGAGATTCATTAGAGATGAGTTTTGTGTATGTTTAGCTTCTTTAATATTTTCTATAATAATAATACATAATACAAGAAGAGGTAGAGATGAGAACCACATAAGGAACAGTACGGTACCAGTATCTGAACGACTTTTTTCTACACGAAAGCAATCGTTAAGTGTTTTGAAGGCACTCTAATGTACGCATAGACGATTCTTCTAGACGGCTTCATATTGTTCCGTCGACAAATCTTTCCGTCGACTGCTGGCCATCTAAATTTTCGACAGTAAGGATCCACGCCATACCCAGAATCAAACTACATTTACCAACCGTTTCTTAATACCTGTGTTTTCAGAACTACTAATATTCACTTAGAGTCCAAGAGCCAGACATGAAAAAATGTGACTCATTTTTTACTACTTCAAACCAATTTTTTTCTGAAAATATTTCCTAATTATGAAGAAACAACATAGTCTCCCTATCCAGAGTGGAGCTCTTCACATGATGAAAAGCGCATGCTCAATATTTTAGAAAATCGCACTAATTTTTATATTCTTGAAATAAGTGGTTCTCTGTGGGTCGAGTGCAATACATGAAGAAACATTTTTTAAAGGTAATATAACGTCTTTTAAAATAAGTGTTAATCATCAAAATCAAATAACTACAACCAAAATGTTGGCTCTTTCAAAAACACCAAAAAATGGTTAATTTATGCAAATTCGGCGAATTTCTTTGAAAAAATATTGGCTTTTTGGGCATTTTGTGGCCATTTAAAAAATGTCATCACTTTAGCTGTCATTATCTGATTTTGACGGAAAAATATTCATTTTTTAGAACTGAATCGGCTTTAAAAAATGTCCTCTTCATGTTTTGCACTCGACGTACAGGGAACCACTTATTGCAAGAAAACTGAAATTTGTACGGTTTTCTTATATTTTGAGCAAGCGCATTCATATGAAGAGCCTCCACTCTGGATAGGCAGACTATGTTTTTCCTTCATCATTTAAGTTATATTTTAATAACTTTACTTTTTATGACTAGGCAGAAGCTTTATTAGCTTTAATTTATTGACAGTTTTCAATATTTTTTTTTGTCATCTCAAAGTCATATTAATATTTTAATATGATGTGATTGAAAGATTTAAAAACTTATTGACTTAATGTTTAAATATTTCATCTAACTCCATCAATATGACTTAAATCCGTCTTACATGTTTTAAATCCTACAACATCATGCCGCATTATAAAGGCCCTGTTCAAATAATATGATTTAAATATTTTATACTAATAATTATCATTTTAAGTTTTAAAATAAATTAATCAGGCTTTACATAAATAAATATAAAGTTAAATCGTTGTAAGTTAATTTTAGCGAATTTTCAAAAAAATGAGCTTATGAGGATTGGGGTAAAGAGAGGGCATGGGAGAGAGGACTCGCTGATTAAGAACACACACTGTATATATATATATATATATATATAATATATATATATATATATATATATATATATATATATATATATTATATATCTAAGCTATGGTAAAACTATTATAGAGAATACAAATTTATTTATTTATTGACAACAAACGGACAATAAATAATGCTCATAGTTCTTCTTCTGCAAATGGACTTATTTCTTAAGCTTTAAACACGTTATTAGAGAAAATAGATCTACCTACTACACTTACCAAAATAATTCATTTTTTTTATTACAAACCTGTGCATAGTAAGAAAACGCCAAATATGGAATATTGGAATGAATATGGAATGAAAATATGGAATGAAAATATGGAATTCTCCTTATTAAATGACGAAGACGACATGACTACAACATAAGACTAAATTAAGTCATCACATGGTCTAAAATTGAAAGATTGTGATCTAATAATCATCCGTCCCATTTATGAATCTAGAAAGTATGCTAAGAAAATTCTGAAAAGAATGAAACAATAATATTAATAACTTATAATCAAATACCATAATAATAATACAAATTTTAAAAATAATATCAACACCAACAACGTCTTACCACTAAATTTAAACTTTATTTGCAGAGCCGGCTTTCGGCAATAATGCCATCTACAGTGCCGTGTGGATGTTGAGTCTTTCAATTCATGGAATCTGACTCAACATTCTCACCACGGCACTGTAGATGGCATTAATGCCGAAGCGGCTCTGCAAAAAAGTTTAAATTAGTGGAAAAACGTTGTTTGGTGTTGATATTATTGAAGAAAATTCCACTGCGTTTACTGAAGTTATTAAATTTTAAAAGTTTGTTTTGTGGACTTATAAAAAAATAAATAAAAACAGATTAATTAATTTTATTAACTAATAATAATAATATAATAATAAAATGTTAATAAAATGAACGTATTGTCTGTGTGTATGGAATGAATTTATGTGTTATGATACTAATTGAGTCTTTGGTAAAAAACCATAGCAATAAAAGAGCACACGCGCACCTAATAAACAGAATTTTCTTAATTTCACACTCTTTAACAAGCTGGCTACCATAAAAATATTTTCTAGGCATTTTTAATTTCTTTTTGACTATCTAATAAAAAGGAAGGCATAAAATATTTGGATCAAAAGTTATTATAGCCTTTAATAGAAAGTCTTTCTTTATGAAGATTTATTTTAAAGAAAATCAATACACATGTTATTCTATAATTCGAAAGGAGAGTTTTTTAAAGGTTCATTAATAAGTTATAACACTTTAATTTATTGTTTTTTTCAGAAATTTATTATAAGAAGAATAGTCGATTAAATGCTATTTGATGTATTGATTGATATATCGATAGATCGATTTTTACTAACTTAAGTGTGACTATTAATAAAGTAGCGATGTATAGGCAGAGAAGAAGTCTGTAAAGACCGACTGTAGAATAAGAAGGATTTGTTTAGGCCCCAAAAGTGGTCTTTTCACTCGGGTTCATCCTCCTTTCTAAAGATTTAAAAAATAATCGATCGATTATTTATAGACTCGGCACAATTTGGTAATTTAAAGAACTAAAAAAGCTAATTTTAGAAGTAACATTTTTTAATTACTTTTTTCGTATTTAGATTTAGGAACAGTTTTTGATTGAAAAGCAAATATGTGCCGTAGTTATGTATTGTGTACTCTGCGTATGTAATATTAATAGGTAGTGGGTATCTTTAAAAATTGATAATCAAACTTTGATTCTCAAAGCATATTATTAACTTAAAAGTATTAAGAAAATTGTTTAAGATATAATCCTAAAGTTTAAAACTTAAGTTAGTTATTCTCACCTTGCAACTGACCTATCTTGATTAAAAAACCGTTGCGACAAGACTCATTATAACCGGCAAATTTTAGAAAGTACTTCCCAAAAGCATCATTTACGATATTACTTGCCAAAAAAGTTTTAAATGAATGATTCTGGGTTCTTCGATACTTCTCAGGGGACCAGAGGTTATCTTGCAGTACCATTTATCAAAGATACGTTCCTGTAATTATTTTTTTTCTACGGAATGTAGTAACACGGCGGTTTACTTTAATAATTTGAAAGGTTTTGTGGGTCCCTGATAATTTTTTTGTGTCCATTTGTTCGTTTAGATGTCCTTTTTTTGAGATGTGAAACACAGCATTAGTACAGAAAGAGGGGCTGGAACCCCTCGGAAACAAATTTGACACCATGGACGACAAATTTTAACCTTTTAAAAATCACTTTTAGTTTTACGTGTAATCAAATATTTAAAAAAATGTCCCAAATATTTAAAGAAATAAGTAATTTTCTCTGGTATCCCAAAAAAGTTTAAGAAAATTATTTATAAAGTTATGAGTCCTATGATACTCAAAGATCTTCTATAAATGAACTCCGGGCCAATCCGATAATAATGAATACGAAGTGACACTCCTGACGTTAGAAAAAAATAGAGGATAATTTTTCATATTGCAAAAACACATAGGATATGCTTAGAAGTTTAGACATTTTTTCCTTGCTTCTTTTTTTCCTGGCCCCGGCCTATGAGATCTGGCTATGGGCCCAGTGAGATGAAACAATGAAGACACAAGTTGTAAGTTATTAATAAGGTATATCGGGTTGCGTCGTGACGTAGCCATGATTTGTGAAATTCGGCAGCTTGTAGGCAAAATATTAATTATTACTAAATAAAACGTTCAAATACTGATACGAAGTAAAAGTATTCCAATTAAACTAATTTAAAACAATTTGAGAAAATCTTTTCTTTAATTTTATTCAATTTCTTAATATCCCAGTCAGTATGAGATCATTTTAAACTTAATGTTTATTTCATGCTTTCTTATTTTCTTGCTACATTACTTATACTGTAATCATCATCGAAACAAATTTAATAAAAAAAAGCAAAAACATCGTATTAATCAAATAATTCGATTACAGATCGATTCATTTTTTTATTAAATTTTTATACTTTCACCTTTTTCTTAATAAAATGATCATGATATTCTTTATTACGATATCATCGTAATTTCTCATCAAAATGGTTCGAAGGTCAAATAGAAAAAATAAAAATTATAAAAAAAATCAGTCCAGATTTTGTTTTAAAAGCTATATTTTGGTACAAGAAAGGTAATGCTGTGGTTATTGGGAGTTACTTGATACCTTTCATAACCTTTCATCTTAAGTTTTCAGTAGCTTGCGGCTTTATTTTGGACTTTCTTTGACTTTGCTTTCACTCGAGTTTTTTAAATATTTTTCGATATGGGTTTGGTTTCTTATTTCATCTATTATCTGAAAGAAGGTAAATTTTGTAATAGAAAGTACAGAAATTAAGGTACCAGACATGCGTACTTTTGAACTTTTCTTTTGCTGGCTTGCTGTTTTGTAAAAATATAATTGTAGCCCATTCTTAGTTGTTAATAAGTCATTGAATACTATGTAATCTGGCGAAATAACGAATGTGTTCTATAAAATCGATCCGTACGTGTAAATTTACCTATTTAAGTTTATATATTAAAACTACTTCTGAAGAAGGCCTAATTTACGGCCGAAAGCTAAAACTTGATGTTTTTATACCTATCTGACTACTACCTAATAAAATTATCTTGCTTACCTATTTCTATACATAATAATCTTAGGTACATTAAGTTTTGAGAGCTCAGATTCAAATTTAGTTAAATCCAAGAGTTTTACTTGGGTTTAGTTACACCCAAGAGTTAGGTTTAGTCAGATCCAAAAGTATTACTGAGGTTTAGTTACATCCAAGAGTTTTACTTGGGTTTAGTTACATCCAAGAGTTTTACTTGGGTTTAGTTACATCCAAGAGTTTTACTTGGGTTTAGGTTACATCCAAGAGTTTACTTAGGTTTAGTCACATCCAAAAGTATTACTGAGGTTTAGTTACATCTACTACATCAAGAGTTTTACTTGGGTTAGTTACATCCAAGAGTTTACTTGGGTTAGTTACATCCAAGAGTTTTACTTAGGTTTAGTTACATCCAAAAGTTACTGAGGTTTAGTTCATCTAAGAGTTTTACTTGGGTTTAGTTACATCCGAGAGTTTAACTTAGGTCTGCTTACATCTAAAAGTTTTACTAAGAGTTACATTCATTTTCTCAATAAATATTAAAGACTCTATTTGCGTCTCTCTTTATATAAATATATAATTGCACTTTGTGCCTAGGAGTTTGTCGAACATAAATGCCATAAATCTTAAGAATTATTTATACAAACGGAGTTTTTTTTTAATTAATGACTCTTCTTGAATATAATTGACCCACTTTTATATTATTTGTTGTGGTCACAAATTTTCCACCTTTCTATTAGTAATTCTTATTTACTAAAAAAGTAATTTTTTATTAAAAGATAATAATATTGGCGAACCTGATTTTAAAATAATCACTCCTAAAAAGCTAAATCAAAACATACTTTAAATCAATTATGGATTTAAATAATTATTATTTATTAATTTGAATTTACAACATCCATGAAGCATCTACATAATTACAAATAAATTAAGAAGTAATATCAAATAATTTAAATTTGAAATTTAACTTAAATTGTTCGCTTTGCGTTCTTTATTTAATAACATATTATTAAATGTTAGTATTTTTTAAGAGGGCAATTTAAATGTTTTATATTGATGTTGAAGAAGCGAAATATGTGTCTGAATTAAAGATTGGTTAAATGTGATAATTCTGAAGTAAATCATAACTTTTAATTGGTAGTTTCTACTGCAAGTACTTCCTGGAGGCAAATGGGCATAGATAATTAGTACTTACTGCTTAGTAAAATATATAAGTACGACTTCAACTTGATTTAGTAGTGTTAAAATTAGAACAAGAACACAAATTTAGATATAAGCTTTCATGATAACTATATCTTTTCATGTCCCATTATTTTAGCTGGGTTGGTGTCGAGTCTTGTCTGTCGTGTAAGAAGGGAAAGCTCTCAAGTTTTAACTGCCTTGAAGAAATGAATTATTGTCTTAGTCTAGACATGATCTGGTATAATGCTATTGCTGATCGGCTGCAAAAGGATTTTTCAAGGCTAAAGATTGACTTGATAAGTATTTGGCAAGAATATAATTATGCGAGAGGGACCTAGGAAATGTAACAAGCAAAATACATCTGGGAACCGTTCCATCATTCGACATTTTTCATCATCGTTACATTTCCTAGGTGTCTCTCACACAATTATATTGTGTCAACTACTCATGTTTTGCAGAACTCGGTAGTATCAAATTATATATGTTTTTCCTTGCCAAGCATAAAGGTGGTAAGAGAGCACCGCTCGTCTCTGGTAAATACTTAACATTATATTCTTCGTAATTTGAATTGAAGGCTAGATTGAGTTCAGGCTCTGTCGGCGCCTTGATGTGTTTGGCGTAACGAAACACTTGGGACATGGCATTATGTCGAGCCATCAATGACGACGAGTGTCGAATGATGGAACAGTTCCTAGACGTCACATTGCATTTTGCTTTACCTGATGTCTCTCGCACTATTATATCGCGTCTACTATTCATGTTTTGCAGAACTTGGTAGTATCAAATGATGCTTGGCAAGAAGTTCAATTCAATTGACAAACTAATTGCAGAGTGACTCTGCTATAAAGTGACTCTGCTCATAATGAAAAAATTCTTATAAGAATAATAATAATACTATTCTTCATTTCATAAAATTATTACATTGACAATAAATAGTATAAAAATACATATTAGAATTTTTTATTTCTGGTTCTGTTTAATTTTTTTTTTACCTGCTCCTTTTTTACGTCTCCAAAAAAGCAATACTGCTTGAACATGGAGATTAAGTTGTAAATATTAAATATTTCTATTTTTTTACTTCCTTATAAATGATATCTCCATATTATTTAATAAATTTATAGTTATAATTTTATGATTTTTTGCTGGCATGTTTCAAGTAATTATTTTAGTTTTGATTAAAATAATTATTTCTCTAAATTTTTTAAATAATTTCTTTCCTGAATATATACAAGTTTAAGAAGAAATAAAAATTAAAAAGTAATAATTAAATTAATAAAAAAAGTTAAATACATAAAATCATTTTGTTAAATTCAATTTGTATCTTAAATATTTTGTGATTGACTTGTGATAGAGAAGTATATCTCCTGCTTCTTATAGGCGTAGTAAATTCTTCTTCATAAAACAGTCATTGGAAACATTCTATAAGAGATTGCATTTAGAAAGTGACCATTAGGAGAGGAATATTCAAGAGAGTGTTTATTCCTAATCACCCTAGTGAGCTTCCGCCGAGGAATTTAAAACCGATTAATATATAGAAGCAATGATGCTATAATAGACCCGAGTTTTATAGATCTACTTTCTTTGAACTCATAGTAACTTAAAAAATTGTAACTTTTTACGATTTTATTTATATTAGTAATTAACGCTTGTTAAAGACAGAATTAGGAGGAAAACAGCACATAAAACTATGACAGAATTGGAGGAAAACTGACACATAAAACCTATGAAGAATTATAGAGGAACGCACATAAAAGCTATGGCAGAATTAGGAGAAAACTGAAACAAAAAACTATTGAAAGAATTATAGGAGGAGAACTGCACATAAAAGCTATATTAGGAGGACAACTAAAAAACACTAAGAACTGCACATAAAGACTATGAGAATTAGGAGGAAAAACTGAACATAAACTATGACAGAATTAGGAGGAGAACTGCACATAAAAACTATGACAGAATTAGGAGGAAAACTGAACATAAAACCTATATGAGAATTAGGAGAAAAACTGAACATAAAAACTATGACAGAATTAGGAAGAAAAGCGCTCATAAAAGCTATGATATTTTTAGTATTGTTTACTTTTTCAAACCTAGCACTATAGGTATAAGGAAATTAATCCTTTTAGGCTTTATCATGACGTTCTGATTAATTTTCATCATGCTGTGTGTGTCTGTTGTCTGTCTGAGCATATATCCCGCTGTGTTTATGCTAGAAGGTTGAAACTTGACAGAAAATTTAGACTTAAGGTCTAGTTGAGCTGTCGGAAGATATTTTTCAGACTAAAATAACCTATTTTGCTGAATCATCAAAAACATTCTTTAAAAATCAACAATATGTACGATAAAGTCAAAATTTTACAAAAAAGTGAATCTATTGTGAATCAATATTTGAAAATATTGACTATTACATCTTCAAACTTCAACGTCCAATAAATTTTATTTATTTTACTGATTTTTGACGTTTTTAATATATTTTCAGATGGGGAAACACATAATGAGCTAGAAGTGAAAATTCCATAGCTGTTCAACTTTCAGTTTGTAAGTTATTGGCAAACTTAAATATTTATTGATATGACACTTATGAAAATTTTTGTTTACCATAGTCAAAATCATGAATTTTTAACGCATAAAATTTAAATTAACAAAGCATATGGAAAGATGTTAAAAATTTATAAGGTGCTTCAATTTGATGTAGCAAATCAAATGTATTCGGAGGTTATAACCCGACTTTTTTTTATAAAAGACGGTTGGCATCCTTGCAGGAATCGGTATACGCGGTTAAAATTTATATTTCCTTATTAATTCCTGCAACAACGTCAATGCCGGACTATAAACTAACATGAAAAAACATTGATCCATTCAATAAAACCCTCCAATTGAATCACCTTATAAATTCTATCTGTGACAGTCAATGTCATTAATTATTGTTTTTCTTATTTTCTATATTGAATTTGACATTCACTGACATAATTCAAGAATTATCTAAGTTTCTCGCGGAACTTCTTTAAAAGAGCAATCAAGCGAAGATATAAGTTGTAAAGTTAATAAATGTTTGCTTTGTTAAAAGTTAAAAGTTGATTTTGGTAAGCTAAGATAAGATAAGATAGCGCGTCAAGTCCGCGACACTATCAGTTTGTTCATATGGTACATTGATAAAATATAGTTTCATGCTTTAGGGTAGATAAGGAAAAAAACGACTCGTATTTACTGCCTAGTTGTGTTGTACTATTTTGGGATTAATTAAACTTAAAACTATCATATAAAGGTGCACTTTGTTCTCATACAATGATGTATAGTTTTTAGTCAGCCCTAAGAGCTTTGTAGCTTTGTTCAGGTCCGTCTTCAGTCTACTAATATTATTTGTCCTGGTGTACTGCTTGGTTTGTGGTTATGGAATTCTCTAACTATATGGCAGGTTTGGAGTATTACAGATTATTGCATATTTATTTAAAGATATTCAAGGTTTAGTACCTTAAGGCTGGTATAGAGATATTTATGTAAAGATGTTCTGAGAGGTCTAGTAACTCAAGGCTGGAATAGTGATATTTATGTAAAGATTTTTTTAGAGGTTTAGTATCTTAAGGCTGGTATAGAGATATTTATGTAAAGATGTTCTGAGAGGTCTAGTAACTCAAGGCTGGTATAGAGATATTTATGTAAAGATGTTTAGAGAG
The DNA here is from genome assembly GCA_018340805.1 of Microvelia longipes. NCBI lineage: Eukaryota > Metazoa > Arthropoda > Insecta > Hemiptera > Veliidae > Microvelia > Microvelia longipes. The sequence goes on along the minus strand of JACMZG010001914.1, from coordinate 150,502 downwards.
GTTTAGTGAATTCAGGCTGATATAGAGATATTTATGTAAAAATGTTTTGAGAGGTCTAGTAACTTAAGGCTGGTATAGAAATATTTATGTAAAGATGTTTTGAGAGGTTTGGTAACTTAAGGCTGGTACATATTGAGATACTTATGTAAAGATGTTCTGAGAGGTCCAATAACTTAAGGCTGGAATAGTGATAAATATGAAAAGATGTTTTGAGAGGTTTATTAACTTAAGGCTGGTATAGAGATATGTAAAGAGGTATGTAAAGATTTTCTGAGAGATCTAGTAACTTAAGGCTGGTTTAAATATATTTAGGTATTATTCCGGTGCTGGGTATAACAATGTGTACTATAATTAAAGTCATAATGATCCAAAAGTTCTTGATATCTTATAATTACATTTATTATTGTTATTATTATTATATTCTGCATCTTGATAATCTTTTGCTCTGTTTTTACCAAAGATTTTACGCAATAAGTTAAGCTTAACATTCTATTTGGACCACCATCATTTATTGAGATATGCGTCATGACTAAAGTTCTTAATCAAATACATCAAAATTTATGACAATACAATTTCATCAGAATGTAACACAAGCCGTAAATTTGCATGACTTTCACCTCCAAGTGACTTATTGACAAGTTATTTTGACAATTATTAATAAGACATGTTTTATGTATTTATTTGAGAAAGTTAATATGTATGACAATCCTTGACTTGGTCTTAGTAATTGTTTTCTTTTCACTCTTGATTGTAACTGTGAGTCAATACCACTTGGGACCATCATTCCCTACCTACTTACTACTTACATGGCTTTCACTGATCTTTTTAATTATACTAGTATTATCCGCGGAAGTATGACTTCATTAAGGAGGGTATGTAAACACAGAGATATTATTACTAGACAGGCCTATTAGACCAAGAGCCCGGGGTTTTGTTAATAAAAAGTGTAATGGCTGGAACCGGTCTCAATTATTCGTAAATACCTTTCTGAACAAGGATCTGCAATTCTGCCGACTCGTATCGGATGGGTGTCCCAGGCAGAACCTTTGACCCCTAAAGTGCGTTCTGCCTGGGACACCATCCGATACGAGTCGGCAGAATTGCAGATCCTTGTTCAGGAAGTATTTACGAAAAATTGAGACCAGTTCCAGCCATTACACTTTTTATTAACAAAACACCCCTGGGCTCTTGGTCTATATAGTTTAAATTTTGAAACATCGAAAAAATAACCTGACCACCTTCGAAATATAATAAAAAAAATCAGTATAAAATTACTATAACTTATATATTGGAACGTTACAAATACAAATCATAACACAAACAATTTGCTAGAAATTGTAGTAAATTTAATAATTATAACCTTAACTCACTCTTGAAGGAGGTTTCAAAGAGGTTATACAGAGCCCCTGAGAGCCCAAAAAAGTTGTGTCTGGCCTCTTAAAATGTAAAGGGTAGATTATGCAAAATCTGGGTAAATATACCATAGCTAGCTTCGTTTACCAAACCCTTATTTTTACAATCGACTTTCACATGTTGTCTATGGAACCCCAGATGCCACGGAAAATTCGTTTTATAATATCAAACCGTTTGTAGCGCATTGAAGAAAAAACCAATGAGCTTATGAGGTTGCTGCCAAGGAAGAGCAGAAAGGGGAAAGCTGGTTTTTCTGGAAGGGGGTGACTCTCTGATCATGTCATATATTATGAGAGTTGAATTCTCCTTATGGTTCCTCATTATGTTCAGTAATAAAGAAAGGACACTTTTAAGTAAAATTTTTTTTTTTCGAATGTTTAAGTTATACTAAGACTATATTTTGCCTTCTCATCAAGGCATAATCATGTCTCTTAATAATTACATTGATTAAATAAATCTAAAGTGAGCCAAAGGCTATTGTCACAAAATAAAAGAAAATTAAAAATGACTACATATCTATAACACTTATTAAAGAAATAAGTGCATATAACAATCATTACTATTATTATACAATTACAATTATTATTGTTATAATAATTTTCATAATAATTATGATGATACCCCGGTTTCAAAATTTAGATCTAACACAATACATCCCTTATACCCTATACCCTAATACCTAGAGTATTAGGTATAGGAAAAAATGTAAAAACCGTCTTTCAATCTCAGCCTATTAAAACTTTTTTTAAACATTTATTCAAAATTAAAACATTTTTTTATTTAAAAAAGTATTTCGCTGAAATAGAATAATGCTTATCATAATTTTAATATATTTCAATCTAAATTTTAATACTAACGAGATGAAAGATATATGTTAAGTGAAAGTTATATATTTATATATAGGCATATATTATAGTAATGAGTGTTGAATTAAAGCGCTAACAGAGCGGCATCGGTAAGGATACAAAGCGATTTCGAGTCAACACCTGTAGAGTGCGCTGTACATTAACCTATATGAGTAAATAACTTCTTTTGGCTTACGAGGTGTTAAAATTAGTGGAACTTACAAAATAATTTTTTTTTTCAAAAAAATATATTTCTTCTTATTGGTATACATTTTTACGTTTCCTCATTTATAAGTTAACAATATAGATGTATAGTGTTTTGTACATCAAAACACTATACACTTGTGTGTTTTGTGTAGTGTTTTGTTGTGTGTTGTGTTGTGTAGATGTTTTGTGTTTTGTATACAGGGACAGTGATACAGCAAAAGTTTACAGTATCACTAGTAATCGTCATCGAAAATCCGGCACTGCATTCCTAATAACTTACTTTATTATTCGGATAACATTTTGACCATTGGTAGATTCATGTATTGGTAGATTCATGCCTGAAGGGCCAGCATTGCTTTTCGGTCTTCATATCAATCGTATCCTGTCATGTTATGATTAAACATATATCAATGTTTATAACATTGATATAAACTTCTTAACAGAACTTAGCAGTAACTTAGATCTAGCCGAAGAAGGATCCAACCCTTCAATTTACTTAAGTATTAACACCCAAAACAAAACACTATACATCTATATTATTAACTTATGTCGATCCAATGAATATAAATATGACAATAAGCTATCATTTTAACAATAAAGTTAGTCTATACCAGAGATTATAGATACTTAAACAGTAAGACTGCCGACTCAATGGTGGGAAAATTTGGATTCCGGTCAACACTAGCGCGGCGGGGGACCTACCTTTAAACTGAGTGGACGTGGAAACATAAAGGTACACTCTAAGAAGTTAGATTACCACTATAGAGTACTTTCAGGACTGGTCAAGCCAATTGGAGTTTTGAATTAAGTCCACCTAATTGGCATACATCCCGAAATAGGCGTGCTTTTATAGATCTTGAAGAAAAATTATCAAATTCTTTAATTAATAGAAGCAATTTTTGGTGTCCCACTTCTTCAAAACTTAAGCCATTCTCTCAGAAGCATTGTGCTCATTTTTCAAGCTTTCTTTAAAAAAAAAAATATTTCCGAATATAACACTGAGTAGGTAGAATATTGGTAAAAGGCTAACAAGCCGCGAAGTCTCAAAGTAGGATATTAAATTAATTTAAACAGGTTCTATTTATAGGTGGTGATGAAACTTAAAGCAATATATTCACAGTTATCTTTTACTCATAAAACGTTATTGAAAAAAATACGGGCTAAATAATCCTTCTGTTAAGTTGACTAAGCAATTTATCTCAAAAACTAAATTTTGAATGACTCATTTAAAGAACTAAGGTGAGCGTTAATGGAGTTCATCTTAATAAAAGAGGAAGAAGTCTCTCCACAAAAATATATTTCTTTATAGCAAAGCGCTTTCAACCAAACAAGAGGTCATCATCAGTGCTAGCCTAACAAACAAAATAATACAATAAATCAGAAAAATAAGAGAAAGCTAATAAAAAAAATAAATAAATAAACAATCGAGTAAACCAATTAAAAACACGAGTAAAAAAATAAAAAAGTATCATCATGAATAATTTAAAAGTATGACCTTTTTAAAGCCCACCATTAAATCGGGCTTTCATTTTAATTTTGTTTCGATTCGCGTTTCAAAGTCTGTGGCAGCACCACTGTCGCTGATAAGAAATTGATAACAGGAGGGTGATCAAAGTGAAAATTGGTATAGGATTTCATAGTTTTTCTTACTTCTGACAATTCACCTTAATGTAATTTAATTAAATTAATTTGTTGTTGTTTAAACTAACTTAAACCACTATTTTATTGGAATAACCCTTCTTAATCAGTTGTAAGGAGTATTTAAATTAAATAACAACATACTGATTTTCACCATTATTGTGTTTTATTTATTGTTAATAATTTTATTTATTCGCTAAAATAATTCGTATCCCACATTTTTTGTGAAATTTTTCTTAAAATTAGTTGTTACAAATATTTAAATTAACTGATAGGATATTGTTTTCAACAATTCTGTTTTATTTTCTTTATTGTTTTGAAATGTTTATTTTGTGAAATTTGTAGGGGAAGTTGTGGATAGGTAATACAATTTTTTTGCGTTACCTTTTTAGCTATTTAATAACATTTTTTAATAAGGTTAATGGTAAATACCAGCTTCAAAAAACGAACTAATCCTAACCTAAAAATAAGATGAAATTATCTAGCTAAGAAAGGTTCTTACTTAATTTAAGAAATAGCTGAACTGACCCTAGTCTAATCCTAGTGATAAAAACGTGATGGCCGATTCTATTTTTACTTTTCCTTATTTATACCGTAGTTATATAGGAAAAAGATTGTGTTTGCAAAAAAGTCCGAAAGTGGGTTGTCATCGGAATCACCCGTTGCAGGTGTTTTTAAGACCTTCTAAGTGGTTTTCACAAAGTTGTCTGTATGTGTGCGTGTATGTCTGTTATCTTGGCAACTCCCAGTGTATTTATGCTACAGAGTTAAAACTTTGTACAAAGTCAATCGATAGGTGTACCCGCAATTATAACTAAGCAAAAATTTCGAAAAATCATAAAACGCGAAACAATGTTGTCATTAATTTGAGATTTGGTACGCATGTTGCCATGTGTAAGACTAACATAAGTGATAAGTTTCATCTCATTATAAGTATTAGTTCAATTTTTATAAAATGACTTAAGTACGTTTTTTTAGAAAATTTATAAAATCAGAAAATAATCCAATTGAGTTTAAATCCGGTACAAGTGTATACCTTTACATAATAAAGAAGTACACTATGTTCCGGTTCTATACAACAATTTTATCCGTGATTCTTGTTTTGAGCATAAAGGTGAATCCAGCATCAAACGTGGTCAGTGCCTGGATGGTGACTGCTGGGAATGAAATGGATGTATTTACTATCTGAGGACGAGCGAAGTGAGTCCGAAGCAAGGAAGATGAGCAAAGCGAATCCGATATAAGTAGGAAAGTTTTGAGATACTCCGTATCCAATCCTTTGTTATTTATTACCATTACTTAAGATGGAGTAAGATTTATTCCTGTGTTATTAATAAAGATATAAGTCAAAGTCAATTCCAAAAAATTAAGATTTTACATTCAATCTAACTGCACTAAATATGTTTGCGTGTACTATATATATATATATATATATATATTATATATATATATATATATATATATAATAATAATATATATAAATATATAATATAAAAATTGTGTATAATCGTAATATATTAAACCTAAACAAAAACAATGCATTTCCATTCATCATTTCGTCTCTATAATTATAAGTTTTCACTTATCTTTACTCGATTTTTCCACGAAAATCAAAAACAAAGGAAAACACAGAAGACTAGGGGATTTTAGAGGTCAGAAGACGATTGGGTTAAAATTCACACCATTATACTGAAAAGACTTTCTCGCTAAAATCTTCCTTATTGTTTCGTTTAATCATTCATGTTTTATAGTAAAATCGGTTGGAAAGGTTATAAACAATACTTTTTAATAAGTGCCATTTAAAAATAGAGCCGGCACCTTTTTTGAATCACCCAATGAGCTCTGTCTATATTAGTTGTTGAGACCTAATATTTCGTACAAATGCTTAGCAAATTATGATTTTTTCCATCATACTTAAAGTTTGAATGACTGAATAACCATTTATTTGATAATAAAATTTACATCGATACAACTAATACAATTAAAAACAATTTGTTTGATCAAAATCAGCCTAGGCGAAAATAATTCTATCAAATGATAGAAGTGCAGGAGAAATGTAGAGGGGATCGATTATATGGGTCTCCTGATACTAAAAATAAATTATATATATATATATATATATATATATTATATATATATATATATATAATATATATATTATATATATATATATATATATATAAGAATTAGAAAGCAGATAGGAAAAAGAATCCTCACGCCTACCCTTGTTAGTCAACTATCTAAATCAGTCAGTGCATGGACTGAAGGATTATAGCAAGCCAAGCAGGGCCTGCAAGAGTAGGTTGCAGTATAGCTTACCTACATAATGAAAATTCGCTGTATAGTAAATAATAAGAAAACAACAAATAATACATAACAACAATCAATACAGCAGGGACTGCTGAGCATGCCGAAGGCCTGTGTAGCAGTGGCTGGGGGCTGAAGGCCAGTGTAGCAGTGGCTGGGGGCTGAAGGCATGTGTAGCAGTGGCCATGGGCTTAAGGCCAGTGTAGCAGTGGCTAGGGGCTGAAGGCCCGTGTAGCAGTGGCTGGGGGCTGAAGGCCAGTGTAGCAGTGGCCATGGGCTGAAGACCCGTGAAACTATGGCCAGGTGACGCAGGCTTCTATTCATTCATTAATTTTAAAAAAAGCTAGCAGCATTGGACCCTTTCTACCGGCCTGAATAATGGCATCACTTAATTTGGTTATATTCTGAAAATTGTTGACGTAGGGGAATAAAAAAAATCGTAATAAAAATCGAGATGGTCCAAGATAAAGGCTGGGGTCAAAGATTTAGTAATAAATGCCCAAAATATATTGAAATGATTTTTGAGGTGATTCCTCTTAGGGACGGAATTAATGAAAATTAGTACAAAAATCAATCATAGGCACCGTAAGTAGTAGAAATTAGAAGAAAAAATTGAGAAATAGTGGAAAAAACCAGTAGAAAGAATATAAAGAAGTACAAATAGAAGAAATATGTAATGTACAGAACCTTATTATTTATGAAATATTTATGACGTCATTAACCCACAGTTATGATAGCTAAATTTCAAACATTAACTAAAAGCAAAAATTTATTGGATCAAGCTGAAACTTAATATTTATATTCCCATATGTATGGCATACAAAATGGCAAAGTAAAAAATAATATCATCATAAGTAACCATTTAATTAAAAACTGAGGTTGCCATATAGATTTAGGTCTTCCGATGGTTACCGCGTCAATGTAGCTGAAGATTCGACGTTTCGCTTCCACTGTGGGAAACATCTTCGGGAATGAAGGACATCAAGAATAAAAACACAGTGCTCAACAAAACTAAACTCTTCAGTATTTAGTTTGTTAAAAACTGTTAAAAACTGTTCAGTTTTGTTGAGCATTGTATTTTTATCCATGATGTGCTACATCCCTGAAGGTGTTTCCTACAGTGGAAGCGATTCTTCATCTACATTGACGCGGTCACCACCTAAATCTACATGACAATTTTATCGCTTGTCATATATAATTTTATGTAAATAAATCATGTTAGTGACTAATACGTTTGTAAATTCGCTAATATTAAGACAGCATGCCCCTGACAAAGACTAATAATGCTTCAACTTAATACAGGATAACAGAAGCTTGGTCCACCTGAGAAAAAGTTATTTAACTCAGTGCCATCCTCTTACGATGGCCAGGCGTAGAGCTTTATAGTCAGTGAGGAGTTTAAAACTTGACAATCTTCCATTTTTAATAAGTTATTATTACTTCCTAGAAATACCTTCGAGCTTGGTTGATACGTCTAGAAACTGGAAGACCCCCATATAACTTTAAAAATATGTAAATTGGTTAATAAAAATTCTAAACGTGCCTTTTAGTAGACATACTGAAATTTGCGCTAAACATTTATTTAAATTAAATTCTAAGAAATATAAAAATAATAATTTAAATTGGTTCAGTTGGTTGAAAACATTAAGTAATAGTAACAACCTGCCTTTAAATTGGTATAAAAATCAACAAGAAAAAAAGCCTTCGAAACTTTCCTTAATACCTTGGTACTCAAAGCTAAGTGTTTTGACTCTCTTAATACTCCTTATTGCAATTCAATCAATTTAAACTGCAAACCTGATGGATACTTACAACTTAATTTACCTATTATAAAACTTAGACTTATAGCTCAACTTCGATTACCCTCTCATGGTAGAACCCTAATATTAATAAATAAATTCCATCAAATATTTCCTAAAGAAATCTGTAGCTAATGCTCTTTGAATCAAAATGAAGATCTTATAAACTTTTTACATTTATGCCCTAACTATGAACTATACAGAAATAAATATTTAACACACAAAAATAATAATATATGCCGAAATGAAGATGAAATTTCAATATTGCTCTCAAATTTAAACGAAGATAAAATTAATAAGATGTATTTTATGTAATTTCTCACAAGGCCCTTCTAATACCTTAACTGTATAAGAAGAGAATGAAACATTAAAATAAAAGGCACAACGTTACAATTTCTATTATTTTTTTTATTCTCAAATGTTTTTTCTTTTAATTTTCTTTTATGTTATTTTTATTATTATAAACGTAATTAAACTTAACTTGAATAATTAATTTTTTACTTTTATATAGAAGTAACAAAGTAATTATTTGAAATAAGTAAATTAATAATTCAAATCACATTATATAAATATTTAAATAATTTTAAATATTTTCACTTTTACTGTTTCTAAAAGATTATTACAATTATTTTTTCATTTAATGTTCGTTTAAGTTTAATTTTATCTCAACATTAAATTAAAACAAGTTTAATTTTAATTTATGCTTAATTTATATTAATCTTTGTTCTCTGTTTCTTTCAATGAATATTTTGCTTTTCTGTCTTTTTTTTTCAATGGATCCTTTCTTTTACTTTTTTTTACGCTTTAACCCGTAGGGTCATTTTACTTAAAATTAATTGTTTTTGACAAATACATAAATATACATTATTATTATCATATAGTAGCTATAGCTATATATTAGCTATATAGTCTATATATGTCTCAATGGAGCTCTAATACAGTTCAACTATGTAAAAAAAATTATAAAATAAATAAGAACCCTATGTGGAGGGGAAAGATGTTTAAATTAAGAACCTGTAGCCTTTGTTATGATAATGCACGATCGTATTTTGATGAATATCATATAAAATGTATTATTAATGCTCGTGTATGTCTCCATAATACTTGATAAGAATCAGTTTAGGGCGTGGAAAGGATTTATTTATTATCAATTATTTAATCAAATGAAATCTAATCTCTTCTGTGCCCTAAACCAGGCGCTTTTCCTGCGCTAAACTGATTCGCATAACATGTGTTTTATTACAAATAAAAGCATTTATTATTATTATTAATACAAGATAAGAACAATAATGTGTCAGCGAAATTGGGTCGGCAAACCCTTGGAGATGCGCCGAAAGGATTTTAAGGGGATTTTTAGGTCGAGCTAATACATATTAATTACAAAATATTGATTCAAAATACAAATATTAATTAACGCATTAATTTTAACTATTATAACAATTAAAATGGAAAAACTGAAGCTTACAAGGAATTGATTTTTGTTCATGTGCAAGATCGCGATATATCAGGGAACTTTAAGATTATAAGAGTTTACTGTACATTATACCTGTTTATTAGAGTAACTCTTGAATCTGATTAAGTTTCATAATTAAAACTAACTAACTCATTAAAATAACATAATTTTTCAAGCTCTTTCGTGTTTAAAAATTTTAGAGCTGCTTCGCTAGCCTAAATGTATAACGTTAAAACAAGAAGATTTTCGATGAATATAAGTTATTGAATTTATATATTAGGGGGAAGGGAGTAGGTTACTAGAAGGATTGGGGTCCGTGGGGCTTTGAAACTTGCGTATACCTGCGCTAAACTGATTCGCATAACATGTGTTTTATTATAAACAAAAGTATTTATTATTATTATTAATACAAGAAAAGAACAATAATGTGTCCGCAAAATTAGAATCGCAAAAGTATCTACGCAAGAACAGATTTCAGATCTTTTAACCCAATCTTTGCATACGCCAAGGCTGAAGGAGTTATGTGGGAAAAAAGGGTATCTGTCCTATAAACTGCACAACTAGGGGGAGTATTAATGTCAGTTTGTGACATTCGTAGACAGATAAATTTGTCATTGATTATTAGTTTGTATTTGACTTAAATAGAATTTTTCAAAAAGTTTAAGAGCTTTTTTTGAGAACATTAATTCGCAAAGCATTCTCCTTCAAATTCAAATAATTTTTATTTTTATGAAAGTACAAAAACAAGTATAAAAATATATAAAACAATAAAACAAACAACAATAAAATAAAACATAATTAAAAAATCAAAAAAATAAGGTCTCAACTCAACAATTTGTTGATCTTCCGTTGAGCCATCATCTATGCTGTGTCAACCTAATATAATCGACCTTAAATAAGGCACAAGCGGCTCTATGTTACTTTGAAACACCTATCTAAAAAATTAATTTTCTATTTTAATCTTACATAGCACATCTGCAACTTATTTTTTCCGTTCCTTAAAAAACGATAATAACCGAACAGAAGCGATCTTAATCAAATAAAACTACACAAGATCATATTTCCGATCAAATTATCTGATTTACAAGCTGGTTAAAATCGCACATTCTTCACTCTTCGCTTCCAGGCATATTTAACTTTCATTTTATAATTGTTTTATCAAAATATAAGTATAAATAGATAAATATGTAATTTTAAATGTCACTTATATGGGTAAATAGGTTTATGTATGCCGATAAATAAAAAGGTAATTAGGTTAGTTATCAAATTCAATTCAATTCTATAGAAATTCAATAATATTCTAAAATATTAATGTTAACATGCACATGTTACATGTTTGATTACTTCAAAGAAAACATTAAAATATACGTTTATAGTTAACAATGCATGAAATATAGATATGCTTCTAAGCGCAGATGTTTCAGTCTTATCAAGTTAGACTTAATAACTTCGCCTTCGAGCTAACTTTACTTTTTATTTAATAAAAAACAAAAAAAAACCGAAAGTTGTTCGAAGTTGATCTAGTGTTCTATTTTTTTGCGTGTGGTTCTTAAAAATTTATGAATTCTATATTTCTTTCTTTTTTGTCGAGAAAGGGAATTGAAGTTATTAATGACAGAACAGGTTTGGTTTTGGTCTAGTATGTAATTTTTGAAAGAATGGGTTAGATGTTATTTTTAGATGATTAGTAATTAGTAAGTCTACAGAAGACCCCAATTTCATTCAATTTAAAATTTCTATAATTAGTTAAATATTTTATGTTTTGAAGGCGAAAAGAAGTATCATTTCTTAAAAAACTTTACTTCGAGGAGTTCTTGAAAAAAGTCAAATTTAGAAAAGCTAATTTTATTCTCTTGGTACAGACAAAAAATTGACTTTCCAAGCTTTATTCTAACTCTATGACATTAAAATAGAAATGAATTTTACAAATAATATTCAGTCAGTCATAGTAAAGCCCCACTAAACTCGTACAGCAGGACCAAGTTCAAATAAGACTACATGCGTGACAAATTTCAAATTGTTCAAAACATTTTTTCCGATATTTATAATTTTTTTGATGAGTCATTATTTCCGATTAATGACGACTTAAAAAATATTTTCCGGATAGCAAAACTAGACCTAAGGACTGATTTTTACCAACTTTTACTCTTTACTATGCCACACTGGAAGCTAAGATGTCAACACACACATACGATCAATGCAAAGACGTTTTACTCGCAGGGATAAATCTTACCAAAAACCACTTATGTTGTAAAATACTCCCCGCCAAGTATTTGGTCCAAAAAATTAGGGAAATCAACTTTTATGTCCCGCCAACTCATGTCCGTATTGAGTGGAGACGGTCATAGGCGTTTCAAAGTGAAGTTGCTAGGTTGGCAATAGTTAAGGGCCCTATTTACATTTAGAGGCAACCATCAGCTTCTTCTTGCAGCAAGCCAGCAGTGTGAACGAGTTTTATATTTTCTTTTACTATATTTTGAGATATCAAACAATTCAGGTGTTCGTAGAGATTAATCATAACAGATTTTAGCAGTTGTAATGAATGCAGCAGTTTTACTTACCTTGATGGATCCAGGAGTATACGAAAGAAATGAATGAATAAATGAAACGATAAGGGTACGATATTATCAGACACTATATCCTATTTACCTTTACAAACACATCCTCTAAAGATGATTCACTTTTATGGCACGCCGCCAAGGAGAAGAAGCTGACGATTGCCTCTCAATGTAAATAGGGCCCTTAACCATTGCCAACCTAGCAACTTCACTTTGAAATGCCTATAACCGTCTCCACCCAATACGGACATGACTTGGCGGGACAGAAAAGTTGATTTTCCTACTTTTTTGGAAGACTTTGAAAGACTTGGCGGGGAGTATTTTACGACATAAGTGGTTTTTGGTAAGATTTCATGACTTGTTGTAATTTGTAATTTTTCACTCCGCGTTAAGCGTAAGAACGTTGAATTGAGATTTTATGAGGTAGGAATACACAAAAAACAAAAAGTGCAGGAAGAAGAAAAAGAAGTAGGAGAAGAAGAAGAAGTCGTTAAAAATGCCATTTTCAAACCTCTTTTTTTCTACTTCTGCTTGGCCGATTTTGATGATTTTTATTTTATTTTTGATCTACAAGGCACGCCCTTTAAAGATGTTACAATATTATTTATGTACCTATAGCCGTTTTTACGCTACTGACCCTTAAAAACCCTTTAATAGCTCTAAGCAGAGTCGACTTTCATCTAAAATGTCATCTACAAGTCTAATCAAGTGAAAAAGACATAACTTAACAATATAATTCGATCTTAACAAACTAATTGAATTAGTCTAGTTTAACCAATTCTTTCTTCAAGTTAATTTTCTTAAGTAGAAATGAAACTAGTTAAGCACCAAAGCATGCCCCATAAAATAAAATTTCGTAAGAAATATTTTTAAAAGAAATTTACGAGACATGCGGAATTCTGTTCAGGGTTTTAAACAATTAAAAATATCTTCCTGAATCCTTAAAAACTCCTAAAATACTTCAGTAATTAAATTTTCTTAAATTGATTTATATTAAATACTAAAAGAAAAGTATCAATTATTGGGACATCCTATTGGACTTCTTGGAGGCGTGGAGGCGAAACTTTACAAGGCAGAGCGAATACTTCTAGTTAATAGCTATTTTAGAAAAACTATTAGAGAAGTTCTTGGAAGGCATACCAAGAAGACTAGATAATACGGTTGTCTTACTCTGGTTTTGATTCACACTAAGTAGCAGTCATCCCCTAAGTTTAATTTCAAAACTTAAAAGTCTGGAGAAAAATGAGACTTACTTTCTCAATTTTAATCTGGGGGAATGGCAGCTCCCCCGCCAAATCTAGTTACCGCCTCTGATAATCGTTACTACTTATGTAATATACATATAACCCTTACCTTTTTTTAGAATTTATAATTTAGAATATTAGCGTGCAAATGTTTCCCTATTTACTCTTTCTAGCGATTGAAGGGAGTCGTAATCGGGAGTATTAATAATTACTATTATTTGATATATTCTTCTAACGTGAGTTCTTGATGGAATGCATTACTAGTCCATATATTATCACATATACAGGGTGTTACATTTATTATACATCACCCTGACTATCTCTGCTTCTAATGGAGCTATCGCCAAAAAATTAATACCTACCCCCACTAAGTCGACTACCAGGAACTTGAATAACCAATTATTTCTTTGACAAAAATCTTCCTAGTATAGCAATCAGATTGCCAAATTGTGTTTGAATTTCAAATTAGAGCATTATTTTTTTTTGAACTACCCAATAAGCTGAACATTTAGATTTAAATATCACTGAATTCCGGATATTCCACAAAAAGTCATTGTGTAGCAAACATAACAACTTTTACCTGATGTGAATACCTAAAATTTGGTACACCAGAATAAATCAACCTAACTAACTCTTCTTCTAATAGAGCTATCACTAAAAAAATGTGTATCAACCTCACTAAGTCGACTAACAGCTGCTTGAATAATAATATCCGTTTATTGGATTAAATTGTTATGTATTAGTATTACAGCTTATTACATTAATTATTTTTCAATACAATTCATCCATTCAACTGAGATATAGTTGAGAATTTTTAAACATACATATATTAATTTTATTTATTTTTAATTTACCTTTTTTATGTTTATTTATCCTTGATTTATTTATTTTATTTTTATGTTGATGATACATTTTATTTATTTGTTTATTTTTATACAATAGGAGGCTACACGTACATTAAAATAGAAAGTAACTTTATTTATAATTTGGCATTTAATTTCTGTTTTAATTTACTTTTATTTCACTTATTAAAACTATTAAAGTTGGGCTAAGCCTAAAGAATTGCTATAAATAAATGAATTAATCAAATAAATCTAAATTATTTTAGGTACTTAATAAATATAATAATTTACAAAAATTAATTGTTATTATTATTTCAATTATTAATTTTAATTATAAATTTAATTATTTATAATTTTGATAAGTAATTAATTTATAAGATTTTAACAAACTAGAAGATTAGACTTATTATAGATACATGCCTTCACACAATAAAAGGACATTAAATATTAATAATTTTGAATAATAGATAATTAGATAATTAGGTTAGTATAGATAATGTTTATAAGCACTTTTTCTAAATAATACATAATTTAATTAAAATATATATGTTTTCATAGGTTATCTTAATGCATAAAATAAGATGCAATAAAATACTAAATAACAGCAAAAAATAACAAACTCAGAAAAGAAAAAAAAATGCTGCTTGAATAACCAATTATTATTTGTTTTGGTATTATTATACCAAATTGTATTATTATAATTTGTATTATTATACCAATTATTATTCTGATTTACCAAATTTCGGGTATTTATAATTGGTAAATTTGTTTTGTACGTCAAACGATAGGTCTTTGTGGGATAGCAAAAATCCATGCGGTGGAATGCTTTAATTGTAATCTAATAATAATTAAACTTCAAAAGGTATCGTAGAAATGCACATTTTGCCAATCTAATGGCTATACTAGGTAGAGGAATACCCAAAAACTAATTGGTTATTCAAGCTCCTAGTAGTCGACTTAGTGATGCTATTTTTTTTTAGTTGTAGCTCTATTATAAGCTGAGATTATCGGAGTGATGTATATGAATTGTACCACCCTGTATATTATCACGTATGATCACATATATTTAGTTCTTTGGTTTTCCGTATAGAAGATATATTCTTAAACTTTTAAGTTTTAGGTATTAAATCAAAAATATATTTCGTCAAATAAATGGATTTTAAGTTCAACGAAAGTTTGCAAAAAGACGGTCTAAGCTATTATTACAGAGCTTAGCCAGACAGTAATAAACCATATGGTAGACTGCCCCCACTCTGCCCCACCTGTTATGGACTGAATGACTTGAGTAGTAAAGATGAAGTTTCCATCTAAAGGATGGTTAGATTTAGAAAGGTGCATACTCCATTTATTATAGAATACCAGCTGTTGTTTGGTAGTCGATTGCAAAAGGACCTAAATCTAAAAGTACACAGAAGTACACAGATTTCTGAATTTTAGAAGTATATGACTTGAATATGTATATAATTCCATTCTGGATTTTCGGGTATTCTCAAAATCTATTTTAGTTATTATGACAGGGTGTAAGTAAATCTAAAGGAGGCGATATTTCACTTACCTTTGGGAACCATTTAAAGCCCCTCCCAGGCTACGGGCCTACTTGAGGCTATTTAAAATTCCAGGATATGCCCCCATTTCTTAATTCCTGCCGTAACATTAAATGGAGCTTGCAGGTAAAGCCAGAATAGGAAAAGTGATACTCGAGTGATTGTAATCTTATCGAACAAATTCTATACACATTGCTATTTTTCAAATGGACATTTTTCGACGAAACTTGCCGTGTGGCCTTCATCGTCAAGAGTAAAATAATACACAATAAAACTTTGAAATTTAAGTAACAATATCAATTCGAACTAAGTTCTTAAATAACAAAAAGTTCAACACTGAAAAGATCTGTTTAACTTTAATTGATGTTCAGACCACAATGTAACAACAACAACAAACAAACAAACACAATACTATTCCTTCAAACCTACGGTATAAATGAGAAAAAAAAAATATAAACTACAAATTTAATAATAAGGGTGATAAATCGCAAATAATATAAAACTAAAATTAAAAATAATAAAATAGAAATTAAAGGCATATTAAAATAGAGATGCATGATGTCACGAAACTACTGGGCAAACAGAATAAATTGATATGTTATATTATCTTTTCCAAGAGTAATTTTCTGTTGAAAATTCACTGAAGTAAAGATAATGATACATTGACTGTACATTAATGTAAATGTAAATAATAAGTACATTCCAAAATGAAATGTTGCATTTTGTGTCGAGACGTAAAGATTCTAACATATTTTACGTGACGTAAAACCTAAACTTTTTTACGTGACGTAAAAAACTCCTTGTAAAAAATTACAAATGAGTAAAATAAAGCCAAACGGATTACAAAGTTACTTTTTTGCATTGTTAAACCATGATTTTAGTTCCATCATTTGTTAAGCAGTATCGTGATCAGAGAAAACTCAAATCTCTGTTAGTTCTTATTTTTAGCGAATTTTTATAGAGGGGGGTAGAAATGGGGGAGGGGGTGAATTTTTGGAAAAAAAAAGGTCCTCACTGTCCCCAACGCCGACACCGCGGAGCGGCCAAGTGCCGAAGGCTTCTTGTTTGAAGGACGAGAGAAGCGAGACTGAATTTATATCACAACATACATTAAGCAATTATCATATTTTTGAGGACGAGCAAAGTGAGTAAAAAGTGGGGAGGATAAGCGTAACACGATATGTTTAGAAAAAATTCCGAGGTACCAGGTACCCTATATCTAATTATATTATAATGATTGAATAATCTACAACTTATTGATTTCTTTTGATAACAAAAGTTACAATAACTGACCTGTGAGAAATTAATCTGTCCTTAGTAGTGTTTGGAAGAGTTTTTATTGCACTGTGTAATAAATTCATTAAAGTTGAGTTTAAAAATTAAAAAAACATTTATCTACTCCTTGTATTGTAATTTTTACTTACAGTCTTGTTATCTCACACTGTAAATGTACTTTTACTCCCAAGGGAGGAAAAGTGAAAGTGTTGCCAACTTGACAGAATTTTTTAGTAAAATTTTTAGGAATTTTAGGAAATTTGTAGGATTTTTTTCGGTGTTATGTTGGTACTACGGGTAGAATACAATATACACACGCTAATGTTTAAATTACAAATATAGTATTACACATTATTCTATTGACAGCTTACAATAAAATAATGTGAAGATAGTGGCTTTATTCTCTCTTCATCAGAGTAATTGACATGGTAAGAATAAACTAAACTAACACAATAACAATTAAGGAGCTGCAGAATATATTAATAGTTGTTAGTATTAGTTCTCTAGTCGTAAATAAAATTTAATATGCAACAAGGGATGAAAGTTTTCAGCTCTCGTATTATCTCCCTCGTCAAGCCTCGGGAGCCAAAATGTTAGTTAACCTCCTCGGCAAGCCTCGGGAGCTAACTAGTTTATCTCCCTCGGCCTACCGGCCTCGTGAGCTAATGAAGTTTCCTCCTTCGGCGCTGCCTTAGGACGAAACTTTAATTTGAGCTGTAAAACTTACTTTCATCCCTTGTTGCATAAATAACTATTTTTGGTGGGCTAACACCCCTGACCCCCAGCCATTTTTCAAAACAAAGACCATCCTAATAAAGCACTGTATAAATGAAAATATGAAATAACTTTTAACAAACACTACAGAACGTGTTAAATAAGTAAATAATAATGTAATAACAGCATTTGAAAGCTGACAATAACACATATGCTTATTGGAGTTTATTTTTATGTTGTTTACACTTTTTACCAACTTTATAAGTTATTTACACAAAAATCACCTCTGGCTGCTTCCAGAGTTAGAATATTTCTTTTTGGACACACTTTTCGTAATTTTCTTTGTATAAATATTGCTATTTTAATTTGACACCATGAATAAGCTAGAATATGATACAATATTTTATTCTCGTATGATAACTACTTAACAGGTTAAATTCGTTTAATTACAAAAATGTATCAAGGAAAATAACGTAAAATCATTTAAATATTAATAAAAACATCAGTTTTAAACACATAACTCATTAAACGGAAATGTATACACTAACCAAAATATACTAATACTGCAATAACAATAATTCGTTCTGCTAATTCTCAAATAAAAGTTGACATATATAGATGTTATAGAACGACAGATGTTATATACGTGAAGTCTATACCGGAGCTATCTATTCCCCTTGACCTCCATGGAAAGAGAACCTTCCCATCATTCATCTCAGGCTACTTTCTCCTCTATTCTGCCTTTTAAATCAGCTAAATTATTTAAAAAAGCCTTTTATATGTTTCAACTTAAATTTTAATTACTTTTTTATTCACAATTTTAATTATTGTTATATCTTAATATGGGCTAAAATTGTTTAATTTTTTATTTTATTTAAAAGTTTAGTTCATATTTTTTTCAGGTATAAACTAATTAGACATATATAATTATTTATTTTTATATTGTGATTATTGGTGAACAAGTTATAAATTGTGTGATTTTTTTTTTCATAAAACCACAAAGAGATCAATATGACAAAGTGTACTTGATTTTTTTTGGTCAATTGTATTTAGATGTATAATGTATTCCTATTTAGCAAAATCATTACTATGTCATAAGGTAATCTCTTCAGCTCAGGATTATCTGTTCATTTTTTACGATTCAATTCACTTTAGATTCATTTCCAAACCTTATGCAGATCTATAAACTGAAGTCTTTCCCTAAATACTTTAGATAGTTCCTTATTCTCAACCCTTATGCAGAGAACTCTAGGCCCGTTCTCTATATACTTCTGGTAAATCCTTATTCTTAAGAGAAAAATAAGACATTCTTCTTGTTTTACAAATAAAATTTAAAATAAACATATTCAACAAAACAAAACAAAAAGGGGATAGTCAAAGGTTTGACTCTCTGTTCTTCCCTATCTTCTTTTGTTCTTCCCTATCTCCCTATCTTCTTTTGTTCTTCCCTATCCCTTGTCCTTCCCTATCCCTTTTGTCCTTCCCTATCTCCTTTTTTTTTCCTATCTCCTTTTGTTCTTCCCTATCTCATTTTGTTCTTCCCTATCCCCTTTTGTCCTTCCCTATCTTCTTTTGTTCTTCCCTATCTCCCTATCTCCTTTTGTTCTTCCATATCTTCTTTTTTCTTCCTATCTCCCTATCTTTTGTTCTTCCCTATCTCCTTTTTTTTCTTCCCTATTCCCTTTTGTCCTTCCCTATCTTCTTTTGTTCTTCCCTATCTTCTTTTGTTCTTCCCTATCTCCTTTGGTTCTTCCCTATCTCCTTTTGTTCTTCCCTATCTCCTTTTGTCCTTCCCTATCTTCTTGTGTTCTTCCCTATCTCCTTTTGTCCTTCCCTATCTTCTTTTGTTCTTCCCTATCTCCTTTTGTTCTTCCATATCTCCTTTTGTACTTCCCTATCTCCCTTTGTTTTTCCTTATCTCCCACTAGGCTAGCTAATCTATGCTCTTTATGATCAACTCGCTTTATTATTACTAGCATTATCTACTTTTCGCTTTAAGGAGATAATGTAGGATGATTTATTTATTTCTTTGTTGAGTATTATATTGGTTTAAGCCAATCTAACGTATAAAACCAAAGAGAACTAGTAAATATTAGGCACCCAGTACCATTCAACTTTCTCTCGATTTTTCATCTCGCTTCGTTCGTCCACTGAATTAATTAAAAAACATTAATTAATAAACATTATATATAATACTCTTCCTGTTCTAATAATCGACATCAAACACTTATTAATTAATACAAACAAAATTTGTCAATAAACAATTACGAGTACAGCGAATTTTTAATAAAAAATATGCTATTTTTAAATTACGTCATCTTTATACATTTATGTATGTATTTTTATGTTAAAAGATAAGAGTAGGTTAATTTAGGCTAGGCCTGGGTAATTAAGCCTTTGCTGAATCTTTTTAACATTTCGGTCACTTAGGATGGTCCGATTGAGTTAAAATTGGTTTAACATGTCAAACACAAATAATAACACATTTTTACGTCTTCCCTCTCTTATTTTGCCATAAGTTGGGTTGATGACATCACAAAGTAGTAATCAATTACAATATAACCCAACTTTTTAATCTAAAACAGGAAATCAATAAGCAATAAATATTGCTGTTTTTTCATCATTCAAAGAAATTTTCATCATGAAAATGACCATTATGAGGTTTTTCGGATAACGGAGGCTAAAGTAAAATAGGATGTCATCACCAATAAGTAAAAAGACGGTTTCTTTTACTATACAGTGAATGTAAGATACTTGTTCAACGCCACACATATCTTGTATATATGCATAAGTATATATGACCCCGTAGAGGCTTTGCGAGACTCACAGGCCTGTGAAGTGGGACTGTTTGGTGAGGTGGTGAAAATTCCTTAGATTCATAGCAAATTGCCTTGTAACAATAAATACTAAAAAAACCGAAGAAGCCATTGAAAGCCTCGCAGGCATGCGTGGCGAGGTAGTGAGAATCTGCTAAATACGTGAACAAAAAAAAAATCGAAATAACAACAATTTGACCGCACAGCAACTACGGACCAACGTATTTTTAAGAAATATTAATAAAAAAAATTAAATTTATTTTTATTAAAAATTGTCAGTAAGTTTGTGTCCGCATACCTTAACTTTATTCATAGAAGCCATTAAGAATTATACAACTTCAACCAACTACATTCCAAGCCAGATATAATTCACTTATTTCCTTCAAATTATTTTCATTCACTCTATACTATTACAGGCCTAAAAAGGTCGAAATACTCCAACGATACAACTCTATAATATTATAAACTTTCATTTAATATGTATGCTTTTTATTATAAATCAAATTACTTTTTTTCAAAAGGACTTTATTTTTTTTAATACTTGACCTAATTTTATTATTAAGTTTCTTCAAAAAAGGTATAATCCTAATTGAAATAATTGTAAAAAAATAATGAGTCTTCAAATCAAATGATATTTGAAGACACATCATTAAAAATAGACGCAGAAGTAGGTATTGATAAATTAAAAGGTATTGGCCAACAAATAACACACACACCACAAGATATATATATATATATATATATATATATATATATATATATATATATATATAATATAATATATATATATAATATTAATATATATATATTTATATTTTATATATATATATTATATATATATATATATATATATATAAGAGCTCAAAGGAGCGCTTTTATTACCTCTTCATTTGTTTCTTATTCAATATCGTAACACGGTATTTGACTATGTATTTAGAGAATATTTATCGCATTGGTCCTTTACAAGCTTTGATTACAGTAGCGGCCCTTATGTACTTTGTCAGTCGACAGAATTAAAACATTTCACTTTCTTAATATATCGTTTCTTTCTTATTCTTGGCAGAAAAATATGATTCCGACTTCATGAGAACATTTTTGTTTGGAAATTTGCTAATGCTAATGAACACTTAAAAATAATATCAACACCGACAACGTCTTTCCACTAAATTTAAACTTTATTTTGCAGAGCCGGCTTTCGGCAATAATGCCATCTACAGTGCCGTGATGAAATGTTGAGTCTTTCAATTCATGGAATCTGATTTTTTTTTTTCAATTCATGAGTCAGATTCCATGAATTGAAAGACTCAACATCCCACCACGGCACTGTAGATGGGATTATTGCCGAAAGCCGGCTCTGCAAATAAAGTTTAAATTTAGTGGAAAGACGTTGTTGGTGTTGATATTATTGAAGAAAATTCCACTGCGCTTACTGAAGTTACTTAAAAATTATTAAATTGTTTTAAAACTGTCTAATTTAAATCTCCTGATAATCAGGGTATAAGCCAAATCTAATTGGTAGACTAGTTAGACAGGATCTAATCTAAAAGTCATAAGAAAGGATGCTATAGTTGCTGTGCCGTAAGCATATTTTACCAAGAAAAAATCCCAAATCTTTCGTAAGACATTCTTAACAGCTTACAAAACTTAATCATTCAAAGTCAACATTTCTCCAAGTATAAAAAGATCCTGCTCACCAAGGTCGTTCCTAATAACCGGAAAGATCATCTTCAAAACCATAGTTCGATTCCAACAAAAAACCCACGGATTCATTGTTTATCAACTTTCATTCATTTCTCTATGAAGCTACTCTGTACTTTGATACTCTATAGTTAATACTTAAACACTACATTCTTCTTCATCTTCTTTTTCCATTGTTTTTTATATCTGTGCCAATGCGCATCCCACACTTTAAAATAGTTTTTATCTAACTTTTTTTTATAATTAAATACTTAAAATCATATTGCTTATATGACAATCTATTACATTTTTATATTTTTACGTATATTTAAAACAATATCATTACTTTTTTGAGTGATGCATGCTTCATAAAAAAACAAAAACATAATGTTAAAAAGTTAGTATGTTGTAACTACAGATCAAAATTTATAACTTCAAACTTACTCGATTAATGCAACTCTCATTGTGCATGTTAGTGCTACAGCTACACATTTTCTAATATCATTTATCTTTGTTACACTTGATTCATTATTTCGTTTAATGCCTATGTTCATTCTATATTATTTTTTTTTAATTTCTTTCTTTTCTCTGTTTTATTTGTTAGATCCAAATTGTTTGATAATAATTATTGCTTCTTTTATCGTTTGGTCTTATTCTTGTTACTCTAGCATTTTTTAGTTTAATTTTCTATTAATTAATTAGCTTATTATTTTTGATTTATTATTTGTTTATTTTTATTTTTGATTTATTTGATTATAATGAATTAATTATTAAGTAGAATTAGGTAGGACTTTACTCTCTTATGTCACTCAATCAATACTTTGCTTATTGACATAAATATTTAAAACGTATTAACTAATTGTTAATTAGAATTAGGTAGGACTTTACTCTCTTACGTCACTCAATCAATACTTTGCTTATTGACATAACCATTTAAAACGTATTAACTAATTATTAAGTGGAATTAGGTAGGACTTTACTCTCTTACGTCACTCAATCAATACTTTGCTTATTGATATAAACCATTTAAAACGTATTAACTAATTGTTAAGTAGATTGGTAGGACTTTACCTCTCTTACGTCACTCAATCAATACTTTGCTTATTGATATAACCATTTAAAACGTATTAACTAATTGTTAAGTAGAATTTGGTAGGACTTTACTCTCTTAAGTCACTCAATCAATACTTTGCTTATTGATATAACCATTTAAAACGTATCAACTAATTATTAATTAGAATTAGTTAGGACTCTCTTGATGCAGGTGTTTTTAAGACCTCTTGAGTGGTTTTTGCAAAGTTGTCTGTCTGTAAAGGTTTATATGTATGTGCGTATATGTGTGTGTGTCTGTGTGTGTGTGTGTCTGTGTTAGCATCATTGGGAGCTATGATGCTAACACAGACACACACGCAAAAATACAGCAGTGTATTTTTGCTAAGAGTTTAAACATTGTAAAAAATCAGTCTATAGAGGTTGTTGTGCTTTGTACAAGTGAGTTGAACCTTTGTACAAAAATTAGTCTACCGCTGTACTCGTGCTATTCGAAAAATAATTTTTATGACTTCATTAACCCGCAATAATGACTAAGCGAAAATTTTGAATCATAAAACGCGAAAAAATGTTGATGTTGATCGGATTGAGATTTGGCACACATAAACCCATGTAAAAGATTAACATGTGTGCTAAGTTTCATCTCATTATCAGCGTCAGTTCAATTTTTTATCAGATAACGTGTTTTAAAATATTGCAAAAAAATCAGAAAATATTCTAATCGAGTTGAAATTAGCTAAAAATGTATACCTTTACGTAATAAATAAGTTCACAAAGTTTCGTTTTAATGCGATAAGTACATCCATGATATTGATTGGATCATAAAAATTAAGCTGCATCGAGGTGGTCCCTGAATGAGTGACCGCTGGGAATAAAACGGATGAATTAACTATCCGAGTAAATTTATTCGAGTCTGAAGTAGAGAGGGTGAGAGTAGTGAATCCGATGTGTTGAGAAAAAGTTCCGAGATAACCCTTTTCCGGTTTTTTTTTATTAAAATATTATAATAGATAAGTAGTATCAGACATTGTTTGTAGGTTTGAATACGTAAAATAATGAAAGTAGATTCAGCCATATTGGAAAATAGCACGCGTCAACAAAACTAACGGAAATAAAAGCAGAAGTGAAATTTGCACGTGCTTACCAACAATTGTATACACGTGTTTTGGAAAATAGAACTTTATATAAGCGCTGCAGAAATTTGGACGAATTATCTAAATTAGGTTTATTTTGAAATACCTTTAGGAATACCTATTAATAGGAAATTGTTACTTTATACTTCCTTTTTCCTTGAAAGTTGTCAAATGATGAGAAGTATTATAGATTTGATAATGTGATCTCTCTCATGTTACTCATAGAGAGGAAGCATTAGGAAAATCAGCTTATTTATCTGCTGCTTATAAAAGTAGCTTGTTTATTAGGAAAAAGCAATTTGGTAATCAGGAGATGAAACATTTTCTTTATCAAAAGATAAAGCAACTTGCTAATTAGGAGATAAAGCAGCTTGCTAATAACTAGTTATTTATGCACCAAGGGAGTAAAAAATTCTGGCGCGGTGGTCCGCATGTCGGGCGAATTTCCTTTGGAAGCGTGTTTCTGTGCTAAACAACCCATTTTTTGGTTATGCAAGAACCATGCGAATTGTATATTCTGAGGACCAACGATGCGAGTCCGTAGTGGGGAGGATGAGCGTAGCGAATCCGATGTGATGAGGAAAAGTTCCGAGGTACCCTGTACCCAATTTTTTATTTGAATTAGAATACGAAATTTACGATATTACGTTCCCATCAAGAAATAATTAGAAAGCTT
This sequence comes from Microvelia longipes, assembly GCA_018340805.1. NCBI lineage: Eukaryota > Metazoa > Arthropoda > Insecta > Hemiptera > Veliidae > Microvelia > Microvelia longipes. Next base: position 125,311 of record JACMZG010001914.1, on the reverse strand, counting down.
TTTATGAGTGTAGCCATCAAAAGAAGTGCCGCTTTTGCAATGTTATTAACCTTGCGGTGACCAACACCCTGTCTCGTCATTTTTTTAAAAAATTCACGAGAAAAGAAGCATCCTATCCCAAAATTAGGAGGGCGAGAAGAAAAAACAGTCTATCCCTGTAATATTGTATTCAAGTTTCTTTTAAATAAAATTCGGGAAATAAACTAAAAAATATACGAGTAAACATAAGTAAAATCATTTATTTCTAAATAATTCATTATATTTTACTTTATCTTTTTTAATAATTATTATAATAAATATTTTAGTTAGTTTAAATTTTGTACATACATAGTTTTAGTTATTTAATTAACTTTAAAATAGTAGAAGGATGGATTCTGGTAAACAACTAGAGAGAAAAATGTAAAAAAATTCTGGCGCGGTGGTCCGCATGTCGGGCGAATTTCATTTAGAATGCGTGTTTCCGTGCTAAACAACCCATTTCTTGCTTATGCAAGAACCATGCCCATTGCCTGGTTCCGGTTCATGCTTTAGAACCTAAGCAGTTACTCAATTGTCAAGCACTGCTCGTAACTCATTTTGTCTGTATTTTCCAAAGGAAATGCGCATAATCATCCAGTTGTTGTACAAAACTATGCCTCTAAAATTAGAAGTACGCACTATTATTTGCACTAGTTTAAAGATTAGTTACTTATCTTTAAGCTTAGTCAGTTATCTTTAAAGGTTTTAGCGCATTTCCTTTGGAAAATACAGACAAAATGAGTTACAAGCAGTGCTTGACAATTGAGTAACTGCTTAGGTTCTAAAGCATGAACCGGAACCAGGCAATGGGCATGGTTCTTGCATAAGCAAGAAATGGGTTGTTTAGCACGGAAACACGCATTCTAAATGAAATTCGCCCGACAGCGGACCACCGCGCCGGAATTATTTATTTACTAGTTGTAAACTTATATAATGTAAAAAGCACGGAACACGCATCCAAAGGAAATTCGCCCGACATGCGGACCACGCGCCCAAATTTTTTTAGTTGTAAACTTATATTAGGTAAAAAACGATAAAAAATTATTGTCTCTACTAGGATTTGAACCCAGGTACTCTGGGTTTGAGAGCTCGCATCCAAAGGAAATTCGCCGACATGCGGACCCACCGCGCCAGAATTATTTTCTAGTTGTAAACTTATATTTAGTAAAAAAAAAACCAAAAAAAATTATCGGCCCTTCCAGATGTGAACCCAGGTACCCTGAGTTTGAGTGGTCGTATTGACTCCGGACCACTGCCATTCAACTCAGAGGCCCAAAAAACATTGAAAACGACACCCTACTCGAAATTTAATTTTCCACGACCGTAATGTTGGTTTTCTTTATTTTTTGTGGTTTTTTCGACTTTTTGGTAACTTAAAGTGGTCGTATTGTCTTCGGACCGGTTTCATTCGATTCAGCGCCCAAAATTACATAGAAAACGACACCCTACTCGAAATTTATTTTTGATCGACCTAAATTTTGGTTTTTGGTCATTTACAATGGTTTTTTCGATTTTTAGTCACTTAGAGTGGTCGTATCGACTTCGGACCGGTTTCATTCGATTTAGCGTCTCAAAAAACATAAATATTGACCTTTTTCGCGGCAAAAAATATTAACCCTGTATTTTGCTGATTTTTTGAAAATTTCGCTGACTCAGCAAACTGGGTTAATGACGTCACAAAAACCTGGTTTTCAATAGGGTTCGTGTCCTCCCCAAGGTTGATTTTTGTACAAGTTTGGTTAAAAAAAATTAATCCGTTCGAAAGATAGAGGTTTACAAGAAAGTGGCTAGAAATACATATATAATATAATATATATATATATAATATTATATATATATATATATATATATATATAAAAGTCTCGCGAAAATTTTTTTTTCGTCATTAGGAACCTCTGAAACGGATTTGTGTCGTGGTCCGAAGTTCGAATTCCGCCATGACGCCTATCCCATTAGCGAATTTTTTCCCAAAGGAAATTCGCTAAAAAGCTTGATGTTAAAAAATCATTTTAGAATAAATTACATTGTTCCAAGTTTGTGCTTAATACATTGAACATTCTAAATATTGTTGTTGTACTTGACAAAAATAAAGAAAAAAACTGGAGCTGCATCTAAGCTTTATCCCCCAGTGCAGCCGAGCGCATGTAATATTATCATGGAGCATGCGCTCTATACAAAAAAAAACTACAAAATAATTCTGGGCTGAAAGTCCGTAAGCTGGGCGAATTTTTTCTAAAATGCTTGATTCCGTGCTTAATAATTCATTTCTTGCTAAAGTCTCTGAGCAGTAGCATCACAACTTGTTTTTTAATTTTCCGGATGTTCAAAGAAAATGCAGTTGATTTAAATGATATCTTGATAGGGACACTTGTTAGAGACTACTTAATAAATGTTAAAGTATTTTTATGCTTTGCGATATTTCGCTTGTTATTCTATGCATATTTATGTAAATATATAAATGATAAGTAAAGAATATTCGAAATACGTCAGAAATTTAAAAACGAGTTACTACGTACTTAAAATGACTGAAATTTTAAATTTTCGACGTAGTTAGAATACGTCACACGTGTGTGTGTCTGTTATCATTGTAGCCTCGTATTAACATTAGTTTATTTATTATTTTTCGTCTCCTATATATTTTCATTATAAGTGACTTTATGACATAGGCAACTAATTAAGCAACTTAAATACAAATATATACATAATGTGTGGAGAGACAAAAATTGTTCTGTTTCTCTCCAATTCAATATGTATAATATATACATTACTTATATCTTAGTGTGCTCAAAAAAATGTATATAGAATTTATAATATAAATATTTATTAAATTTTATGTATAAATTATTTAATATGAATATTAAATATAAAATGAGTATTCTAAATATTATGAAAATATTTATAGATAAAAATAAAGTAAATATTTTAAGAGTCTAGACTAACAAAAAAAAGTGTTTAAATTAATTAATTATTTTTTCAAGGACTAAGGAATTTGGATCGGTGATAAAAGGTCGACTTCGACTCCTTCGAAAATTGCCGATTCCTCCCTGGTTTAATCTACGAGATAAATATGCGCATTTTTTTGAAAATCCGGAAAAATTAGATAACAAGCTGTGATGCTTCTGCCCAACGCGAAATGGATTGTTGACCACGGATTGTTAAGCATAATAATTGAAAGAAAATTCACCCAGATTTCGGACCTTTGTGTCAGAATTTTAAATTTTGGGATGAAAGCAAAATTATTTTTCAACATTAAGAGCACAGGAGGTATAACATCCTGACTCTGCAATGTCAACTTATGGTTATTCTGTCGTAATCATTTTTACGTTATAACTTATACCTTACTGTAACTAATGTATCTACTGGACCTATTAATTGTTCAGTGTGTATTTGTACAAAGATACTTGAGTTTAAATAATCAGTGCGAAAAGTCTCTTAACAATGTTGATTAATTTAATAAAAGCCGACTTAACCTAAGCGGCCATCATTAGTGCTTGATTTGTCAGGCGCGCATAATTTTTATACTGATTATTATTAACTCCACTTTGTTGTGCCTTATTAACTTATACTTGTACTGTACAGAAATATATTTCCTGATTATATATATATGTTAAGGTTTTTCTGCAGGCATAGCAATTATATGACTAATGTTAAATTAAAATAGGAATAGTTAGGTTTATGGTTTATATCCTTTGTTTACCCACTGTGACACTATTGTGTAATAATCCATGAAAACTCTCCCACGATACTTTGTATTGGAGATGAAAATTGTCGAAGAAAGTAGAAGTGTCCTTGGTCCTGGGAGGTCGATTGTTCGGCATCCTGACGTCCTTCGTCCTGTAATCCGTTTCTTTTTGACGTATTTTCCCTTTCATTTAACAAGTGACGAGCATTCTCATGAAACGAATTATTTAATATGAGAATATTTTTTGGAACAATATGTTTGATCTGGATTATTAAGTTTTTGTTCAACTTATAATTTTCATAAAACGCTTTCGAACTAAAATAGATTTACTAAATCTATTTAAAAGATAATACATTTACAACACCTAGTTTGTACTAAAAGGTTGTAGGTTGCTCCTGTACATTTAGTATCCTACACTATGTAGGGAAAATAGGGGAAATAAATAAAAAAATAAAATAAAAAATCGGGTACAGGGTACCTCGGAACTTTTCCTTACCCTTCGAAATCGCTTCGCTCGTCCTCAGAATAGGATGGTTACCAGTGGCCTAGAGTTTATATGCTTCGGACTCGCTTCGCTCGTCCTCAGAATAGGATGGTTAGCAAATGGCCTGGGGTTTTTAAACTTAGGTACCTCGTACCCGTATAAAAAAGCATACAAGAACTTCGCATAATCTTAAATAAGAAAAAGTCCCAATTTTTACTTGGTTTTATTAAATTATTTGAATTTTTGGAGGAAATTTGTGACCTTGACATGTAAACAAACTTTTACGTCTAACAAAAGTGTCGCACTAATTAATAATTAAGTTCGCTTATACCTTTTTAACTAATTAGTAGATTTTGATTGAAGTTTTTTGTATTTGTTCCTATTTTTTTTGCGTTTCCAACGACGTGTTATATGTCAAAAACACGTGTATACGTTTGGTATTATTAAGCGTCAAAATTTTAAATTTCAAAAATAAATAATTTCAAAATGGCGGCCAATATCAAAACGAAATTCAGAAGATTTGTTTGTCATATTGAGAGGTATATTCCTTCCAAATTTCAAGTTTATCGGGTAATTTTTCGATGAAAATAGACTCTGTCTATCACGGCTCACCGATATCGTTGAGTCGAAAAAGAAGAGGAAGAATATTACTAATTCTATTTAATTTTTACGTATATAATGTCTTTCTTTTAGCTGTTTTCTTTTAATTATCTCTGGCACTGGATGGCGTCATGTAGGTTGAAAGCGCTTTAAATAAATTTATAGTTTTGTGGAGAGACTTTCTTCTTCGTTCCTTCTATACTTAGCAATATTCATGATTTGTTATTGTAACCTGAATCTTATATATTTATTATACATCTATATATTTTTGAATTGAACTTTTAAGGGCCTCGGATACGGAATACTAGGACCAAAAAGGACTCAAGCATATTTTATCAGGGCCCTAAAGCCAGTATAGAAGGGCTCTAGATATTGGCATTTTTATGTAGGTAATTTAAAGAATATTTAAAATGTTGGACCTTTACCGGCCCTGTTTACTATACCTATAGACGTTTAAGGGCCCCTTGTTGACCAAACCCTTCAGGGGCCTTTTTGGCTCAGTCCGTCACTGATAATACGTGTGGCATATTGACGTTATTGTAGAAACTAGGTGAACTAACTAATGACACTAGCTTTGATGTGATTGTACAGGTTTTACGACTACAAACAATTATTTTCTTACAGTCCACATAATAAATAATGCGTCTCACAAAACACAGTTGATACATCATCAAAAAAAATGGTTCTCATATCTCCCTCCTCGTCCACTAACCATTATTAATATTAATTCACATCCTTCAAAGAAAAGAATTGTCTCTCATCAATATCAACGCCTCTGCAACTGACGATCCCAAAGAGTGGGAACCTATTAAACCCATCTAAAAGAGAAAGAAAACAAACACTAATGAAAAGTGAATATCGTATCCTAGGATGATCCTGTAAAAGAAAGAAGGATGTTTATAAAAATTGATCCTCAAGGAGGGGCAAGGAGAGGGTGTGGCACATTGACCGAGATACCGCAACTATCTTCTCCATATCCTTTCTTTTACTCTATCAAAAACAATATGTCGGACAATTCTTCATAAACAAATGAACAAATATATAAAAGTTTATTTTATTTACCTTACGAAATAGTATGGATTAAAATACTTTTTACTAAATCTAAACAATCCCGAAAAATAATTATTTAACAATTTATTTAATAAGGCCTACAAATACTAATTTGATTTCAATTGAAATCTTTCTTCAATTTTTGTGTAGAAGAAAGCCTAATTTAAATAAAATGACAATCCTATCAAAATCGTTTATTCAAAAAACATAAATCAATGTACATAGGGTATTAATATATCTTAAACATATCACGCGTTACATTAGTATGTTGTTGTGTTAGAAAGTTATAGGTTAACATATAATGAGGAAATTTTATCTTGTTATGTCAAGTCGTGCGCACACAGGTGTACCATTCACTTTCAAGGAGAAAATTATTTTATAGTTCCTTCTCTTTCTTGGAACTTTAATTTAGTTTTACGATGATTTATAAATGAATTTTAGTTCAAGTCACCATTGATACGTGATACGTAGTAGCGTCAATGGCTAAAGACGACCATTGACGTTCACGTCCTACTTTTAAATCTGGAGGTTTTTTAAGGAAGGAAATCATTTATATTGAATTAATAGTAACTTTATGTGCATGTGATCTACATACAGGCGCGGATCTACGAGGAGGAATCGCCCCCCCCCCCCCTCCCAGGATCCTCAAAACAAAAATTGAGGAAAGCAGAAGAAAAAAGAAAGGAAGAAAAAAAGGGAAGAATACAAAATTGTATAATATATATATATATATATATATATATATATATATATATAATATATATATATATATTATATATATACCCAGAGGTAGAAGAGGTAGTAGATCAACATAACTATGTACATAATCATAACACTACTGATTATTAATCACATTATCTATTTAACGTGACATACTTTTCCTCTGATAAGAAAGAGGAAAAATAATAGAAAGATCAGTAGGTTAGTAATATAAAGGAACTGAAAGTATAGAATTGCTTGTAGTTCTGCTTGGATGCTCCTATACAAATGTATTCAGATAAAACCACTGTTCCAACAGGTTGTTTGTGATAGTACGTTTTATAATCACCCTATATCAAAATGGCGCTGGTAGGGCTTTCGTTTACTAACATCATCACTGCTAAAGGAGCTGGCAAATATTATATAAATTTAAAGTAAACTTAAACAAGGCTGTATCGTATTAGAGACGTATAGCCGTGTAAGACAAAGACTAATGTCAACAAAACTGACCAAAAAAATAAAAATAAATGAGCCTATTTAAGAAAATATAAGTCAAGGACTTTCATAGAATTGCCACTAAAAAATGTTAAAATTTTACGTTTGAGCTAACTTATTTCAATAATATTTTTGAAATTTTTACTTTTTCTTATTTACATCGTACGTATATAAAAAAGTAATTTTTTTGCAAAAATCCTAGTTGAAACCGAGATATCACATGAATGATCAATTTCAAGATGTTTTAAGACCTCCTGAGGAGTTTTTCACAAAGTTGTCCGTCTATGTGTGTGTGCGCACGTGTATTAAGCGTTTTGATGAATCGAATGAAACCAGTCCGAAGTCCATAAACTGGAAACCATCACAGACAGTCGGTTAACATAAAAATTTTAATTAGGGGATCGTTTTTGATGTTTTGAGTGGCTCTGAGAAGAATAAACGGTTCAGAGTCGATTTAAACATTAAAAGTACTCAAAGCAAGGGTACTTACGTTCAAATCTTGGTAAGGCCGATAATTTATTATTGTTTTATTCACATTATATAGTTTTATAAATACAAAATAATTCTTGCACGGTGGTCTGAACGCGGGGCGTGTTTCCTTTGAAATGCGTGTTTCGGTGCTTTACCATTCATTTCTTGCTTGCGGTTCCGATTTATACTTTAAAACTTAAGCAGTTACTCAATTATAAAGCACACGAGTTACTCATTTATTTGTATTTTTGAAAAGAATTGCGCTAAAAACATTTGAAGAAGCATGAACTGAAATTTAAGATACAGCACACAATAGCACAATATTGGTGAGCAATGCCATTTTTTAAGATGAGCAGTTTTGTGAAACCAATAGGAAAAATTATGTGCATTTCTTTTCAAAAATCTAGAAAAAAATGAGTAACGAAAATGTGTACTTCTGCTTAAGTTATTTATAAAGCATAGGCTGGAAACTTAAGTAAAACAGAGTGTTAAGCACAGAAGCACAAATTTTAACGAAAATTCTCCCGGCGTGCGACCTATCTTGCCATAACTTTATGTTTTTGCTCTTTCAATTTAATAGGATGGGTGATGTAGAGGCTTTTGTAGAACAATAGTGGGTGAAAATAGTGAAATATTATAGGAGTAGAGCTTTATAAAATAGTAACTGCTCAAGTTATAAACTTGACCAGTAACATAAACCGGACACGGTAGCAATAAATGGATTGTTAAGCTCGGAATGACGCACTCATAAGGAATTTCGACCGGCATACGGACCACTGCGCCAGACTATTTACTAATTTTATACATTATATTTATAGTCAACCCATTAATGTAAAGCTTGTGTAATTATATTCTAAAGATGTCCTCGTGGATGGTCGATTATATATTAATACAAATTAAAGCCTTTGTTATTAGAATTAGTAATGATTAAAAATAGTTAGTTAAAATGTCAATTTTTTAGACGTTATGACACGGAGATTTTGTAGATACACTTTAGCAGTAGTATTAAATGTATAGTATTAAGTATAATTATTTTTGACCTTAGGCACTTTCTCACTAACCCAGAAAGCATATACCATCCACACCTCCTTCTCCTGTAGCGATAGAAAGGGACTAGATAAATAAACGTAGCACCGCCACTATAGGGGTCGTTAAGTGGTTTGTTTAGCCCATAAGGCCAAGGTTTAAAGTCTAGATTAAAGCTTATGACTCAGCTTTATACGGAATGAGTATAAATAAAAATGAGGCGCTATAGAATGAAGAAAACACAGAGAATGTGGATGAGTTTTAAAAACTAAGATATTTCAAGTGCATTTTTGCCTACAATTTCAGTGTAAGTGAGTTCAGCATTAGTAATATTATTATTAGTGTGCTAAAAGAGGAAATGTTTTTACAGTTGTTTGGCTTAAATCATAAATATATATGCGGTATAGATTAGGAGGAGAATGCTAACGTTTTAGTGAGCTAGATCTAGACCAGAATATAAAATTATTGATATAGATCAATGAGCAGGTAAATTGAACACACCAATTGATTCAAACAATTACTACACATAGACAAGTGTCACTGTTCTATGAGGAAGAACAAATAGGGTTTCAATGTATTAAGATCAAAATTGACTCTAGTTTTTAAGATTAGGTCTTTCTATTATGAGTTACACAGTTACTTTGACGTTTCACTTTTACTGTAAATGTTACTTCAACAACCCTGAAAAATTGGATTTTTATTTTGGTCTACCGAGTTTAAAAATCCCTATTTAGGCGTGCAAACGGATGTTTCGAAATACTCATTCAAATGAGACCTTATACAATTTGATTTTAGACTAGGGTTATTTAGTCAAAAAATGACTTAATATTTTCTTGCAAATTTCCAAAGAAAATATGCTTTTACTGTATGTACGTACGTACGTACGTAATTCGTATATACGTACATACGAATTACCTCTTTGTTGTGGTGTTGTTGACTGCAAATAATAACAATTTGTGCTAATTTTCATTAATACATTCAAAATATAACACAAATCAGGTAGATAACATTGACGTCTAACAGTAGTTATGTATGTACCAAGTTAGATTAAAAATAATTCGTTGAGTGAATGTAAATACTCTTTTAAATTAACCATAAGAGCGTGCTGATTACGGAAATAGGCTTCATTTATCACAAATCCGGCTAATTACTGAAAATTTTGAAAAAAAAGTTATAAAAAAAGTTTGTTGGTGATCCAATGTTCTAGAAGGCAGGGGATATTCGACCGCGCCTTATTAACATGACAAGTATACTTGTAAATGTCATACCAAATACCTGAATTGTCAATAAATACCTGATACCAGGTATCCATATGAAAATCTATTAGATAAGAGGAATGCTGATCCTCGTTCTTGTCTTGTATTTTAGTGTAATAGCCTAATAAAACCAGCTGTTAGTTTTTGCTGGAACTGCATAAATGTTCACGAGAAGAAAACAATTACCCTATTTCAAGTACGTGGGTAAGTTAAGCACTGTGTCTTATGCTGGATCCAGACGGCTACAGGTTTGTTCAGCACGTTACTCCAGTCTACACTAGAGTAACCTAGAGCAAGATCTTTGTTTGGACACGTCCTCGATTCTACTCCAAAGTGCACTACTCTATGTTTTGTAACGAATCTCGGGCAAGAAGAATCTTTACTCTTTACTCTAAACTGCACTTTTTACTCCAGTAAAATAAGTAAAATAAACTTCGTAATCACTCGTATCACATGTAATAGTAATAACTTATCGATGCATTTTAACAATATTAAATAATTTTATAACTAATATTAACAACACTAACTTCGTCTTTCCATCAATAAGCTTTATTAACTCTGAGCAGAGCTGCTTTCGGCTTTAATGTCATCTACAGTACCTACTAACAAGTAAATACCATAACTTAATAATATAACTTAATCCTAACACACTAAATAAAAGGTCCAAAATAAAATAAAATGCAAAGTTAAAACATCAAACATAATTGAGAGTTAAAACAAAACGGATCTATGAATAAAAAAAAAATAAAGTATAATAATAAATAAATAAATAAAATAATAAATAAATAAATAAAATAAAATTATTAATAAATAAATCAAATAACAAAATAAAGAAAAAATGAGATAAATTTGAATAACCATTTATCTCATATATGTTACTCTCATGTTATGTTAAGTTGTCTCTCATATCTCTTTATAACTCTATTTATGCTATATTAAATTAATAAAACGAAATATAGTAGTATTTTTTGTGTTCTAAAATGTTTTGTGCTCATAATAAACTACAAGAGATATATTTTTAAGTGTTTGTTGCTCACCATACTTTTCGTTTTAATTGTGAAATCATTATGTGAAATTTGAGCAAATAATTTTTGTTTTATTAATGCGTACCATCTTTGATAAACGAAAGAATCATAATCTCTTGTTGTAGTGTTCACAACGCCTTATATCGCCTAAAATGGGATTCACTAGTCTTAACTGAAAGCTGATATATGTACGTACTTAATTTGAACAAAAATGATATAAAATTAGTGATTGATCCTGTGATTTTTTACAAAAGATAGTGCAGATTAAGAAAATAATAATTATTTACTTAAGTTCTAAGTAATAATTTCATAACTTGAATGAAAAGCAAGATACATAAAACATGATTTTTCATAGAAATTTGAACGGGTCTGCCTAAAACAATTTAGACCCCGTAAAATAACCACATTTTCTAAAAATGCAACTTAATTTAACAATAAAATAAACAAAAATTGTAAATATATTCTAAATTATTATTATTTATTTTGTTTCTAGCTAGGTTAGATAACCCTGGAAGGTTATTCACACTTTTTACCTTTTTTCTGTTCACACACATCTAATCCTGAGTTTACTCTACTTTACTCTAAGATTACTCTAAATGAAAAATTTGAGTGTAAAGAAGAATAGTGCAGAGTAGATTAGTGTACTTCAGTTCATGTGCCGAACCAACTTATTAAAAAACACACCGCTTCCTCCCTACCTATGACAGCTATATGGCAGCCATAAGGTAGCCATATAGCTAGATAACTAGGAGTCTCCACTATGGACAGAGAATCGAGCTTTTTGGTCTTGGATAGATGAAAGATGAAACACTGTTTGAAAAAATTCACTAACAAGCTTTTTCTATAAGGCTCTCCAATCAAATAAGAAACAGCAAAGCAAAATAATCAGTATCAAAAATAACATGTTAAAAATTATTTTAATTACTGTGGAATCTTGTTGAAAAACACTCAAGTTTAGAAAGTTCTATTATTGGCATTAACAAACAAAGTACTCAACAGAATACTTAAATGTTTACCCAGACTAAATCTGCAGTAAAAGTCAATACTCAGAACTTAAGTCTCTAAAAAATAAACAGTCAAAGCAAAAAGTAAATAATTTTATTAAAATAAATAAAAATTTAAATAAACTTAAGTGTTTAAAAAGAGAGAGTAAAAACCGAAAAAAATTAAAAATGGAAATAGGTCTAATAAAATTTAGTTTAAGTGACCTTGAAATTTTTAAGTCCTATTAAGTATTCATCAGAACTACTGGAAAAACTTGCATGCAAACAACAACTACCTCCAAACTAGAACACTTTCCATCTTAATACTGCGATCGATATAATCGGTATATCTGGACAATCCTATCAAACTTTTTTCACTCTAAAAGGAGTTCTTTAAAATGTTTTATAATTAATAAATCCTTAACATTTAAGTTAAAGTTTACAAGAGCGTTATATTGCTTTTTATGTATAATAATTTTACAAAATTAATATTTTATATTCTTCTTATGTCTTCTTTTAAAGATGGACGTATATAATTCTCACTCAATGTTTCTTTGCTTCTAATTAAAGTTATAATTTAAGGCTGTGAGGGTGTTTTTTTACGGAACTGGATCTGGAATGCACGCGGGAGCCACCGCCTTGACAAATTTCTAGTTAATTATAGGGTAGTGTTATTTTTTGATTGTATCTAAACATAGAGGTGGTCTCGTAAAAAAATAAAATAAAATAATAAAGAGACCTTCAACAAATCCAGGTTAGATTAAATCGCATTACTAAAGTGTGTTCATGGTTTAACATAGCTTTATTAAAACAAATGTATATGAGTATGCAATCGATTTTATTTAATATTATACATTATGGCTTTAATTTTATTTAGTTTATTATAATCATAACATTTTTTCTAAATGTCAGTAGGGATGTGTAAATCCAAACCTCTATCCAGAGGTTTGTTGTCTCTCTCTGAGCAAAAGAGCGGGCATCGTTCACTCTTTTTAGGCGGGCATTGTTACAATAGCCGATTTTAGAGTTTTTTTTATCTCTCTCTGAGCGAAAGAGCGGCCATCGTTCACTCTTTTTGGGTGGGCATTGTTACAATAGCCGATTCCAGAGGCTTGCTGTCTCTCTCTGAGCAAAAGAGCGGGCATCGTTCACTCTTTTTGGGCGGGCATTGTAACAATAGCCGATTCCAGAGGTTTGTTGTCTCTCTCTGAGCAAAAGAGTGGGCATCATTCACTCTTTTTGGGCGGGCATTGTAACAATAGCCGATTCTCGAAAGCAAGTGTATATATATTCCTTAAATTTGTTCACTTCATTATCAACCTGTAGTGGGGACAGGTAAAGAGAGATTATTAGTATTTTCCCTTCAGAGATGACTACAAACAATAAAAAATCAATTTACAAATAGCTCATCCATTTTATTTATTTCTAAAACCACAAATTGTTCTTTTGAAAAGTGAGAAAATGTAAACACTGTTAGTAATTGAACGGGCGTAAAAAGAAAATGATATAAGTGCGGTTTTTTGAACTATTATTTAGCCGAAGGAGAAACTTGATGTTTGGATTGGTAATTTAAATTTTCCTATCTGGAGTTTCTTTACTTATTTCCACTACATTTACTTATCTACCCTATTCATGGGGGATCAGTCTAAATTATTTCGTACTTTCTTGCAAAGTATAAAAGTATAACAGATTTTTAAACACTTTTATCCTGGCTTAAAATTTTTACTTATGCCTGATTATACCTTCTTTTATTTAGTAATAAGTATGATCAGAATCTTCATTTTTTTTTCCTAACGCCCAATCCAAAATAATCGGGTATGGGGTACCTCGAGGAACAGAGAACCACTAATTTCAAGACAATTTTCTAACATTTTGATTCATTTTCTCACTACATTAAACTCGCTTTGCCCGTCCATAAAAAAATTCCAAATTTATTCTACAACACGTCTTCGGATTCGCATCGTCGTCTTCAAAGATTCAAAATATGTAAACAATTTTTTAAAGATATTTACTGACTTTGCAAAAATTAGCAATTATTTTGTGGTTTTGCCAATGCTGTAACTTTGGTTGTAGTTTTCCATTTTTGATAAACGAACACTCGTTTTGTTTATCAATTTGGGTTGGCAATAAATTGCAAAACCTATTTATTGGTTTTGCACACAACTAACAGGGAACCACTTATTTCAAGACAATTTTCTAACATTTTGAGCGTGGTCAATATCAAGTGCTCCACTCTGGATAGGCAAACTATGTTTTCCCTTTATCGTTTAAGATATATTTTCAATAACGTCTAGTTTAAATCAGTACAAAGTGAATCATGTTTTTTCAGGTCTAACTCTTGGACTAAAACTAAACTTCACCTGATTGATGAACCTTTTTAGCGCTAAATAATGTCCTTACTTTTCTTTAATATGTATGATTATACATAAAACCTATCTTTGCTAGTAAGCGCTAACAATACTTAAAAAATGACTTATACATATTGAAAAAAATAATACCCTCATGTATATAGATCATAGATGAATGCATGAAACAACTTTTGTCCAAATTATTTTTACGTCCCATCATACAAGAAAAAGTAAAGAGTGCATTTTTTAATGAAAAAAAAAACTGCCATAAACCACCATTTAGTTTCGGTTACGACTGTCGCACATCATGTTATGAAAGTGTAAAAATATTTAATGGCCATAAAAATGTCATACATGACATTGCATTTTTCAAACTGTCTTGTAACTATATCCACCCATCTATCTTGAAAAATAGCAGCAAAATATGCATTTTACATATTTGAAGATATCACGTAAAAACTTAAATATTATCAAAAATCTATAATTTTTTAATAGATTTGATTCTAATTTTTTAGTATCGCATCTTTAATACTTATTCGATTGTTTTAAATTAATTTGTAGATTGTCATATATAATTTGATTACAGTAGAGTATTAAGATGAAGTGGAGTGAAAGTATATCTAAGATAGGCAATACAGTGCGGGTTTTTGTTGTGTGAATGAACTTGCGTTTCACTCACATTGTTAAATACTAGATACTGTCATTTAATTTTTATGACAACATATCATGTAATAGTAAGGTGTCGCTAATAGGTTGTTTTGTATCAGAGAGTTGTGACTGTGTTGTTTCATTGTTTAAAAACTGATGATGACCGATATATTTAGAGATTTTTCTGTCAATCAAATAATATTTATACCAAATTTAAGCGTTAAACAATGGAACATTCTTCAATTTATAATAATAATAAATTAAATAATGTATTATTATTGTAATTCTTTATTTTCATTCAATTTTAGAGAGTAGAGTAAAACAAAAAAATTTAATGCTTAAGTTTATATATTATATATATAATAAATATATTTATATATATTATAATATATATATATATATATATAATATATATATATTATATATATATATATATTATAATTGTGTGTGTGTCTAAATAAATAACAGTTAATAAAATAATACTTAAAATAAACCGTCTATTTCTATAAT
Organism: Microvelia longipes; assembly: GCA_018340805.1. NCBI lineage: Eukaryota > Metazoa > Arthropoda > Insecta > Hemiptera > Veliidae > Microvelia > Microvelia longipes. The sequence continues at coordinate 110,016 of JACMZG010001914.1, read as the reverse complement.
TAATTAGGCCTATTTCTTATGTTTATTCATATACTATATTTTTTCTATGGAAAAATTTATCTTTCGAATAGAAAGGATTGTCACTTTAAAAGTTTTTAACAAGTTTTGTAATTCATTTTAAGACATGTTTTTAATATGATCATCAAGAGAGCTGAACGTTTCTGTTTTCAGTAAAGAATGACCACTTCATATTTAGAAAATCGATGCGGTGAGATTATTAATGTATTTTTATTATTAGGGAATTTAATAATAATAATTTTGTTTGGATTTTTCAAACAAAAATTCTGGAGCGGAGGTCCGCAAGCCGAGGGAATTTTCTTTTTAATGCGCGCCTTTTTGCTTATTAATCTATTTTTTGCTTAAGATTTTAATATAACTTTAATAAGTGACGCAGTCGCGTCACAACTTATTATTTAATTTTTTGAATTTATCATAGAAAATGCGCATATTTAACCTATGGATTACACATTATACGACACAGTATTATTTGCACTTACATGATGCTTAGAAAGTAGAAAGAAGAAAGAACTTAGCATAAAGTTATAGCGCATTTTCTTTAAAACATTTTTTTTGAAAATACCAACATATTATGCTAATTCAGCAAAATTTTAAAAAAATAATTAAATTTTAGGTTACTAAGAAGTCTTTATATATCTTTTGGGGTGATAAATCCAATAAAACCGGTCCGAAGATAAGTCTTTCAAAGCTAGGGGCCCCAAGTTCGAATCTTGGTACTGGCGATAATTTTTTATCATCTTATTTACACTATTTACTTCTTAATTTCAAAATAATTGTGGAATATATATATATATTATATATATATATATATATATATATATATATATATAGATATAGATATAGATATATATATTATATCTATATATTATAATATACATTATATATATATATATATATATATATATAATATATATATATATATATATATATATATATTATATTATATATATATATATTATATATATATATATATATATATATACATACTCACTCGCTCTAGAAGTTTTAACTCCTACTGAGGGCCCTCGCCAAATTATTAACTAAAACACAAATATATTTGTACAATATGTTTTTAAATAATCAAATATTGTAAAAATAATTTATGTAATTGTATTTGTATTTTATTTTGGTGGAAATAAACAATTTTATTATTATTATTATATGTATATATTTGTGTGTGTATGTGTGTACAAGATTTTGTTCCTAGACGTTTCTATGGGACACGATTGTTTTCGAACGCTTTTTCGAATCGAAATGACATTTAGTACAAAAATCAACCGTGTTAATGTCTCGACCCCCATTGTTTATGAAATATATGTTACTTCATTTATACAAAATAATGACAGCCAAAACTTCATGAAGTTAGTGTAATCAAGGCAAGAGGCGGAGTCGGTACACTGTCTTAACCCCAGATACCTTAATTTTTACAACACTATCAGGCGAAACAAACATTAGACGTAAAAACATAAAAAGAATAATAAAAACAAGAAATTGTAGTTGTCGAGTAACCAACACTTTAAAATTATTATTAACAGATATAAAAAAGTATACTAATTTAACGAATGATTCCCTAAAGAAAATAAAACCATTTGAATTGGATTTACCTTTTAAAATGGTTTAATTTATTCACATCTAAATAAGTGTCTAGTTCATCTGGTAAATATAAAATAAGATAACAATAATTTCGAGAACATATTTTTCTAAAACGAAAGTTTTCTTTAAAACAAGTTAAAAAGAAATAAATCTTAGAAACAATTCATTGCGAGTACTCGGGATCGGTCCTAGCTCATTACCATTGTAAATTATCGGCTCCTTTTAGTGGTTCAAAACGTTACGTATTTAAACTCTTGTACTTTCTCCGTTACTTAGAGATGGTTTTGGATTTAAGACCCTGCCTCGGGCTCATAGGGTAGAAAAGTGAAAACAATAAGTTGCCTTCTATTATCCAATCTCTTTTTAAGACTAGAGAATGTAATTTTTTAGAGTAATTTATTTTTTTAGGAGTGGTTGATTAGTAGCTGCACTCTGAATGAAAGGGACGTATTATTTATATAAAGACACAATATAATTGTGCGAGAGACACCTAGGAAATGTAACAAGCAAAATGCAATTTTGCTTGTTACATTAGCAAAGTTTAAGTTTAAACATTGTTAACGTTGTTTAAGTTTGATGTCAGATTAGCAGGGTTTCTTTTAGAGGTTCTTCCTCGGGGGATATCTCACTATTATGTGGGGGCATACACAGTTGTAAAAATTGTCGACCCGGGGGAAGGGTGCAACCATTTTTTAATGTCATGTAAAACTTTGTCCAAGGAATAATATTTTTATTTATAAACTAACGGTGATACCCGAGCTTCGCTCGACAAATATTTCATTTATCAAACACCCAATTATTAATTATTCCTTTGAAGACTATGAAAAATAGAAGTTGTTAACAGCTGATTTCGTTTAAGATGTTTTTGTCTATCTGGCAATTCTCAAGCCGTGCTTTATGATTGCTTAGTAATTTCATTGTTTTGATAAGTTGACAATCAAAAATGGAATTTTTAAATCGTGTGTCTTTACTTCTAATGAAAATACTAATAACCAAATAATATTTGGTTAAGAATAATATACTTAACCAAATAGGCTATGAATTGAACAGTTCGAAAAACGCCTATTATTTTAGAAAACAAAATAGTGTTCATCGTGATCAGTCAGAGGTATAATTTAAAGTTAGGTCAAGGTCTATCGTTTAGAACCAATCTGTAAGCTTTGAACATTTTTACACTTACCCCTATAATTATTTTAGAAAAGAACTCGATAACGAATAAAATGTGTTTATTCTGACCATTGAGGAATTTTAAGTTTAAAGTTTAGTCTAGCTTAGTCAATTCCGAGAAATAAGACTAAAATTTTATTTCCTTACACTAACTGCTTAATGTTATTTAAGAAAGGATTTCGGTACGACAAAAGATATGTTCATTCTGACCCATAAGTAGTCTAAGTTTAAAGTTTAGTCAAGATGCATCAATTAGATTCTGATCATTAAGCATGTAAAACTTTTATTTTTACACTAATCCCCTATTGTTATTTGTGAAGGAATTTCGTTGAGACATAAAATGTGGTCAATATGACCTATGAGTCGTCTAAGTGTAGAGTTTAGTCAAGATCCATCGATTAGATTCTAATCTGTAAGGACTTAACATTTAGTGTTGCACTAAACCCATATTATTTTCGAACGGATCCCGATGAGACTTAAAAGGTGACTCCTGAGACCTATGAGCATTTTAAGTTTAATGTTTAGTCAAGATCTATCAATTAGATTGCGAACTGTAATCACGCAAAAAAATAATGTCAACACTAATCCACTACTGTTATTTTAGCACTGATCAAGATCTGGCATAGTTTATAACTCCTTCTGATGTATGATTAATCTAAGTTTAAACTTTGGTCCAACCAAAATTTTCAACTTATTTTATTTAAATACAAGAGATATTAAATTAACAAAATACAAAGTATTTAAAAAAAATTACACAAAAGTTACACAATAATAACTTCCAATAATAAAATGGGGTACCATTTACTTAACTTTTCAAACGAAATTAACATATTTAGGTAAAGTTATCAAAGTAATATTGTGTACCGTCTAGATTTTTATAAATAATAATTTAATCTATGTAACTTATAGATGGACCAAAAAAGACAGAGTAGGAACTTTCAAATCCGTACATCTGATGCTTTGCTGCAAAGTATAAATTTTTTGAAAGTTACTTTCAAAAAAGTAAGAAAGTGGAAGTCTAACAAAAGCACTCCGTGAAAAATGCAGCTAAGTATTGCGTAAAAAGTTATGATATCATAGTTTACGCTAAGTCTATGCTAGCTTCAAATTTCAAGTATAATGAAAACCGTTGGCAACCAGCGCTATCTAGTAGAGAACTCAAAAAATAATAATATTGAGAGTTCTGTCTAGACAAAAAAATCCTTTGTTGATGCGATTTAAATAGAGTAAATTAGATTATTAATGTTGACTAGTAGCAATAGGGTGGGGAGACAAATAGGCATTGTTGTTGGGCCCTTCTTGCTAGTAATGTTTACTATTAGCGTCACCTAGTAGAGAACGCCAAAACTAAAATAAATAAAAACAAGTTAAAGATTTAAAAGTAATGAAATGCCCACCAAAAAGACGTATAAAATAGCCAAGTCTAGCATAAAAACATTTGAGATCTTATTCTAAGCCAACCAAGGCTTATCAGCCTCTCTCATTTCATAGGCATACATATAAGTAGGCATAAAAAGCCATAATGATTTAACTTGGAGTGTGTTCGCAGTGCTTGAAAAAGTATACAATAAAATGGTTGTTCTATTTAAAATACTCGCAACGAGGAATATCGTGTTTGAATTCTGTGCTTTAACAGCACTGAACCTTACGATGTGTACTGGCCAAGTCATAAAATTGAATCATTAAGGCCTTTCATGCTTGCGCTTATTAGGATGACAATAAAAAGTAGGAGGCTAACAATTTAGGCACAAACAAGATCTCAATTCTTTTTACGCTAGACTTGGATTTTTTACACTTAGTTTTTTTTTGTGGGGTTTTTTAACTTATCTTAAATACATATAGGTATATTCAATTAATTTAAGGACAAGAGAAAAAAAAAAGTAATAAATAAACGATATAGACATCTTACACGGGGCCACACATGAACTTTATTAACAGGTTCAATAACTTTCCCCTTGTGTTAATATTAATGAGAATTCCTTCCATATTACACCATATCCTCTACGGTATCCGTATACTGTTCCTAAATTGTAGTTGATTGACCGTATCTTATGCTGTAGTCGAGGTAGACGGCATTTAACATCGTTGCTTAGAAAAGTGTAAAAAGTTATATTCACAAAACAAATATATTCAGCTCTAAATATTAAATAAAAAATAATAACGTTTGAATTTTAATTTAAAAAGTCCAAACTTGTCTTTATTTTTTCAAAAAAAGGTCATGCATTAAATTTGAAACATACTATTTTAAATTTTTTAAAAATCATTATTTTTCTCTAGCTATGTTATTATTTTCACTTTTCCTTATTTATACATATAATACATATAGGAGTAGTATTGTCCTTAAAATCGAAACAGGGATTTTTTAAGGGTTTTTTAAGATCTTCTGAGTGGTTTTCTCGAAGTTGTATGTATGTTTCTGTGTGTCTGTCATCATAGTAGGTCATAGGCTATTTATTTTAGAGAATTATAACTTGGCACAAAAATCAGTCCGTAGGTCTAGTTTAGCTATCCGGAAAATACTTTTTTTATGGCGTCATTAACCCGCAATAATAATTCAGCACAAAATTCATTTCGTTTCGATCAATTTGACATTTAGCACGCATGTAGGTCCAGATAAGAAAAACAAATGTGACAAGTTTAATCTCGTTATCAGAAAAAATAATCCTGAGTTAAAATTTAGTAAAATTAATTTAGTAAAACTAAATTGAGTTGAAATTTAGAACAAGTATATCCCTTTACATAACGATTAAGTATGACAAGTTTTGTCTTAAACACAGCAAGTATTCTACGGTATTGGTTGGATCATAAAAGTTAAGCAGCATCGAGCAAGGAATGGATGAGTGACTGATGGGAACAAAGCGAATGTATTTATTGTCTGGGGACAAGCGAAGCGAGTCCGAAGACGAGTTGCAGTATAAATTTGGTGACTTTGATATTCTGAGGGTAAGCGAAGCCAATACTATGTTGGATTTTTTTAACCTTTTTACTTTTCCTCATTTATACCGTAGGTATATAGGAAAAGCGTTGTTTGCAAAATAAATCCTAAACCGTGATGAAACCGAAATTATCCTTTTTAGGCGTTTTTATGGCCTCGTAAGTGGTTTTTGCAAAGTTGTCTATCTGTATGTGTGTGTGAGTGTGTGTGTGTGTCTGTTAACATCGTAGCGCACAGTGTATTTATGCTGGAGAGTTAAAATTTAGTACAAAAATCAGTCTACCGCTGTAGTTGTGCTATTCGGAAAATAATTTTTTTGACGTCATTAACCAGGAAAAATTTCGAAAAATCATAAAACGCGGAAAAATGATGCAATCAGATTGAGATTTAGCACGCGTGTGACTATGTATAAGAATAACATACGTGCTAAGTTTCATCTCATTAGCAGCATTTTTTAAATTATTATTTAATGACTTGTGTACGTTTTTTATTAAAAAATTAAAAAATAGGAAAATTGTCCCATTGAGTTCAAATTTGGTACTAGTGTTTGTTATTACCTAATAAACAAGTACACTAAGTACTTGTTTCAGAGTATACTAAGTACTTTCGTGTCCAATACGACACAGTATATATATAATATATTAATATAATTATATATATATATTATATTATATATATTATATATATATATATATCCATGATTTTTGTTGGATCATAAAAATTAAGGAACTGGCGTGGTCAGTGCTGTATGGGACCGCTGAGAATGATACAGATGCGTTTACTATATGAAGGCGAGCGAAGTGAGTCCAAAGGAATGTTGTAGTATGAATTTGGCGAATTGTATTTCTGAGGACGAGCAAAGCGAGTCTAAAGCAGGGAGGATGAGCGTAGCGATTCAGATGTAATGAGGAAATGTTCCGAGGTACCCCTACTTGATTTTTTTACATTTTAATTTTATGCATACCCTTTAAAATTTACTAACGTATGTATGACTAGCTTTTGGCTTAAACTTTTTAATTTTTAATCGTGACAATAAAAAATTACAATCTCTTTTGACAAAAAATAGACGAAATAAAAAACAAACAATTAATACAGTCAAGAATTAGAAGTTTACTTCTCAACTTCAATAAACTTTATGTGTGTCAAAAGACTTTCGATTATGTAGGTAAAGGTCACCTGAAGAAGTGACCTGTCGCTATTTTCAGTGAAACTTTTTGAATTTTCATTTAAATAGGTACAGAATAATGTCACAAAGGTCGGGTCAAAGTTGACACACGGTTTTTGTGCATCATGAAAAAATAGAATCAATTTACATACTATCGAGGAAGACGTATTCTTTTTTTGAGATATTTAAACTTAAAACAAGTTGCTAAATTAGGAACTTGGTTAATTATTTCATTTATCAAAAATAAATCCATTTGTCAACAAATATATTATTAGAAATATTTAAAAAAATTAAATATTTCTTAAATTGTGATAGCAAAAAAATCGGCTGAATTATAGGACATAAAACACTTTGGACTAGCTCTAAAATACATTTTCAAACATTTTTTTTAAAAATATTTTTAATTTTTTTTAAATAAGTTATCTGTAATTATTATAGGGCCATGTTGGTATTTTCCCAATTCTAATAAGATTTTCTCCTGTAAGGCTTGATTTTTGTTTCAAGTTTTGTTTGAATAGGTTCAGTCAATTAAACGGTATAGTGTCCACATGAAATGAAAACGTATACAGACACACATCTATTAACACTTAGGATGTAAGGTGTTGAAACGAAAATATTTGGCTATATAAATATTTGCAGCTCATTTTAATTATTTTAAGCCAAGATAGGAATGTCCGTCAATTTGAGTTTAAATAAATGGATGTCATATTCAATGTCATGTCAATGTTCTGCGGTCGCAGAACATTCACGAGATACTGGTCATCTCATTGATTTTGAGAAAACTGAGGTACTAGCGAATGTTTCTCGATATCGAGACAGGCTCGTCAGGGAAGCTATTGAGATTGCTAAGCATAGGAATAACATCAACAGGGACACGGGGTTGAAGATTTCCAACACTTGGACACCGCTTATTTCTTCACTACGTGTTTCAGATAATTCCCTTAGCCAATCTCAGCCCTCAACTACGTCACGCAGCACCCAGCCACCGATTACGTCATCCCACGGAAATCCCCCATTAGCCAGTTCATCAACCAGACAGGACACCCCTACGCGACCTTCAAGTGGATTACGTCATACTGGACCGTCGAACCCTATTATCCCTTCTCATGGCTATAATCTTCGTCCTGGAAGACAAGGTCAGAGACAGGTATAAATAGGGCCTGCAGCGTCTCCATCTTCAGTTCAGTTTTGTAGCCCATTGCGTTTCTATCCATGATGTCCTACATCCCTGAAGATGCCTCCCACAGTGGAAGCGAAACGTCGGATTCTTCATCTACATTGACGCGGTCACCACCGGAAGACCTAAATCTTCATGACAACAACCGTGGAAGCCTACGCAGTTTATTGTCATATTTAATTTTTATTACAATGATTATACCATTCCTTTATATAAGACGGGGCAGCAAATCACCAGTGTACTAAATAAAAGCTGAGTCATAATTAACAAAGAGTGTCATCAAAACTAGCTAAGTTTCAATAGCTTTTACGAAAAAGTCTCTCCACAATGATTATTAATTTAATCTAATAAAAAAACGGGTAATCATTAGTGCCTAAGAACAAAAAAGTTAAAAGGAGTTAATTAATGACACACTATAATTGTGCGAGAGACACCTAGGAAATGTAACAAGCAAAATACATTGCTGCATCTGGGAACTGTTCTATCATTCGACATTCGTCATCATTGATGGCTCGCCGTAATGTCATGCATTGCAATAAATGCAGCATTATGTTTTGCTTGTTACATTACCTTTGTGTCTGTCGCACAATTATATTGTGTCAACTATTCATGTTTTGCAAAACTCGGTAGTATCAATTGCTATATTTTTTGCTTGCCAAGAATGATGGCGGTAAGAGAGCACCGCTCGTCTCTGGTAAATACTTTTACAAGAGTATTTGGTACATCCTTAACAAATGACGCACTGAATGTAAGCTTACCTAGTTAGTGCTAAGTGTGCACTGTCGTTGTTTGATCTATAAAAAATGTTATCCTAAGTATTACCACCGTGGTTCTGAAAATAAGGATTTAACTTTACGTCAGCTGCGTCCTTCGTGACAAAATGAGTCATTGTTATTCTACTTCTGCAGTTGAAGAGTTTCCTACGTCAATTCATTAGAAAGTAGTTAAATTAGTGTCATTATAAATAAATTCTGTCTACTTTAAACGCTGCACGACTAATTGTTTTACGTTTGGTTAATATGAAAGTGAAATAAATACAAATTTATTATGCTTTGATGAAAAATAGAAATTGGCCAACGTACGTCCTTGATTAGACAAAAGTGATAGGGCAAAAAAACTATGCGTACTTATATCAAATTTAAACTAAAATAGATTATGTTTCGATTTTACCGACCTTACCCGATCAGTAACCCGAACAGGGTAAGCGTATAGGCGATAAAAAGTTTCAAGGTACCTGGTACTCAACTTTTTAATTTTAATAAAATTATTGAATCGTGTTAACGGCATTAACATACCCATGTCTGATATTTCTGAGACAAACGATGATTTATAGAAGAGATAGTTTTATCGAATTTCACGTTTACTTTGTCAGCTTGTTGAGACTAGCTAAATGGTTTTGTTTTCACCATACATTGATTTTAAGCCCCCGGGCTGAGATTGTAACAGAATCAACTCGGAAAACAAGTCACGACTTTATGACGAGAAATTCAAATCACTCTGACGACTAAAACTCAATCTATTCCGTCAAAAGTTTGATTTCTATCTTTGATTTACATTCTTAGTGAAATCTTCATGGGCTCATCAAGTTATACCTAGCTAAAGCTTAATTTTCTCTTCCATGTTTCATAAGAAAATGACGCTTATACGAATGATAGGATAATGCAAGTAGGTGGGGGGTGTTAATTCCGTTTAGCACCCTGATTCCATAATCAGGATATATATATATATATATATATATATATATATATATATAATTATTATATATATATATATATAATATATATATATATATATATATATATATTTATATATATATATATATATATTATATATATATATATATATATTAGGTGCATAATGATTAAGGGTAAGAAAATTTCTAAGGTATTCTGTACCCAGTTATTTTATAATTTATTTTATCATAAATCTTTCTAGTCTTCAATAGAATCTATATAAATACAGTAAATATAATATACAATAAATAATATATTCATCTAAACTACAAGTGAAGTTTCTTTTAGCTCAAGTTCAGATACCCTAGGCTTTGTAAACATCTTAAGTTATGATGACCCAGGTTCTATTAAGTGAAAGGAATATGCAACTATATATTGGTTTGAAATAAAGATATCAATTTGTATCACAGCCCACAAGTGGAGCAGAACTATACGAGATGCCCTCAATTTCTGTCTATAGTCCTCTACCAATGATATGGAATTTAAATAATAGTTTTACATGACTCCAGGCTGTAAGTGAAATACGTATTTTGATAAATTTCGAATCATTAAAATCAGAAAAGCAAAAACCCAAATAGCGAAAAACAAGGCGAAAAATCAATCTTTTTTTTTATTCGGTCGCCATTGATACTGTCGCTATTTGAGTGTCCATTGAGTAAGCCCTAAAGTAAAGAGGCTTTTCTAAACTCTTCGGTTCGTACAGTTTTTCTCTAAAATAGAGAAAGGGAAATTGCATTCTCACCAGTTTCATGCAAAGCATCAAAAGCCCATGTGAAATGCTGTTTCAAGAAAGTATTAGAAACATTTTGCTGAATAGATGGTAAAATACCAAATAAACATATAACCATAATTTATAAAAAAAAAACAACGACTTAAGGCACCATAAAATATTGCTGAGAGTTTTAATTATCAGTTTGATTTATTGTATTTATTTTTTTTATAATATACTGTTTGTTTATATTGTTAAATCATAATAATTAATTAAAATTCTTATATAGATAAATAAATATTATCATTTTAATATATTTTTTTAATAATGATTTAAAATTAAAAATTATTTAATTAGCTATAATAGGGTTTTTTTGTCATACATTTTTGTCATAAATAGGCAAGGAAAAAAAATAAAAAACCGGGTACGGGGAACCTCTGAACTTTTTCTCATCACATAAGATTCGCTACGCTCATCCTCCCCACTCCGAACTCGCATCGCTCGTCCTCAGAATAAATTAGTCGTTCAATTTAGAGCGCAACAGGTCTTTGGACTCGCTTTGCTCGTCCTCAGATAGTAAATACATCTGTTTTATTATTCCCAGCACCCGAGCTGTTACTATTCCAAAAAAAATCTGGTGCGTGGTTATAGTTTTTTTTGGGATGTGGTTCCTCGCCACATCAGATTTGCTACATTTATCCTCCCTACTTCGAACTCGCTTTGCTCGCCTTCAGATCGTAAATCTGTTTTATTATTCCTAGCTGTCACCCAGGCACTGACCACGCTCGATGCTGCTTACCTATTATTATCCAACAAAAATCATGTTTATACTTGTCGTACCAGTGTACTTATTTATTACGTAAAGGTATACACTTGTATCAAATTTCAACTCAATTGAATTTTTTTCTGATTTTTCATAAATTTTTAAAAAACGTATACATGTCATTAACAAAAATTGAACTAATGCTGATAATGAGATGAATCTTTGACGTATTTGTGTCTTATACATGGATATATGCATGCCAAATCTTCAATTGGTCAAAATATGTTTCCACAATTTATGAATTTTCAAAACATTTTCTATCATAAATACACTGGGAGATACGATAATAATAGACATACACAAACACACACACACACAGATAACTTTGTGAGAACTACTCGGAAAGTCTTAAGAACACCTAAAACGGATAATTCAGGTGAATTCCCGAATTCAGATTTTTTCGCAAACAATATTTTTTCTACATACCTACAATATAAATAAAGAAAAGTAAAAAAAAAATCCCCATCCAATGCCACTTAAATCTCTAGTTGGATAATCTACTTTCCATATCATACAAGAAGAAATCAACAAATTGATTTTTTTTTAAATTCTAATTTACAATTGACAATATAAATTGTTTTTTAAGTATCGAATTTCGTAAATAGGTTAACACAGTAATCACGTAATATGCGGGTTAATGATAAATGTTCTGTAACTCGGATTCAAAAAATATATTCGCACTTAGTAATCTATTCTATCTATTAGTGATCTATTCAGAAATAACGTTTATCATTATTGATTATTGTTAAAAATACAATTGTAAACAATAATATTGGTTGCCTAGCAACATAACTGTCAATATATAAACAATAAGAGTTTTCTAATTAATGTTGTTAAAATAATTTAAGAAAAGAAATACATCTTTAAAGTTTGTTTAAATAATGTTGTGTTTGACTTTAATTTAATTAAGTTTATTACAATTATATTGTGTATTCATATATCTGAAACAAATATAAAAGAATGAGCCAAGCCTAAGGAATTTAAACCAAGAGAATCAAGAGGCCTTCAATCTCTTAGCCGCTCCGCAGCGTTAGCGCTGGGGGCCGCTTCGCGGCCACATGGTTGTTGTTGTTCGTCATATTACTAGTTTATATAAGTGGCAAACAGCCAATAAGCCAATTTTAAAATTTATTAGTCAAAGAACGTGATTTGTTTACATTACGTTTGTCAACCAATAACACCGGAAAAATGCTGAAAATAAAATGTAACTTCGTATTTTTCTTAACCATAAATAGAATTACATGCTTAAAAAATGTCAACCCTATCTAAACACTTCTTGAAGATTTGTAATTTTTTGAAAAGATTGTGGGGTCATTATTTATTGACGTCGCAAAAATATGTGACATCACACATACTTTATAAACAATAGGGTTCGGGACATAAACCAGGGTTGATTTTTGTACCAAGTTTCACTTCATTCCGAGAAAGCGTTTGAACGTTAATTAATTAATTCACAAAAATCTCGTGAATACATACACACACACACACACACACAGATATATATATATATATATATATATATAATATATATTATATATATATATATATATATATATATATATATAATATAACAATCTTTTATAATAATAATAATTACAGGAGGTGAAGCGAAGAGATTTAGAGGGGTTTTGAGAACATACATATATATATATATATATAAAACCCACATAAGCTCATTTTTTTCTAAAATTCGCTCTAATTTAGGATACTGTTCGTTTTGTAATCCTCATCGTCTATAATTGCTATGTACATGTGGGATTATTTCCATCTTGTAGATAACTTTCGATTACATGTTTTTACGATTATACAATTTCGATTCACATGTTATATTTATATTTGCATGAAGTATAAATATAACATGAAATAGAAATGTAACATAAAATATAAATATAACTTGAAGTATAAATGTAACCTAAAATATAAATTCATATTTTATCTCCAGACGGTGTATAATGTAAAGTTTATTGACTAGTTTTAAGGGAGTAAAGAAGCACTTTTCACTCCCAAGAGAGAAAATGTTACTTTTCACTCTCTTAGGAGTAAAAAGTAACTTTTTCCCTATGATTAGGTTATTAGAGCCAATTATATAATTTTTTTTAATGAAGTGGTATTCTCTAAATTTATACAGGTGACCAAATAATTTTTGTAATTTTCTAGGGGTGGCACCCCAAAATTTATAAGGAGAGCCGACCAAAAAAAATTTTTTTTTTATTGGCTCGAAATTTGTTTCAGGTCAAAAGAAGTAGTTTAGAGCAATCAAAAAATGTTTTGATTTTTTTGGAGGCTGCACACCTTAAATTTATAAGGGTTCCGACCCAAAAAATTAGAATAAAATACAACAAAACGTATTAAAATAAAATCAACGATATAAAATCTTGTATGCACCTTGGGAGTAGAATGCTATCCCCCCCTCGCAATTGCCTCCCTTGGCTTCGCCTCGGTGTAAATAGTCTTAACTCCCTCGACTTTGCCATGGGAGTTAAATACTTAAATTCCTTGGCTTCGCCTCGGGAGTTAAATAATTTGGTTCTCTCGGCTGACGCCTTAAGAACCAACTAACTACTCAGGAATATAATAGTATTCTTAATTCCCTGTGTGCATAAATAACTATTATATCCGGCCCGAGACTTATAGCAAATGATCTCCATCCCCGTAAGACTCCCAAGAGTTTCAATACCAATGATATTTTCCCGATTTCCTAAATTTAGTAATTGCATTACCATATTTTCTGATTCAGCAAAATTTATTTAAACTGACATTTAAGGGCTTATTATTATTATCTTAAACCATTATGATTGATGATGGCACTAGTGGGATATTAAAAAATCACTCAAGTTTACTTCATATTGTATCAATTATATTGCTATCATGGAGACTAACACAAATTTGAATAGTATTAAATTTTTATTAATTAATATTACAGACTACAAGGAATTCCGCTTTCTTTTCTCTTTCTTTTCTTTTCTTCAAAAATACTTTTTTTCTTTTCTTCATGGAGACTAACACAAATTCGAGTAGTATTAAATCATTATTAATTATTAATATTACAGTCTACAAGGAATTCCTCTTTCTTTCCCCTCTTTTATTTTCTTCTAAAAGAAAAGAAAATACAAAAATAGTGAAAGCAGTTAAAATGAAAAGTGCTTAAAAAACTTGAACAAACTAAACAACTAACTATAATAGTCCTTAAAAATTAAAATAAATACACTTGGAATAACAAATAAGAATTACAGTGACATAAACAATCGGAAACCGCCCTGAGTTATTGAATAATATTTTAAATACTTAAAATTCTTAAAGTACAAGGGCTTAAGGATAATCCTGGACTTTCTCCAGAGCCACCATAAAAATGTCCTTTATCTACTTTTCTCAATATATTAACAATAAATTATTATAATTACTTCTATTGTACACTTTAAAAGACTTTTAAAATAAATTATTATTCTTTGAAAAAATATCTGAACAAAAGATTACAGATTTTTCAAAATGGTATCTTTGTAGGAAAAAAATTATAAAGAAGTCTTGAATTGTGTTAAAAATAACCTAATTAGTTTTATTTTATTTATTCTTTTTTATTTAAAATATAATAAACTTTAGAAAAGTAAAAGGTACTTAAATAAAAAAAAAAAAGGAAAAGTAGCTAACTTAAGAATAAAGTATAACTTATTAATTTTGGTGTGAGATTTTATGTTCAAGCTGGACAAAAATTATTTAATTAGAACCAGGTAACTTATTTTTTGAGTACAACAAATCTGGTTTGAGCCAGGTACTTATTTTATGAAAAGATATTGACTGTTTGCCTTGTTACTTATATGATGAGAACCAATTAGAGTACTTTCACTTACATATCTGGTGAGTAGAAATCTATCTAGAATACCAATCTTTTGGTAGATTTGTACCAGGTACTTATCTGATTAGTATAAATTATCTCATTTGTACCAGGTACTTATCTGATTAGTATAAATTATCTCATTTGTACCAGGTACTTATCTGACTAGTACAAATTATCTCACTTGTACTCATATGTCAAAAGGAAAGTATATATATTTTTTCTTGGTACTCATTTAATGAATATAAATTATCTGATTGGAACTCCGCAGTTATTCATCTATTTAGAACCAGTTAGTGTACTGATATAACCAAAGTAAAGAACAATTTCTGAGCCGTTTACCACTTTGTTTTTGCAAAACAAATATGGATATGGAGAACTTACGAAAATAAATTTAAGTATTCGTATATTTAAGGTGTTTTTATAAGTAATTAATTATGAATTCACATTAAAAGACAAGCCTTGATTTTGCAAAGAGGAATTTTGATATCATGTTTGTGCCGCCAGTGCAACAATCATCGGTATTTTATATTTTGGAATGAAAGCCGTATGTTCCCTAAAAATGTTTTACGCTTTCTCAATGTCGCGAGCCGTTGACAGCTCCGAATGATTTAAACCGTCCTACGCAAGATAATTCCACTTATTTGCTACCTTTTTTAGAAGAGTAGTGAGCTTCGAAATAGTAAATAATGCAGCTTTTACCAAACTGATAAGAAATAGAGCCTCTATTCTCGGACCTCTTTTTTTATAATTTTCTCAGACCAAACTTTTTTAATAAAAAACATTGTTTTATGTTAAGCCTGTTCTTTGCGAAATACGTTTTC
Source organism: Microvelia longipes (assembly GCA_018340805.1). Lineage (NCBI taxonomy): Eukaryota > Metazoa > Arthropoda > Insecta > Hemiptera > Veliidae > Microvelia > Microvelia longipes. Next base: position 94,043 of record JACMZG010001914.1, on the reverse strand, counting down.
CTGTAAAAATGCTGAAATTAAATATAAAGTTGAATACAATAGGCAAACAAGAAGATCCGTTACAGGCTTGGCTATTTAAGAAAAGCTCATAACCAGATTTCTTCTTCTCCTTTTAGCGAATTCCTTTGGTAAAAATTCGCTTATGGGATAGACGTCATGCCCGCCATGACGTATTTCCAAGTCAATGCAACTCCCGCAGTTGAAGCTCGGACCATGGATAAAATTTGTTTCATAGGCCCTTGATCACAAAAAATGCGTACGTAATGCGTACGTTTTGCAAAACGTATATGTATAGTAGTGTATAGCTATTTTCCGAACGAATAAATATTTTTAACTCAAACTTGGTTAAAAAATGTCGGTTCAGGATGACTGGAACCTGGTTTGCGGATTCACCAAAATTTTAAAAAATCGTTTAAATTTAAGGTTATTATTGTTCGCAGCGCCAAAGATCCTTATTAATATTTTTGGGGTGCTGAATCGAAGGAGCTTAGTCCAAAGTCGATACGACGACTCTAAAATATGAAAAGTCAAAAAACCATGGTAAATTACCTAAAACTTTGTGAATTTATATTTATCTCAGTATTATTAATCAGTGATATTATTGTAGATAAATTTATGGCCAAATAACTTTTCTTTTCCTCATTTTCAATGTATTTATTACTTTGTTTTCTTTTCTACTTTTATAAAGGTTTTTTGTGCAATTTTTCTTAAAAAAAAAAAAAAAATAAGTAATGTAAAAAAGGCTTATGCCCGTTGATGTTCTAATGAATAAACAGTATAATAAAACCAAACTTACGGTAGGCAAAAAATAATTTTTCACTAGGGTATAATTTTTAATGTTTAAGTTTTAAGCCGATGAGAAGAGAAGAGAAGTCAAACAAACGAAGTTCAATTACTGGAAAACCTAACATCCGATAAATAACATATTTCGATTGGGGAGTCGTTTTCGATGTATTTTGGGGCTTTGAGTGAATTAATAACAGTCCAGAGTCAATGCAAACACTCTAAGTACTCAAATCCAGGGTACCTGGATTCGAATCCTGGTAAGGACGATAGATCTTTATCGTTTTACTTACTATATTTTAGTTTATGACGAAAAATAATTTTGGCGAGGTGGTTCGCGGGCCGGGCGAATTTCCATTTGTAAGCATCCATCCAAATTGCAATTAATTTGTCCAATTGTTTTTTAATTTGTTCCGTGCATTAGATCTATTTCTTGTTTAAGGCTCCGGTTTATGCCATAAAACTTAAGCAGTTACTCTATTATTAAGCACAAATTATAACTCATTTTTTCTGTATATATAAGGATATATAATCTAAAATCTCTTTAGTAAAAAGTATTTATTTTTGTTGCTATTTAAATTCAATTGATATTTTTATATCAAAAATAATAATTTAATCATAACTGTTCCAAATCTTAGGATTTGTCGATGGCATTAGAAACTCTTTTAACTCGGGAAATTGATTTACGAACATGTTCTGAGTGAAAGTTTGTAGTGATAGATTCTGAGATAGACGTATAGAGTTCCTCAATGAAATAACTAGTTGAGCCATGTGAAATTTTTATCAATGACTTTACTACTGTAGATACTCGACCATATAACCATAAACAGGCAAGAGATTTCACATTGACACTGGTAAACCACCTCTCCAGCGAATGTCAGCCTGATGTCATATCACTTTATAGAGTCAGTTTTTATAAAATGGAAACAGGACAGGTTTGTTTACAATTACAACTACTTTTTCTTATTTATTCCGTAGTTATATAGATGAAGTAATGTGTTTCCACTAAAATACCGAAACCAAGATGTCAACTGAACCATTCGTCTCAGGTGTTTTTAAGACCTCCTGAGGGTTAGTATTTGGTATTGGTAATAGTCTGTATTTGTGTGTGTGTCCGTTATTATCGTAGCACTCCAGTGTGCTTATAGCCCAAGAGCCAGGCCTAAAAAATATGACTCATTTGTACTACTTCAAACAAATTTTTCTAAAAATATACCTTAAATTATGAGGAAAAGCATAGTCTGCCTATCCAGAGTGGGAGCCCTTCATATTAATGCGCTCCCTCATAATATTAGAAAATCGCGTAAATTCCAGTTTTTTTGCAATAAGTGTTGCATGTCCCTGTTGATCGTGTGCAAAATACGAAGAGAACATTTTATGGGGCTGATAAAATTTCCTATAAAACGAGTGGTTTTTCGTCAAAATAACTAATAGTATAGATAACTAATAATAAATAACATAACTACAATTAAAGTTATAACACTTGTTAAATGGTCAAAAATATGCACAGAAGGCATGCCAGACTATGTTATTTCTTCATAATTTAAAATGGATTTTCAAAAAAATTTGTGAGTCACATTTTTCAGGTCCGGCTCTTGGACTATTATACCAGATAGTATAAAGTGGTAGTAACTACGTGGCAAGTAGGCCACGTTGTTGGGCCCTTTTTGCCACCTCCCTAAGATAGTGTTCTACTCAATTTAATTTTAAGTAAGTATAATTCATCTAATCTAGACAGGCCGTGAATTTCTATGGTTCCTCTCATGCTTTTTTCAAGCTATCATTCGTATAATTACTGACCTATACAGTCTAGTAAAAAATAGGAACAACACGTGCCCTTGCTGTTAAACCAAACCTCCATGCACTTTAAACTACAAGGCAGACACACTATAGTATTACTATAAATCTACTATGAGGGTCCTAAATTTTGCCTATACCCAGTTTCATTTAGGGTAAGGGATCTTTAACGAGTACCTGACAACGCACAGGCTCGAGACCACCGGCTTTACGCCCCTTCTGAAGGACGTGGTACGCAGAATTTTTATCCCTCTTATAAAAATCCCAGACGCCTGCGCTGGGACTCAGGCCCGTGCTAAGAGTTTATTTAGTCATGCACCCATGACTAAATAAACTCGGAAGTTTAAAGCCCATTCTTTCTGTGTATTGGCCGCGTACCTTAACCACTACGCCACGGGTCACAACTTTATACTAAGAGATTAATCAAATTAATCTTAATGCCTAGTTGGAGTTTCCACAATTAACGACTGACAAAAAGAATAAATAGATAAAAAATATTATTTTGGACAATAAGAAAGATGGGGGAGCGCTGGAATTAAAACTGATCTTTTCTGTCTAAGAAGGAGTGAAGCGAGTCCGAAGATGCAATAAATTATCAATTAGGCACTTGAGGATAAGCGTATTCAGAGGAAGTTTTGTGAACGAGCGTAGTTAAAAAAGACAACCTCAAAATAAAAAGAATAATTCGATCCAAATGTTTTGGTATTGAAGTAATATTTTTATTTCAGGGACTGCTCAGGTTGCAACGCCATAATTGCTCGGCCCTCGGGGTACGAAGCCGTAATTCCTTAGGGTGCTGCTACGAGAGAGAAATATGTTCCCTTTCTACCAAGGTTATAGCTCTTATGCCAAGAGGTAGAAAAAAAAATAAGCACTTTAGAAAACATCAGCCGTCTGCCGTTTTAACGATATTTCCTTAGTTCCTTCTTGAAAGAAGGAGAGCTCCTACTTTAGTCGAAGATAGGCTAAACGGACACCTCAACAATGTATTGCAGACACGTCATGTGAACACCTATCCAAGATATCAATTATAAATATTCTTAATATATATATATTATATATATATATATTGATATATTATATAATATATATATTATATATTATATATAATATATATATAATATACCAATAATAAAATAAACTATCTAATTTGACTAATACTTATGATATTTGGTCTCTGATATTTTATGGATTTCTTTATTTTATCATAAGTTTATAGAAAAAGCCAAGAATGTGATACGGTTGAGGCATGTTTCGACTAAAACTAGTTATAATAGTCGTCAAAATACTCATGGAATTAACTTACGGCTCGTTGGCGAATTAACGATGTTANTGAAGGCAGTTTCGACTAAAACTAGTTCTAATAATAGTCGTCAAAATACTCCATGATTAAGTCTTACGGCCGTTGGGCGAATTAACGAATGTTACACTTTCTTTTTAATGGCTTCTGATTGGTCCATAAGTATTTTTTAAATTGAAAAAACCCGCCAAATACTTTTCTTGTAACTTCGATGTATCCGACTCTGAATTTGTTCTGAATACAAAGCTGGTAAACGTTTGGATATTTCAACCTGAAGTGGATGGTTGGTCGAAAATAGGACTGTGTAATCTTTGTAAACTCGGAGGACAAACTCGCTAGGAATAGGCTTAACGCACAATGTGTGCCTTGCACTGAGCCTGTCTCCCCAAACCACGAAAAGGCTCAAGACACCCGTCTCTATCCGTCTATACGGAGCATACCTTTAACAGCAACCAGCAAATTACCTGTAGAGTAAGAAAGAAAGGCAGGCTCGATGGTCGGGTTGAAGGTTTGAGATGAAATCACAAACAGAGCAGCAACAAGTCCATAAGCATTATTTTGCTGGCAGCTTGAAAAAGCGCTACCTCTTGACTTGACTAAGAGAGAGAGAGATTCAGCTGCTAACGTAACTCAGATTAAGCAGTGAAGATTGGTGAACATACTTGAGAACTGCTACATAATGCTTTTAAGAGTTAATTCAAGAGATTGACGTCATAATAAGACAAATTATTTAATAAAATTTACCAAATATTCTAAAATAGGGCCTCAAATTTTCTTTTTTCTCATTGTCGAAAACTAAATGTAAAGCTAATAACCTACTAAACACAATCTATTTGTCCGATATTATTTGCTTCCATTTAATCGCAAGAACATGGGAGTATCGGATTATTTATGCAATGATAATAGTCCTGGTCTCTATCAAGACCAATCACCGTCATCTGAAACACTCGTATTGCTGTTCAAGAGGATCTGTTGGTCAAGCAGTAAATATATCCGGTGGTGGCGTGGGAAGGAATTACAATTGGAAGTAAGTAAGCAAGACAGGACCCTACATAGAGTGCCTGTATACCATCAGGTGGGCCTGATATACAGGCCTCCTAGACCTACACACTTTCAAAGGTGTTTCCAACACACCTAAACAGTGGGTATACCTATGGACTGCCAAGTTTACTTGAAGGTACTTAAAAGAGGACGGCGAAGCTAACATGTCTGCAAATATTAACCAGGGATATTATTTTCCCACTTATCTAAATCAGGGGTCAGTCTTATGTATGATGGTTTATATCGTCTATGGCTTCGAAGTAGCAAGTCCTAAAGGTACTTAAAAACGTGATTACTAATCCTAACGGACCTCACGCATCTACAACCTACAAAGAAACAAAAATTACTGATATATGCCACCTACACGAAGCTCAAGGGTGTGAAATTGGTCCGAATTACAGCTTTATTAACAATTTCAAATGTTTCTTTTAATGGAACTAAACTTAATTTTTAAGTTCTCATTTTAACAAACATCTTCCTAGTTAAGCGACCCTTTCTCGTAATATTGTTACATTTGCTGGTAAGAGCACTTCAAGTCGGCTCGATTGGTTACAAATAGATAATTAGTAACTGTAATTTCAAATAATTTCTGTTTGCATCTGCAACAAAAATAAATAGCAAAATACATATAAATTTTACTTCTTCATTCTGCATATCACAATGTAAAGCGGGTTAAAACATACTTAACGATAGCCAGGCGTTAATATTTTAAGTTAGCACCTGCTTATATTGCTTACTCACAAACGATTTTTTTCACGAAATAGAAACTTTCCAGTACCTAATGAAGAAGTATATTTTAACCCACTCAGAAAAAAGCCTACTGACCATAGCTTTCCCAAGAAAAAAATTATAAACCGGTATGTTCACCGGAATTATCCATTTAGGTATTCAAAGGCCTCCTGGAGTAGTTTTCACAAAGTTGTCTGTCCTATATGTGTGTGTGTAGTAATGTGAGTGATGTCTGTTATCATCGTAGTTCCCTAGTGTAAATTTAATGCTAAGAGAATTGAAACTTTGTAGAAAAATGAAATCCTATAGGTGGTAGTTGTGCCTTATCAGAAAATATTATTAATGACATCTTTAACATGCAAAATATATAATAATTTAACAGTACAACAAAATGAAATGTTAACATTTTTAACAAGAAAAAGATATAAAGCAATTTCTGTTAGATTTAATATTATATTTTTATTACTTGTTCTCTAAACGTAACTTATGTCAATCAATGTCCTTAAATAATGATCATTCCTTAGTTTGTCAGTTCCATCGTGTTAATTACTAATATATTAATACTTGGCGCTAACAAGGTTATGGCACCAGACTAAGAAAAGGGACTGAAGGGCAATGAACCCAGGAAGTAAATATAATTGTGAGTAACGTCAAAAATAATTAAATTTTAATATTTTTTTGACAAAAAAGTCAAATTAAAAAAAAATATTATATAGAAAATGATTGGAATAAAATACCGTTATTCAACGGGAAAGAATTATGTGCCATGGAAAGTTTGAGGCTATGTCGGTGCTAAAAGCAAAAGGGCTTAAACGTGGTTTAGAAAGTCATGCTCCAAATACAAGGAGTGGTAGACTATATAATGACGTGGCAGAATAAACAGAAATCTGAAACGGCCATGTGCAAATCAATAATCATGCTCAATGGAGGATGCATATGTTGCTTTGATATTGTCCGCTAAAAAACATCAAAAGAAGATCAGAAACGCTTAGATGATAGGTTGCGACCGACAACCTGCTATAAAAAGGCGGAAGTCAGAAATGATTTAGCTCGTCTAAAAAATGAAAGGAAGAAAGAAACGGGCGAAATTGTACCTAGATCGAGCTGAAAGACCTTGTTGAAGAGGCCAGAACACTCGGGCTGATATCTGTAATGAAGGATGTAATATAGAATTTTAACGAGGGTTGCCAATAAATTATTAACCATATCGCTAGCCAATTCGACCACAAGACGCCAGATTGCGACAATTGAACAAAATAGGAGAAGTTTTTAAATTGGACAGCAATTAGAAAAGAAAAAAGATAAGTCCAGAACCGAAATATCGCATTTAAAGCTGGTACGGGAAGAAACATACGTTTTGACAGAAATGCTTTGTGTGCAAAAAAGGATTCATCACTTGGCAAAGGATTTTGGTTAAACCCAAGAAACAAAAATAAAGAAGTAAAACAGTAATGAAAGTAAATGGGTCAAAAAAGTCTGATAAAGAAAATCAAAAACAGAAAAACATCAACGCGAAAATTTGAAAGCAACCGATTGATGAAGAAGAAAGTGATGAAACATGCGATGTTGCGTGGAACGCAATTAAAATATGATGAAACGAGTAATAAATCTCACGATAAGACAAAGTGATTGTAAGACAGCGGAAAAAGCTAGCACAAACATAAAATAACCTACGACCAAATCATTACCACCAACCGCTCAGAAAAGTGTGATAAGAAAATAAGAATTGCTGATGGACAGCATTATAAAGAGCCTTGAAAGAGTTGGAGACTGTAAAAGATAAAGAAGGAAGGATTTGCCCGATTACTACCTCAGGAACGTCTTGCTGGGTACCCGCGATCAACTAAAAGGGTAATTTAATTTCAGTTTCTAATTAAACCCCTCGAATACCAGAGTGTTAGATTTAATGATAAGTGTGGATAGTTGAGAGTGCTGTGGTGAGTGTGATGTTGTATGCAGAGCGTGTAAATATTTGTTGTTGTCATGAGAGTGTGAGTATGCGTGCACAGTGGCTTAGTAGATGAGTTGTGGCATAACGTCTGAGCATGTAACGATAGATAACTTAGATAACTTGATTAAATAACAATATGGTTAGAAAACATAGATATCGATAAAGAACGAAAATGAACGATGTTTATCTTGCATAAACAATAATATTCTAAGGCAAGTAATTCAAGCAAGTAGATGTTGCACAATCAAAACACATACTTGAATTAATACATGTTGACTGATAGGACCTGTAGAGAAACTGAGTCTATGGAAGATCAAGTTAATATATTAACAATAGTGGATATCATTCCCGAAAAATTTTTACTTATTTTTTTTTAAAAAGAAAAGTCACGGAAACGTTCGAAAACAGAAGAATTTATACTTGGCGCAAATAATATTTGAAAATAAGTTAAAAAGATTCAAGCCGATAATGGGGACGGAATTCGTTAAATATAAGGGTTACTAAAGTTACTAAAAAATGTAGGAATAGACAGCAATTAAACTAACTGCTTACTCGCCAAAATCAAATGGAGTGGGCAGAAAGGGCTAACCGTTCGATAGTTGAAGGGCGCGCGAGTACTTTACTTGGTAAGACCCGAGTTTGCCATTAAAATTTTGGGCCGGGCAGTGGGTACTGGCACCTTACCATTAAAATCGTACTCCAAATAAGAGAAACGACATATATTACCCTGAAGAAAATTTTTCGGTAAAAAACCTAGTGAAAACATCTTCGGGGTATTGGCGTGTGAATGTTACTTTTGGGACGGAAAAATCGACCACGAAAAGAAATTGATCAATAACACCGAAGCGGGATATGTAGGGTATTCTAAATTAGAAAAAGCGTATATGATCTATGAACATCAAAAACTCAAAAAGGTATTGAATCTAGAGAATGTAAATTTTTAGAAAAATCGAAAAGGAATTAAATTAATTAATACCGAAGTAGAAGGATTGTGTTGCAAATCAAATTTATAAATTTAAAGATCGAGTATAAGAGAATTCAGAATCCGCAAAAAGCATTGACAAGTAGAGCCAGGTGGTGAACAGATCGACCAAAAAGAATGATTTTTTACAAAGCATTCAACCCAAAAATTAATTAAGGTATTAGAAGTCTCAAGTAAGTAAGAAAATTTATAATCGGATGTATTAATTCATTAGTAAAGTATTTATTTTGTTGAGGTAATTGTTTTGAGTGGTTAGTGTAAGTTGTAAGCGAGCATATTGAAGGTTTTTATTCGAGGTTACTTTAGGAACAAGTATAGGGGCGGATTTGTTAATTTATATATATTTTGATATACTTGTTCATCTAAAGTAACTTATGTCAATCATATGTCTTTAATTATATCGATTCTTAGTTTTGTTCAGTCATCGTGTTAATTAATAATGAATATTATACTGCGCTAACAAATTCTAACCAACCCATATGTGTTGCATGAGCACAGGCTCGCGAGAAACACAGAAATGAATCAGCAATCATTTTTAAAAAAATCATAAAACGTAGATAATGTTGTCATCAATTTAAGATTTAGCGCGCATGAACCCATAACACTAACATATGTGCTAAGTTTTTAATTATCAGTATTAAATCGACTTTTATCGAATGACTTGGGTACGTTTTTAAAAAATTATATAAAATCGAAAAATAATCCAATTCAGCTGAAATTCATTACATATGTAAAACTATACGTAATAAAAAAGTATACCAATACGTAATTTCGTATTTCAATACGACAAGTATATCTATGATTAATGTTGGATTCTGAAAGTTAAGAAGCATCGAGCGTGGTCAGTGCCTGGATGGGTGACCAATGGGTATGAAACGGATGTATTTACTATCATAGGACGAGTGAAGCAGGCCCGGAGACATTAGCAGTATAAATTTAACGACTTGTATATTTGGAGGACGAGCAAAGCGAGTTCGAAGTAGGATGAGCGTAGGGAATCCGATATGAGGAGGAAAAGTTCCGAGGTACCCCGAACCCGATTTTATAACTTGTTCACCGTTCATTGCCTTAAATTCATAAAATTAAATAAAGATAATATAACACTGAAATAATTATTTATGCATCAAGAGATCAAAGCATGTTTTCACCCATGATGTTCAGTTTCTACAGAACAGAAATATACATTTGCTCCCGAGGCCGTTAGGCTGAGGTAGATCAATTATTTAGCTCCTGAGGCTTGCCAATGGAGTTAATTTTACTTTTGCTTGAGGCTATAATATATTCAAACTCTAACTCTATTACAAAGACAAGTTGGTCGACGAACATATGACCTACCTTACTTATTATTATCTATAATACCCTTGTATCTATAATAGATTGTATTATATATATTCAACCTGATATAACCATCTCGAAAAGCAGCTGATTTAAATCGCTACCAACATAATATAACAAAATATACTTGTTTTTTTGTTTATAGTATATTAATATTATAAATTCACTATATTTTGATATTACTCTTTTTTCCTCATCCAAGGCGGTAAAGTGATTTTCCCACCCTGCTAGCGACTTGGGATTTACGATACAAGGAGTATATAAAATTATTTTTATAATTTCTGCCGCTTAGATCATGACGATTGTATGCCATTGAAAATATTATATATTTAAATTTTATGACTTTTTATGCTTCTTATCAATAAATAATATTCACTTATTATTTCTTCATTCACTTATAAAATATTTAAATACTATATTAATTGATATAAATTCAAATTTAAGTAATATTATTTACATCAAAATTCTATTTTTATTTACATTAAAATTAGAAATTTATTTTATATATATATTTAAATACATTTTATGCTTAGTTTTAATTTGATATTAAATACGATGGTCGCTAAAAGGGGGTGTGATAACAAAAATATCCAACAAACCCCTTAAAATATAATCTTGCAATCATTAAAATATAATATTTGATTATTGGAAGGGTACTTGACTCAAATAGTTGGCACAATGTTGTCAAAGATTCCATATTTCCGAAAAAATTACAAAGAAAAAGGGTTTTGGTCGTCAAGGTAAAATTAAATAGAATTTCAAAAAAGAAATAATCATACCACCTGACAAAGTGGGTCAGTGGGTACTCCTTAGAAACTTAAAGTATACTATAGCAATGCAGCATACATGCATCGTTTTGATAGTATACTTTACCATTATAAAGGGGTATTCGTTTATTTTTTTCAGAAGCTTGTAGAACAGTGATTCCCAACCTGTGGGACACGAGGGGTTTCTGGGGGTAAGGGGTCACTACAAGTTTCGGAGAAAAATAATAAATAAGTACAATTGGCCGCTACGTGGCCTCAGCGTTGGGGGTAACTTCGCGGCCCCATTGCCTCCCTGTAGCCGCTTTGTGGCCACGTGGTTCGTCATATTTTTAGTTTGCATAAATAGCATACTGCCACGATATATGCAAATTTTTAAATGAATTAGTAAAAAAAGTGATTTGTTTACATTATGTTATATTTAATCCAAATAATTAAAACAGAAGTAATACTAATAATGCAATGTAACTTCGTATTTTTGCAAACCATACATAGCCCTACAAGGGCAAAAAACTTCAGTTCAATCTAAACACTTTTTGAAAATTTTGTGACTTTTTTAACCCTGGAACCCCCCAGAGAACAAGAGCCGGGGTTTCCCTGAAATTTACTTTTCTTCAAAATATTGTCTCGATTTCAGATATTTACCTGTTTAAAATATATTTTCCTGGTTCTAATATATCTTTTCTAGATCCAAAATAGTTTTCTTGATTAAAAAACATGTATTGTGGTTCCAAAATATCTTTTGTTTTAAATTTGAACGTTTTTGCTGAAACGGGTTTTTCAAACACGAATACTGCCTCTAAATTAATTAGGAATTTGATTTTGAACAGATTTATTCGTTCAAAACGTTTTTTTTATGGAAATTAAGGTATTGTAGGTGGTAAAAAAACTTTCACCAATATATATAATATATATTATAATATATATTTATATATATATATATATATATATATATATATATTGCTTATACTTAAATACTTTGACTACTTATCATCGCTTATTAACTCGTACTAATTAAACAAATATAAATGCCCGTCATACAGTTTATGACGTCATAAACCTTATTAATAACTCATATATCCTTAAACATATGTGAAAAAAGGGTAATAATACTTGAATAGTTTATTGTTAAAACGATTAAGCCGATTTGAGCTCGATTTGACCCACCATAGTTGCATAACACAACTGGATAACCAAATTTAAATCTTTTAAAGTCGAATGAAAAGGACACCATAACCCAGAGCCAAAATGCGGCCAATCGACTGAAGCGGAAACACTCATTTCAAAATTCGCTTATCACGAGGCCAACGGCTACGGAGATCCGTTATAGTAAAACATAGGGTTATAATCAGTTGATAGTGCGCTAAAATAATGCGAGGGAGCCAATGAGTTTACTCCTAGATGATAGATAAACTACGCCCACAATTTCATATCGGGGAAATCTCATATTGGTTCTTAAAACATTATTTTCTTATGCTATCCACTGATTATAACCGTGCGCTAATACAAGAATCTTAAACAGGAGGATAACGCGACATGGAAACTTTACTGACCCCATGCACGTTTTATGATACAAATAGATAGAAGCAAACGTACCTTCCATAGCACTTATTGGACGAATTGGTCTACATATTGAACATTTGCCAATTATAACATATCAGTAAAATGCAATGTAACAAATACAACCAAATGTAGTCGCGAAGTGGCCACAGGGAGTGTGAGCGCTTAGAGAACGTTTTGGGCCGGATGATAGGGGTTATGAATGAAATGAAATTAAAAATAATAATAAGTAATTAACAAAATAATTTATTGGATCTTATAAATCGATGTGTAATTTAATAAATTGAAGTCATTAAGAAATAATTTAAGTTTGACTAAGTTTTGGTTTGAGAACAATCACTAACAGTAGCACAACCGTTAAATTTATAAACAGGATAAGTAAACATTTCGCAGAGCAAGGAAGTACTTAACCATTTTATGTTTTAATGTTAATTAATTACAGCCCTCTATTTTTGTTTTAAATCTGTCTGTTAAATCTTTGCTTAAAGCAGCATTCTATAACATTACGATTGAGTAATAATAACCCCCGGTTACCAGGACATTTGTTATATACGATCCTGTTTTATCATATAAGTAAAATCTCGGATAGAACCGTTTACAAATGTAGACCAAATGACATTTAACATGAAATTGAAACTGACTTGCAAACGAACAAGAGTTTAAATCTATGAGCAGGATTATAAGTCCTATGTTCAATATCTTTTTTAAGTTCATAAGTGCATACTTCATTTATTCGTCATTTTATACCATTAAATTTTTCATAATAAGCATTTCGATTAAAAAACCCCTTCATGAAGGTCCTATATAATAATGTTATAACCGACAGAGCTCGTCTTTTCTCATAACCAAGTCACAACGATATATACTCTATACCGATTAGGTTTCCTTGCTCTGAAAAATGGTGTTTCAATCGCCCTTCTTCTTAATAGAAATTAAATCCCTTTCTTCTTTAGTCATATCTTTATCATCCCATCCCCATATCTCTCCTTCGTGGGGGTTGGCTTTGATTACTTTACTCTCGTTGTTTCTCTTGATTTTTCTTTTGATGAGTTCGGGTGATGCTTCTTTCAGATCGTAAGCTAAACCAAGCTTGGCAGCGAAGTTGATAAACCTTGTGGTTGAGTTGATGCTGAAAAGCTCGGAAGCCTTGTAGTCCCAGGGGAAGGAGTGGTGGTAATTATGCCATCCTTCACCCAGAGCGACGATACCTACTGTTAAATTTTGTGCAGATGATATATTCCTATAAAGAAACAAATAGACGTGTTAATAAAGAAATCAGTAGCAGAGGTACTCCATTTAAACCAAATACATTATGAGAAGAACTACTTATTCAAAAAAATTAGGCACTCGCCAAAATACGTTTTTAAAATTTAATTTTAAATGGAGGAGGTAAATTGTTTGCATTTGGTTGGGTTCTTGTGTTGATTTATATAATTTCATAAAATATATGAATAGTGCTATGAGTCGGAATAAATATATTCATGAAATTAAATTTCCGTCTAAACTATTTAAATTTGACTGTTTTTCAACATGTCTTATAGAGTAATATTTCTCAACCCTAAAACAACTGATTCTGGTATCGTGGTATAATAATAATAATAATAATTTATTGAATGAATAACCAAGATTCATATAACTTAACATGCAATTCAAATTAATTCAAATACATAATTCAAATCAGCCGGAGCTGTGGTTTTTATGAGTTCGCTTAATATATTAAGTACAATGTTATAATATTAGTACTTCATGTACAAAATTTTTGATTTGATAGTATGTAAATATTAATAGATGCTTCATATTTCTTTTTTGTTTTTTGGTTTTCTTTTGTTAGAAGTTATTGACGTAATATCTGTTGCTTGTTCCATATGGAGTAACAATATAACTGCACTGATTAAGTTTACATTAAAACATTTCTTAATTAGCGGGAAAAACGCATCTTTCTTTAGTATTCTAATCATAGATCTACACCTCTTTACAGTATCACTAATCGTAGATCTACTCTGTTATCAGTTTTTCCGGGTCAGGTCCGTTCCGTCGAATGACCATTCCGTCGAAAGTTTGCTGACCGTTTGATCGTTTCAAAATGTCCGCTATTGTTATCATCAAAACATAAACATGTTTCTCCATCAAAATTTAATTATTGAAGTTTAATTCTTTATTGGGAATTGTCACGCTTTGAAACCGGAAAACCGTAAAGTTATTCAATTACCTTTAATATTGAAGAGAAGTGTTAATTGTCTGTAAATTTAAATCATTCAATTTGTTCGTAACAAACTACAGTGGATGTGTGAATTTTTTTAAATTCGTGACTAACTTTTATGATATATGACTAACTTTCTTTCTATCGTGGTATACCCGAGTTTCTATACCCGTGACATCTTTGGACTCGAAAAATAGCAGTCTTTCATTTCTTTGTAAGTAAATTTTTTATTGTACCTTTATCTAAGGAAGCGCATACAATAAAGTGATGTAGAAATTTATACAATAGGGGTGGGGGCGTGGGAGAGTGGTCCAACTCCCCTGGAATAAGCTGTTTTAGAAGGGCCTGCTTTAAGTTCACCGTTTCTCCACTAGAGGCAGGTCGGTTCACCTTGTACGGCATATATAAAATAATTAGTTCTTCATTTTCAGGATATAAACTATTTAAAGGGATCTTTAACAATGTTAAAAAACTTTTTAATTCTTTTAAATGTATAATTTTTATAAAATGTTCTAAAAATATAAACACTCTGTTATTTTTAACTAGACCTTATATCATGATAACCATGATACGCAGAAATGGAAATTAATTAGCATGTTTATTGCTTTATTATTTGTTGTCATTTAATGGAAAAATTCTAAATTTATCTTATTTTCTAAACAAATAATCTTATAAACAACCAAAAATGTTCAGAAAATTTGTCTTGTTTACATTCTAGTTTATAGACATCTCAATTTAAAACTGATAACAATATTGATAACAGTCATAGAGAGATATATACTAGTGGGGGCATAGCCTATCTAAAAACATTGAGAAGCCTGAAACATCTTTTTGGGGCTCTCAGGGGCTCTGTGTAACCTTATTGAAACCTTTTACTTTTGTGTGCATAATCCTGAAGTACTGGGTCTTTCTTGAAAAGAACCTGTAAGTGAAAACTTCTTAAGAGAGAAACGTCTTTTTTGTAGAATTCCATAATTACTATTAAGAAAAGAACGACTTTGATTCTACAATGTTTTTTTTTAAATTGTAGTATTTTTTTAATAATATTTTTGTTCTTTTGTTTTTAGACTTTCCTGAAGATGATCCAAATGGATTGAAATATATTGTTCCTGTTTAAAAAGCATTGAAGAATTAAAGTCGTTCTTTTCCTAATTGTAAGTATGTTAAATATTTCATTTCTCATTCTAAGGATTTCAAACACCATTCTCATCAACTTCTACAAAGTTGAAACCAGGCTTAAATAGAGCAGACTTAAAATTAGATGAAGTACTGTTTTAGATTTTTGGTATTTAGAATTAAACTATATTTGATGTAAATTTACCCCTACATTTACCAGGAAAGCCTTAATAGATGTCTTTTTTTGTATAGATGACGTAATCCTCTATCTCTAGAAAACTAAGATCTCTTATTTTACCACCTAAAGCTTGCAATTTAGCTATGTTAATCCTTACTCAGGTCTATATTTGATTGATTCACAGAGTTCTAAATTATTTTATATGGTATTGTCAATTAGAAGGATTGTCAAAGGAAAGGAAAAATAAATTCAATAACCAAATTTCATTAAAAACAGAATTAAATAAAATTTATAAAAATCCTTAAAATACAAAACTTAATAAAGTATAAACTATGTACAAAATACTTAATTTAATTAATAATATTTAATTATATAAAAATAATACGAGTAAAATTAAATCTTCTTTAAAATAGATTAGATGAATTTGCAAGCGAAATAAGAAATTGGAAATAAGCAATTTCTGGTTGCTTATTTTAAAAGAGTCTATCATTTGTTGTTCAATCTTTGCACTAGTTTTTTAAAATATTTAATAAAGTAGATATCTTGGAATTTAATTAAAAATAAATGTAAATATGGGTTATTTTTAAAAGTAAAATAACTCAAGTTCTAAGCCAAAAAAATGCTTCTTCAGAAAAAGAATATTGAAAGACAAAATATGTTTGTCTTAGTTAATTGATATTTAAATTACAATAGCTTAAAATAAATTCTGAAACACACATTATTTTTATTGTTTATTTTCAGAGGAGGCAATTTTAATCTATATGTGGCTATAATTATTACTAGTGGGGTCATGAATACATTAAGATGCTTGAATAATCTTTTTGAAACTTTCAAGGGCTTTCTGTAACCTCTTTGAAGTCTCCTCTATGAGTGAGTTAAGGTTACAAAGAAATAAATTGAAGTCAGTTTTTCACACATTGTTTGTGTTTTGTTTTGTATTTTAAATGTCTAATTTATAAGTTACAGTAATCTCGTACTGTTTATTTTAGTTTATGGTGTTCAGCTTCTTTTTCAATGTTTCAAAATTCAACCGGCACTATTGGTTTTTTTGCTCCTCTATTACTAGAGGGGCCCTCTAGTGATACTTATCTGAATGGCATTAACAATACTTGCAAAATCATCTAATATTAATCTCAATAAATTTCTATAAGTAAAAATGTCTAAATAAAAGACTAGAGTAGTATCATAAACCTTTTCTCAAGCCTAAGAGTGACTTGTATCTGTGTTAGGAACACATATATGAGTCTCACTTAAACTTGAGTAATGGTCCTTAACACCGCTCTAAGATAGTTTACCAGACATGAGTCAAGATCTTATAACCACAAAAAAAACTGATAAACACAAGTTTAAACAAACAGGTTTAAACTCTTTTAGGTTCAAAAAATGATCATGTTTTAAAACTGATAAATAAACGTTTAAACCAACCTGTTTAAACTCTTTCAAGCTCAAACAATTATAACATTTTAAAACTGATAAACTCAAGTTTAAACAAGCAGGATTAACCTCTTTTAGGTTTAAACAATTATCAGGTATAAAACCTGATAAACAAAAGTTTAAACCAACAGTTTTACATTTTTTCTTTCTGTGAAAGTAAAGAGGTATAAATATCTTTATTTACGTCATGCATAAAGTAACCCTTTAACCTGCATGTTCAAGTTATGTCCTTCAATCTGCATGTTTAAGGGATAACCCTTAAATCTGCATGTTTAAGGTATATCCCTTAAACCTACACGACTTAAGGTATTGAATGTTGAACAGTATTTATTAGTAATTTAATAACATGTGTAACTTGTATTATGGATAACCCTGATAGATACAGCTCTTAATTAACAAAATATAATGTCTTAACTCCCAAGAATTTAACTTTTATGAGCACCAAGTTTTTTTCTATATTTTGGTTTTGAATAAGAGCATTATTTAAAAATGGATGGCCATGAAAAACACGTCCTTCCTTCCAGAAGACAATTAAAAAGTTCTTAATCTGAAAGACAGTGAAAATAGGAGAATTAACTAGTTTTCAGTAATTGAGATTTAGTTCATAAAATTATCAGGTTTAAAAACCGATTAATTCAAGCTTAACCAAACAAGTTTAAGCATTTAAAAGTTTACTCTCAGGTAGTACTAACATTAAGTATGCATTGATGATTTTATTTATTATCAAAACAAGTTTATGTACTTAAAGAATGGATAAACAATTTGATTTATTCTCGAAGGTATCAGATTTATTAATTGACAAAGGGTTCGTTGTAACAAATAACATTAGGCTATGCCATTAAAATTGTTTAGTGCAAGCTTGATGTCAAAGAAACGTTTTTAGTAAGAACAGTAGATGTCTAATAATGTAATATATATATATATATATATATATATATTATATATTATATATAATATATATATATATTATATATATAATATATATATATATATATATATATATATATATATATATATATATATATATATATATATATATATATAATATTAATAATATATATATATATTATATATATATATTTGTGTGTGTGTTTTTTTTTTTAATTTTCCTTTTAGTAGTAACCCTACTAAAAGGCCATATATTATCAGCATGTCCCATATAAATACTACATGCTTTTGAAAACAATAGATATTTGAATATTACTTCGTTCTTTTTGAGAAATGTTTTTTTTTTCGGCTGTGTGTGTGTATAATATAACTTAATACCACTTCATGATATCACATAATAACAAAAGCATAATATTATAACATAAGCGGCATGTGATGCCGGTTATTTGATGCTGGTTATATTTATGTACGTAATTACATAGGTTGTGTAATGTAGTCATGGTTTATAGACTCTATTAGATTAACATGCAAAAAATTATGTGATGTCATCATGTATATTGGCGTATAAATTTAATATTGAGTATTTCCTTGGTTGTTCCAATTTAATGTCTCCAAGTGATTTCACTAGTAGGGAAATTTTTTTCCTCACTCAGAAGCCAAACACTCGAGTTTTGAATATTCACGAGTTTCCCAGCATTATGTTTGTCACTATTCATAATTTCAAATTGGCGTAAAATTTAAATTAAATCGAATATTTGTTGCTTTTTCTCAACCTTTAACCCTATGAGAATCCCCGCTCTGTCACAAAATGTTATTTGGGTATCACGAATTTAAAGAGGGTTTATTCTTTAAACAAACCCTTATGCGACTTGCAAATGATTTGTGGTTTATAAAAATATCTACTGTAGGGGGGGGGGGGGTATCGATTTACTTTAGCTCAATTATGCGTGGGGATAAAATTGGAAATTTATTGGAATATAACCATGTGTTTTTATCATAGAACGCCATGGAGCATACATTCGTTTCAAATTCGGGTGTGATTGTAATTAGGGATTTACCATGTCCCTCCTTATATTTCACTCCAAACTGATCCTCCTGTTCAAATCCCGTTTTCATAAAACGGATTTTGTGAATAAAAAGGGTTTGTTTAATTGCGATTCACCAAGTTTGATCACGGATAATATGAAATAACCTTACTTTTGTTTTTTTACTTGAAACAAAGGTAAATGAGAATTTGAATAATACAGACTGGCTAATTCATCAGCATAAATTAAACCTCACAAAATAATATAAATAACTTATTCTGTCTTCTTATAACTAATATTAACTAGATTTCTATCCTCCGACGTCATGTCCTTATCGTCCCATCCCCATAACTCTCCATCGTGATGGTTCTTCTCTTCGGTTTCGTTATTGTTGTTCTTCCTCTCAGGGTGGAGCTGTGGCCAAGATCCATCTCCAGACCTTAAAGCTCGCTTCCTAACCATCTCATCAGATGCCTCTTTCATATCGTAAGCCAAACCTAATTTGGCCATAAATTTCAAGAAATAAGTGGTGGTGTTGATTCGTCTGTATTCTGAGGCTTTGAAATCCCAAGGAAAAGCGTGGTGATAGTTATGCCAACCTTCACCGAATGCAGCAATTCCAACGGTTAGAGATTCAACTGATGATAAATTCCTAAAAGAAAAATCAAACAAAAAATAAAATAATTCAGCGGGATTTATTAAGAGGCGAAGCAATATGATATGCAAGACTCCAAAAACCATATGATAAGTGAAACGGATGGTAATGCATTTTATTCTTTACATTGACTACAAATCTTAAATCTTTATGTGGTGAACACCATTAAAATAGTCTTTACCATGTTGGCGTCAAAGATTTATGACTATGGGTTTAGTCAAGAGAATCTTCAAAACTCTTTGAAGATACATAATTATAATGAAGAGACATAATACATAATTCTTTCTAAAGTAAATTTGTAAAAACCGAAAGATTAGTTTTGAACAATTCGCTCAATCAACTTCTGGCCATTTTCATTAGTGATCTTTCTCTCCTAACCCTCTCAACTTTAGCTGACCTAAAGGTCAGAGTTTATGAAATTAACCCCGTTATTTCACTCAGTATCCTAGATCCAGTATTAAGTACGCTTGTTAAATACGGTTCAATTCGCTATAAAAACCATGCGAAGGGTATTCAGTCAGATCCGCTAGTACCAGGGATATGGAATCTACATCCCCCGATACGCTGAATGTACCTTGAAAGGCGATCGTATTTGAACCTTGTCCACGAACTATTGATTCACTTTTATATTACCGTTTTTCATCAAATAACTTTTCAAATATTATTTTTTTTAGGTTGCTTTATTATTATGCTAAGAAATCACAATTTAATTAAATATATTTTTGTTTTAAACTTCCTTATAACCTAAATTAACATTCACAATAAAAGACGCGATGTTTAGCGGGATCCGTAATCTAACTCGATCGACTTAAGAAATACGGTGCAAGAACCGGATCGTATAAATGCGTATGGAATACAATCACCAGTTAATACACTGTGCTTACGTAGTAAAAGTTCGTTTGGCAATCGATTTTTGGGTGCCCTGTGTAAATGTTTTTAGTTAAATTTTCAACTTTTTCAGTGAGCACCCACACTAAAACATATGAGATGAGCAAACAATCATATTATTTAGGAATAAACTTTTTGTGAGCGTCTTGCTTATTTGAGATGACAAAACTAAAACCAGTATATTTAAATGAGTACACCTTATGACTGTAGATGAATATATATATCCATTCCCATAACAAAATACCATCACCAGAAAGCGTTGAAATTTCCGAGCAACATTAAAGTTATTCTAATTGAATGAAGCCGAATAAAGCACACTCAGGAGAACCATTTGTAGCACACAATGATTTAAAGCATGAAAACACTCGCTATTAATCGGCACATACCTTAATTGCTTTTCGGTAAATTCTCCAGTTGGAACGACAAAATGCAGGAATTTCACTTTTAAGTAGAAATTAGGATAATCATTGCACACTAACTTCAAGAAAAAATATCGAACAGGTCTTCACTGAGCTATCACTGTGTTAAGTGACAAGTCAATGAATATTCGGTTGAGGTTACAATAGTAAATTTCTTAGGTACAAAATTAGGTTTTTTGATCAAATAGTTAAGAAGAATGTATAGAAAGTATTTAAAAGGGATTAGAAAACTATGTTTAACTTAAGGCTTCCTAACCAATTGAGGTGGTAAAAGTTACTTTTGCTAAAGTATCTCTGGCTCCAAGTATATTTATAACTTCGTTCGCACGCATGGCTTGGCTGGGGGTTTAACCCCCGGCAGTTGTTGTGTGAACGGTATTAACACGGGGTTTAATCCTAACACTCTCTAAACTTTAGGTTAAAAAAGGTGAGGGTTAAACCCCGTGTTCAACCCATTTCCTGAGAACAGTTAGGGTTGAACCCTCAAGGGGGTTAAACTTCCTTCCAAACCCCGTGTGCGAACGAAGTATATAAAATCTACCTTAATTTATTGCCTGTATAATATTTTAGATATTAAAATAAGAGTATTAAATGAATTTTTAATAACAATACGAAGACAAAAGCTAAAATAACCTGACAAAAAAACTTGTTCGCGTAACTCAAGAAGAGCGACAAGATCTTCTGCATCTTCTTGAAAAATTGTTCTAATTTTATCCAGTCTCATTCGAGTATCTAGTTGTTCGTAAACCAGTTATATAGGTTAATTTAGTTATTACGTTAAAAAGTGTTGCTTATCGGAGGTGTTAATTAATATTGTTAGAATAGATATACAAATTTATTATCTATATAAATTAATTATTATTCTTAAAATATTTTAGATGTAATAAAACTATTTATTCATCGTAGATGTACAAATCAATATAAACTTACTTATCATAAGGCTTATCACCCCACATATGAGCAGCACTATTGACCAGCCATGTCATGTTGAGTGATAGAGTGTATCTCATTAAACCTGCTACCCAGTATGATACCCAGCCGTCTTCACCCCAGAAATACCATGGGACGATACTTGGAATAAGGAAGCAAAACAGCATAACTAACCATGCGTAGTATCTGTCGACAAAATACAAAAACAATATAGCGTTCAGAAGATCTACTGATCCCACTTGTGCACTCATTGATTCAATAAATAAAAGCTATAGTTTAGAGCATAATAAAGTGGGGTGTGTCCACACAATTTGTGTAATGGGCATGTAGTCAGCAACAGGTAAAGATTTTAGCTGTAGAATCACCACCTGTTGTTTATCACATGTCTAATTAAACAAAATTCCATGGCTATTAAAAGAAAGAGTAAAAATCAATGGGTTAAAAGTGATATTTGCTCGTTAAAGCGATGTTTAAATGGGTGGAGCGATGGATAGAAGGCTTGGATTGAATGGTATCGTTAAAATTAAAAAAATAAATAGATATTTATGCCATAAGGCTGAGAAGTGTGTCTTTGTGTCACGGCAATTAGATTTACCGACGAGCGAAGCGAGTCGGGAAAAATTGCCAAGACATAAAGACATTCTCAGCCGGATGGCATACACTATTTTTTTTTTGAGGTAGCACTCATTAAATAAACTGCGCTATATACTTAATTGAAATAAAAAACAAACGTCCAATTAACTCCATATTATTGTCTTCATTGAATTCATCCATAGCTTCACACTTTTACTCAAAAATGTAAAAGCTTTACAAATAAACACACAAAAATTGTCAATTAGAACACCTTTTAAAAACGAAAAAAAATTAATCTACGAACAAAAACAGAAACAAAATGAACGTTTTTAAAGAAACCTCATGAAGGTTTTACACAGATTGTTTTTTTGCACACGCTACATTACAGTAATGGTGGCAATATATGAATTACTTTTACGTCCTAGGAGTTTTTTTACATTCATTATTGTCCTCGGTGGTGAAAAGTACTAAATAACCTCCTATAACAATAATGATTGGCTTCTCATCCTAAAAACGTTCCAATAAAGTGCTCAATTACGTACTACCTCAAAAAAAATTATTTATACACCTAACTAAATTATACTTTAAATACTTTTACTCCCATTGACCAAATGTTTACTATTTAATGATTAAAAAAAATCTTGTTTCATTGACATTTCTCCAAACTAATTCTACTTTATATACATATGGTTTTTCTTTATTGTCCTGCTTGACAGGCTCCGCTGTTCGCTTTAATATTGGTTTTGTGTCTAATTTTTGTTGTTGTTTGTTTGGTAGAACTTCGGCTTTTTTTCTTTCACACTCACAGCGAAAAATTTCGCTCTATCGATTTATTGTTTCAGCGCATATATTTTGACTTATTTTAATAATGTTATTGATATAACGTATTGATGCTTAGGAATCAATTAACATTAACGGGACTTTAGTCCCACTAAATAATTACTCTTAAATATTTAAATAAATAATCTGTAAATATTTAATCTTTAGATTAAATACAAGAAAGCGTTTGAAAGTAGACCTCGGAAGATCAATCTTCCAAGATAGATTATTAGATATCAAGAGGATCATGGTCATGTTGGAACTCATTTTTTATTGATTAGCGCAATTAGACGAGCTAATGGACACGCGTAATTGGACGAGCTTCTTTGGTATCTGATTACCAAAGAAGTTAACCTAATTTTTGAGTGCAGTTATTCTTAAATATCTAAGAAAGCTAGGAAAATAAAATTAAAAAAATCTGTGTTCACTATGAAATTTTAGATTATTTCTTTAATAAATTCAATGTTTAGCTTACCAGTTGAAAGTATGTTCAAGAATGTCGGACATGACGTCCATGACGCACGTTATTGGAATGCCATGAATACAATATTTTAGATTTTAAAATATATTCCGCCACTTGGCGTGGAAGATTCAATCACAATCTTTTTATCATAAAAACTAGCTGATTAGTAAATAGTTCAAAAAAAATAATTTTTAAATCAGTGTTAGCTGATATGCTTACTTCTTTTGGAACATTACAACCCAGTCTTTCTCCAGATCGGACATGTCGATAGTTTTTCCCTTCTCAATGACATCCCTGTGCTTCTTGCACATGAGCCAGCCAACGTGGGAGAAGAAGAACCCCCTCTTGGAGTTATGTGGGTCAGCGTCTGTATCACAGAACTTATGATGTACTCTGTGGTCCCGAACCCACTCGTAAATGTGGTTCTGGAATGCAGCAGTTTGTGCTAATCCTAGGAATACTCGTAGTGGCCATCTTGCTTTATATGATTTATGTGCCCACAATCTATGTGCTCCTCCTGTAATACCAGTACCAGCCCACCAGGCGTACATAAATGCTGGAAAATATAGAACACAGATAAGAAGATAACCAGTCAAATTTTAATAAAAGGTCCTAGGATATGATCTCGGAAAAAGCCAATGAGAAGGAATGAAACATTCCGTTCGATGCCAATTTTGATTTCCACATTTAGAAAAACCTCCTTGGTAGAATAATAGCCAGCATCCTGGGCATTTGTTGTGATATATATTTGATTGCCATAACTTCCATTATGTTATTCGATTGGATTCTATAAATTTATAAATTAATTGATGAAGTTTTTACTCTTTTGAAGGCTTTATGAGGAAATGATAATGTTTTGATAATATATAATAATTATACACATTATACTGATTTGTTCTTGAATTTATCATGTATTTGAATGCGGACAATTAAATATAAATAAATAGTGAGCTCGAAGTCGTGAGTATGAGAGTATTGAATCTGAAATGATAAGGAAAAATTCTGAGGTACCCTAAAACTTATTTAGTAAATTATATTTTTTCACCTATCTTTGTAGGCATCTTCAGAATCTATATATAATAAAATAAACTTGTAATTAACATTATATTACTTTCTTATAGAAAAAAAAGTCATCGTTATTATATTTGCGATGGAGTCAAAGAGACAAATTCATACTTAATAGGAGATTGCAACATTTTTTAAGATTCCTTAAGAAATAATGGTAACTCGGTATCATTATTAAAAATTGGCGATGTAATTTTTTAAACTATTAGAAAGGGGTAATATTATTTAATATTTAAATATTATATTAATAAATTTTAATATTATTTAAAATAATATTATCCCTTAAATATTATTTAAGGGATAATATTAATCCCTTGGTTATCCAAGGGAAACAAAGATAATTAAATATTAGAAAAGAGGTACGATAACTTACCAAAGAAAAAAGTTGCGAATTTACATTGACCGGTGAGTACTAAGTAAGTCCCGTAGAGGCAACCTAGATGTAAATACGACATGGCTATGACATTTCTCCATACTAATTCTACTTTATATACATATGGTTTTTCTTTATTGTCCTGCTTGACAGGCTCCGCTGTTCGCTTTAATATTGGTTTTGTGTCTATTTTTTGTTGTTGTTTGTTTGGTAGAACTTCGGCTTCGGCTAAAAACAGACCCGTGGCTGGGCCCGTTAAATTTGGTGCCATTTTTGTACTCTATAAGATCTGAAACAAACAAATAAAAACAAATTATCAGTAAAACAAAAACATAATTTACTGATGAAGATTTCCTAAAACCTATAATTAAAGATATGAAGGCACAATCTCTCATTGCAATTGGTTGTAGTCGTAAGAACCCTCTTTCAAAGGAACTTTTTATTTTATTCCTTTAAGGTTATATTATTATAACCGACTAAGCAAGAGGAGCAAATTTTGTCTCACCCAGAAATCTAACCAACTTCGACTTGATTAAACTTTAGTTGAGGGGTTATTGAGCTTCTTGCTGGCCATGAACTAGACGACCAATGATCCAGCTATTGCTTTGCGTCCTGGAAAACTGCAGGAAACATGAAAGGAACAGAACGATATCTAAGAATGGATAACAGAAGAAAAACTGAAGAATATATATAAGTGTAAAAAAGTTGTTACATTCGTAACCGTTATATAATCGGTTTTATATGATGGAATCCATTTAATTAACTATATAATTTTAAACTAATTAAGAGTGTTATAATTCGAGTTTTGTAAATCATGAGTCAAAAAATAGAAGAAAATGAGGAAAAGTAAAGAAAGAACAGTTTATGACCTTGAACCTTGAATAATAGGTTATTCCACATATTTTTTTTATCGAGCCCTATTACGTAATTAGGCTTAAACAAAACATTTTTCAAAAATTGAAACCGGGATAGGACTCATTAAAAGATACGGGAATGCAATATATTCTTTTTTGGATAAGCGTTGGAAATAAAATGGATGCTTTTACTGTCTAAAGTGGTAAAGAAAATGTTCCAGGGATACCGCATACGATTTATAAACTAATACTTTCCCTATACCTTAGGGACCATTCCAGTCCAGTCAGGCAGGAGGATGTTTGGTCACCCATGCCGATTGTTTTGAAAATTTGGTATGATGTTCTATTCTGAGCTGAATAGAACATCATGTTATAAAAAGTAGTATGTATACTTCTGAGCGGCTGCCTTAAAATGGCCACTGATTTTATCTTCTCCTAACGATAACAAATTAAATCCATTTTACAAAAATGGATTTTCCGTTGTAAATGCAAAATGCAAAAATGTAGAAATTACTCTTCCTTTTAATAAAGTCTAATGACCGAATTATTACAAACAGGAAGGATGGAAGAAGTGAAAGAGAAAATTACATAAAATTTTAAGAAAAAAACTAAACTAGTTTAACTTGTTCTCAAAGTAATAACAAATAAGTTTTAAAGTACTTACATGCGGTATACAAATGCCTTTTAGATTTAAATATGTCACTCAATAGCTGCCCAAAAAAGGCAGCCTAATGGTTTAAGTCTTATACAAAAATATGATTGTTAATCGATACATTTTTAAACTTAAGACTTATTAATGAATTTTGTATTAACAAATTTAAGTTTTTAAAATGTATATAATAATTTAAAATGACGCGGACGATATTAACGAAATCAAAATTTATTTATTTCTATGGAGAATTGATATTTTTTGAAGTCTCTGGAAGTGTCCAGTTTTTATTACATCATAAAACAAGTCTTCAAACTTGTGAGCTAATAAACAACAGATATAAGTTCTAGACAAAACTCAATACTGGTTTTGAGTAACTTTGACCGACTTCATTGGAAAGTTCAAGAGGCCAAGTTCACTAGGTAGCAGCATGACTTAACACTATGTATTTTATCTAAGTAAAGTGATATAGATGTTAAGAAATACGAAGTATAGAGGTAGAAAGGTTTTCATGAACATTATTTGAGATTGTTATATTTATAAATCAATACTTAATAAAAATAATAATTTTCTCCAATTAAGTTTAACTCCTCCTGATTTCTATTAAGTCTATAGTATTGCAGTCATTAACAATAATGTTACTTTGTCCCACTTGGTGTGTGTCTGTTATCATTGTTGCTCTAAGTGTTTTCTATTGAGATGATACTTGATACAAAAAGCAATCTTTAGGCCTTGTTGTCACGAATTTTCAACTCAATTGAATTTAACTCATTCAAATTCATCAATTGAATTCGATAAATAATTCCATTGAGTTGAAAATTCGTACAAGTATATTTATTCATGTAACAAACGATTACACTTAGTTTTGTATCAAAACGGTAAGTATGGCTGCGGCTGTAAAAAAATTAACAAGTGAAAAATGATTTATCTTTTGTTGTTTTCTCTTACATTATTTGATATTGTTTATTTGTTGGTTTATTTAGTTTAATGTTTATAATCTTATTGTTTATGTTTTAATACTATCTATCAAATTCATCTATTTACCCTGATGACGACCAGGATCCCTGGTTGAAAGCTCGGTAGTTGTTTTTCAACTATATTTGGACTGCTGTCTTCTTTTATAAACCTTTTTCACTTGTTATATTATTTTTATTCTTATATTCTACCCTTATATAATTTTTATTCTTATATTCTACCCTTATATTATTTTTATACTTCTTCTGCAATTTGGTCATGTGATATTGAATTAAAGAGTACCCTATTTCAAAACATCGACTTAACTCAACTTTATACCTTTTTAAAGCTCGCACACTATCTCGTATATCTCATACACAATCATGTCTCCACCTGGAAGAGTGGTCTCATATTTTGTAACTAAATACTTCGGCCCACTTTATTACGATGAAACTATGTATATAATAATATAATTTTAGTCGCTAGTGTTTTGATTATGTCTAGAACTGGTCTTCTGAATTATAACGTCCTATAATCGATTATACATTCTAATAAATTTGGCTTTATAGTTGTTCCAATTATGATTTAATTCTTTAGCCTTTATTAAGCTTGACCAGATGAAATTATTACTAAAGGAATGATTTTTTTTTTGTTTTTATGTTTTCTACGTTTCCCTATTTATACCGTAGGTATATAGGAAAAGTAGAGCTTTTGCAAAAAAATCCGAAAACTGGGATCTCACCGGAATAATTCGTTATGTGTTTTTATGCTTTATTAGTGGTTTTCTCATATTTGTCTGTCTGTATGTGTCAAAGTGTGTGTGTGTTATTATCGTAGCTCCCAGTGTATTTATACTACAGAGTTGAAACTTACAAAAATCGGTCTATAGGTGTAGTTGTGCTATCTAGCACACATTTTTTTTATAGAGGCATTAACTAGCAAGAATGACACAGCATAAAACGAAGGTGAAGTGATCATAATGATATATAGAAATAATTCTGGCGCGGCGTTCCGCATGTCGGGCGAATTTCCTTTGGATGCGAGCACTCAAACCCAGAGTACCTGGGTTCAAATCCTAGTTGGGACAATAATTTTTTATCGTTTTTTTACCTAATATAAGTTTACAACTAGAAAATAATTCTGGCGCGGTGGTCCGCATGATGGGCGAATTTCCTTTGGATGCGTGTTTCCGTGCCTTTTACATAATATAAGTTTACAACTACTAAATAAAAAATTCCGGCGCGGTGGTCCGCTGTCGGGCGAATTTCTTTTAGAATGCGTGTTTCCGTGCTAAACAACCCATATCTTGCTTATGCAAGAACCATGCCCATTGCGTGGTTCCGGTTCATGCTGTCAAGCACTGCTCGTAACTCATTTTGTCTGTATTTTCCAAAGGAAATGCGCATAATTATCTAGTTGGTTGTACAAAACTATGCCTCTAAAATTAGAAGTACGCACTATTATTTGCACTAGTTTAAAGCTTAGTTACTTATCTTTAAGCTTAGTCAGTTATCTTTAAAGGTTTTAGCGCATTTCCTTTGGAAAATACAGACAAAATGAGTTACGAGCAGTGCTTGACAGCATGAACCGGAACCACGCAATGGGCATGGTTCTTGCATAAGCAAGATATGGGTTGTTTAGCACGGAAACACGCATTCTAAAAGAAATTCGCCCGACAGCGGACCACCGCGCCGGAATTTTTTATTTAGTAGTTGTAAACTTATATTATGTAAAAGGCACGGAAACACGCATCCAAAGGAAATTCGCCCATCATGCGGACCACCGCGCCAGAATTATTTTCTAGTTGTAAACTTATATTAGGTAAAAAAACGATAAAAAATTATTGTCCCAACTAGGATTTGAACCCAGGTACTCTG
Organism: Microvelia longipes; assembly: GCA_018340805.1. Taxonomy (NCBI): domain Eukaryota; kingdom Metazoa; phylum Arthropoda; class Insecta; order Hemiptera; family Veliidae; genus Microvelia; species Microvelia longipes. The sequence continues at coordinate 64,441 of JACMZG010001914.1, read as the reverse complement.
GGTTTGAGTGCTCGCATCCAAAGGAAATTCGCCCGACATGCGGAACGCCGCGCCAGAATGATTTTCTAGTTGTAAACTTATATTAAGTAAAAAAAAAAAACGATAAAAAATTATCGACCCTTCCAGGATGTGAACCCAGGTACCCAGCGTTTGAGTGGTCGTATTTACTCCGGACCACTGGCATTCAACTCAGAGGCCCAAAAAACATTGAAAACGACACCCAACTCGAAATTTAATTTTTAACGACCGTAATTTTGGTTTTCTATAATTTTTGTGGTTTATTCGACTTTTTGGTAACTTAAAGTGGTCGTATCGACTTCGGACCGGTTTCATTCGATTCAGCGCCCAAAATTACATAGAAAACGACACCCTACTCGAAATTTATTTTTTATCGACCTAAATTTTGGTTTTCGGTAATTTACAATGGTTTTTTAATTTTTAGGTCACTTAGAGTGGTCGTATCGACTTCGGACCGGTTTCATTCGATTCAGCGTCTCAAAAAACATAAATATTAACCTTTTCGCGGCAAAAAATATTACCCTGAATTTTGCCGATTTTTTGAAATTTTGCTGACTCAGCAAACCGGGTTAATGACGTCACAAAAACCTGGTTTTCAATAGGGTTCGTGTCCTCCCCAAGGTTGATTTTTGTACCAAGTTTGGTTAAAAAATGTTAATCCGTTCGAAAGATAGAGTGTTTACAAGAAAGTGTCTAGAAATACATATATATATATATATATATATATATATATATATATATATATTATATATATATATATATATATATATATATATATATATATATATTATATATATATATATATATATATATATATATATATATATATATATAGTCTCGCGAAACTTATTTTTTCGTCATTAGGGACCTCTGAAACGGATTTGTGTCGTGGTCCGAGGTTCGAATTCCGCCATGACGCCTATCCCATTAGGCGAACTTCCAAAGGAAATTCGCTAAAACAAATTGTTTTTGCATAAAAAACTGAAAACTGGGATCTCACCGGATTAAGCCGTTAGAGGTGTTTTTAATGCCTTATAAGTGGTTTTCACATAGTTGTCTGTCTGTATGTGTCAAAGTTTGTGTGTGAGTGTGTGTTATCATCGTAGCCCTGTGTATTTATGCTAAAGGGTGGAAACTTTGAACAAAAATCGGTCTATACAGTCTATCGTTTAGTTTAAAAATCCCCAAGGTCATAAGTATTTTGGTGATTGACCAATCAGAGAAGCCGCTGCTAACCTCTCTCTTAAAAAGAGAAAAAAAATCCCTACCACAATAACCGCTGTCGGGAAAAAACCTTCTTCCCGGCAATCGTTCACTTTGTTTGTGGTTCTTCTTTTGATTACATCGTTTTCAAAACTACTTTCATTATCATTAATCTTAAAAATGTTATTTTATAATAAAACTACACAAAAGAAATGTAAAAAAACATCGCCAAGAAAATACGGGTAAAATAACCTGATTTGTTTACATAGTTTTTTCCCGCTCTCTTCTTGCAGGGATTTTTTTACACCACTGATTCTTAAATCTTAAGAATCAGTGGTGTCTAAACTGACCTGTCAAGATTTTTAAACTAAACGATAGACTGTAGGTGTAATTGTACTATCCAGAACACATTTTTTATGAAGTCATTAACTCGCAATAATGACTCAGCAAACATTTAAAAATACGAAGAACGATATGATCGTATTGAGATTACATGCAGCTAAGTCTCATCTAATTATCAGCATTAATTCGATGTTTATCGAATGACTTTTGTACGTTTTTTAAAAATTTCTATAAAATCGGAAAATAATCCAATAGAGTTGAAATTTGGTACAAGTGTATACATTTACGTAATAAATAAGTATATCCAAGACTTTTGTTAAATCATAAAAGTTAAGCAGCATCGAGCGTGCTCAGTTTATTTGGATATAGCGTAAGGATAAACGTGGCAAATCCGATGTGATTTGCTACGTTGTGAAACGGTCCGAGATACCCCGTACCCGGTTTTTTTAAAAACGACAACCCTGAAGTGTATGTAGGGCTGGTGAAATACGTTTACAGATACTTTCTTCTAAATACGAGATAAAAAAAATTTGCCCAACTCGGGGTTCATGTAAAGTAGAAAATTAACCAATCACAGTGTTTGGTTTTTATTTGCATAACACTTATTCAAGCACCAAGTAAAGCAGTCTTACATAATTAGCATAAACTTTATTATTAACCAATCACAATATTATATTCTTATTTACTCTCCAAGTAAAGTACTCTTACCGTACATAATTAGCATAAACTTTATTTTCAACCAATCACAGTATTGTGTTTTCTTTACTTACCTAGTAAAGCACTCTATCATAATTATTATTAACTGTGATATCAACTAATTACAGTATTATGTTTTTTAAGCACTAAGTAAAGCACTTTTACATAATAAGCATAAACTTAATATCAACCAATCACAATACTATATTTTTACTATATTTACTCTCTAAGTAAAGTACTCTTGCATAATTTGAATAAACTTTAATATCAACCAATTACATTATTATGTTTTCTTTACTTACCAGGTTCCCTTTTGCTATGCGATGTGTTTTAAGTTTCCTTTCAAACCTTGCACTTCGCAATAAACTTAAATTCAAGTACCTGTGTCTGGTAGTTAACCTGACTAATTGCATTTATTATATACAGACAATTTTAACTGCATTTCACCGACTTTCATTTCACCTATTGCAGACAATATAATTTCTAATTATCTCTTTACTCCTTTTTGACAAGAAAAATTAAAGGTTTTTTTCGTGTTGTTGTATTCAATTTTTTGCAAGGTTAAAATAGATGTTTTAGTCCAAGTTAAAAGATGCCGCTCAATTTATAAGTATCCTTTCTTTAAAAAAAACTATTTCGATCAAAAAGAAAGAAGAATGATTTTCACCTCTTGAAAATATTTTGTTAACACCAGCTGCAGTTTTAATGGATGACATCGTTTCTCTAAAATTAATGTTTTTCTCTGACCTCGATTAAGCTGATTTATTATTAGTATTTCAGTGTCTAGCATTATTTCTACAGCTCCCAGATGAAGAGCAAATTTTTACGATAAAATAAATCGCACCTTGAATCTTTATAGTACGCAGTTATAGGCGGTTTAACAGGGATTAAATGTTAAATTTGTGGGCACCTAATTGAAGGATTCTGTACTTGATAAATAGCTTACATAGCTAATGAATTCATATGCAATTTTTAATATTGCATTAGTGTAGTTTGACCAAATTAATTTTTCTCATTTATACCGTGCTTATAAAGGAGAAATATTCTGTTTGCAAAAAAATCCGAATCCGGGAATTTACCTAAATTCTACGTTTCGCGTGTTTTTGAGACCTCCTGAGTGGCTTTTACAAAGCAAATTCTGTAAAAGCCCCTATTTAGGGTTTTACACACACATAAACAAATACATGTGTGAAAATGTTTTAACATTTTGATGTTTGGCACACAAGTAGAGATATATTATATATATATATATATATATATATATATATATATATATATATATATATATATATATATATATATTATATATATATATATATATATATATATATATATATATATATATATATATATATATATATATATATACATATATATATATATATATATATATGAGTAATGTTTCATCTCATCATTGGCATTATTTAAATTTTTATCAAATGACTTCTAGTTTTTTCTGAAAATAAAATAAATCAAAAATTATCCAATTGTGTTTAAATTTGGTGCAATCGCATTCCTTTTCGCGAATAAGTATACAAAGTTTAAATACGACGTATTTAAGTATGTATACGGGTTTTATTAGATCATAATAGTTAAGCAGCATCCAGCGAGGTCAGTGTCTGAATCGGTAACCTCTGGGAATAAAAATTTATGTATTTGTCCGAAGACGTGTTGCAGTATAAATTTGGCGACTTTTATATTCTGAGGACGAGCGAAACGAGTCCGAAGTAGTGAGGTTGATCGTAGCGAATCCGATGCGGTGATGAAAAGTTCTGAGGTACCTCGAACCCATTTTTTACTTTTAAAATGTTAGTTCACCTCAAACAAATGGTATTCTAAGGTCAGGCAAATTGAGGATCATTGTCAATGCTATTATCCTGACTTAACACACACTGCATTATTTTTTTACGAGTTTCACAATCATTCAACAATCATTCTTTGATTAAACAATTGTTGGTGTCCCAAATCATCAAAAAAATCATATTTTTCTTTAATTCAATAATTCTGACAGTATAACTGCACTCCAAGCTTGTTATAGAAAAATTATATGGCGTATTTGGTGTAAAGCTAGAGTACTCAATTTTTAAGAAAATCAATCTTTCTCCCAATAATAATTCTTGGTTCTGATTCGATGCAGAACCTCTTCAAGTTTTGAAGAATACGATTTCTTCGCTGAAGAATGTCCTCCTATATCTATTTTCGCAGATACGATCGTGATTGATAGTTCTTCATCTTCCTACTGACCTAGTAAAAGTGTAGAGTGACAAAGAAAAAATCTTTGAACGCGAGGGAGTAAAGATAACGGTTTAGATCCTTTTTGGTCGTCTATTCCTTTCACTTATTGCTTATTTATCTTTTCTTTTCGCGAGGATTCGTACGACGAAAGAAATCCTTTAATATGATTAAACAAACATCTTGTACAAAGTATTTCTTTCAAATAGATGTATCCATTTTGAACTCTAAGGAACATAATTTCTAATAGGTAATTTTTAATTTAAAATAGAAAACATCAATGTTCAATGCCATTCATGATATGATTTTTTGTCGATATTGAGGCTTTAAAATCAATATAAACAATAAAAAGAAGATAGATAGAAAGTATGAGTTTCAACTTTCATTTTTCTTCTGCCATGATTATTTTTATGTTCATTTTATGCTTGACAAAAATGTTCATTATCCATCGATATATTATTGTCAATGGAAAGAATACCCTTTTAGGAAAAAGGGTTTAGACTGTCTCGCTAAAAGTGGGGTGAATTCTTAATTAAAAAAACCCTGAGCCTAATAATTATGATCAGTTTTGACTTTCAAATATATCTCACATTGATCAAATTTCACCCTCATTTTATTTAAACCCTACTAGTTAAAAGAGAAGTAATGTCTTATATTTTCGATATTTTGCATAAAGGTAAATTTATACCCCTGTTATTAACATTAGGAAAAACATGTTTTTTTACCTTACGTCTCCAACGAAATGATATTTAGGTTATGATTCAAAATTATACCCATTTTCCTGATCTTCATGCTTTTTTTTAAATGACGAAAAGTGAAAACCTTTATTGATCAGTTTGTGTCTTACTTTAAGAACACACCCCCCCCCCCCCCCCAGCCTTTTATGGTCCCGATCTCATTAACATATTTTTCCTTGGAAATGCTTCTTAATAAAGTTTTATTATCTAGTTTATCTATGTTCTTAACTTTTATAAAAGATAACACTTAATTATAAAGGACTTACTTAATTATATTATAAAAAAACTCACAAAAATCAATTGAGCATTATGCTTATGTGGCTAGCAAAATTGTATTTATAAGCTCTTAATATTGTGAATTGATTTAACTAGTGTTTTGTAGCCATTTTTATGATTATTTTGCTATAAATAATATTATATTGCTATAAAATATAATCAATTATTATATTTTAAATTATAAAATAAGAACATAACCTTTCATAAAAGATAAGAACGAGTTCAATGGATGAGTTATAATATTTAAAAATTAAAAAATAAGAACATTATTATCCTTTATAAAAGATATTCAATGAGTTATAATATTTAGATAAGAACGAGTTCAATGGATGAGTTATAATATTTATAAATTATAAAATAAGAACATAATCCTTCATAAAAGATAAGATCGAGTTCAATGGATGAGTTATAATATTTATAAATTATAAAATAAGAACATAATCCTTCATAAAAGATAAGATCGTGTTCAATCGATGAGTTATAATATTTATAAATTATAAAATAAGAACATTCATAATAGATAAGAACGAGTTAAATCGATGAGTTATAATATTTATAAATTATAAAATAAGAACATAATCCTTCATAAAAGATATGAACGAGTTAAAACAATTAATTATTGCCCTATGAATCTTATAAATCTCTTGATTCTCGACAACCAACTTATTAAGCTACAGAGCAACAATAAATATCTCTTCTCGTTCTATACTGTAAAACTGAATTGAAGAAGGTTATAAAAGAGTAAACATGTAAAGAAAAGCCTTCTAATTTCCAAATTCCTAAAAAGGAGAGAGGGCCATGTGCTCCTCCTTCAGGATGACTTTGAAAATCCGCATGAGGCAGATCAATATCACATGACAATGTACAAATCTGCAAATATTTGTTTATGTACATAAAGAAACAAACTAATCCTTAACTAGACTTGTAAATATACTTTCGTGTAGTTTACATTTTCAATTAGTTGTACTCCGCGAAAAAATTTTCCCAAAATTGAATTAAAAGTATTTATTTTAATTCAAATTCAAGTTATCTCTGATTACCCGAGTTACTCTATACTATTTGAATTTCAATATAAATGTGTGTGTAAAAAATAATGAAATAAATAAATAGGAATTTCTAAAATTTATTTCGAATAAAAAGGACAGCGAGTGTTACTTCTTGTTCAAACTCTAATAAGAGAGCACATTTTTTGAGCTTTAAGAGAGTGAAACTAATAGTCCAAGAGCCCGGCCTTTTATAAAATGTGACTCATGTTGTACTACTTCAAACCAAATTTTTCTAAAAATGTACCTTAAATTATGATGGAAAAGCATAGTCTGCCTATCCAGAGTGGAGTGGAGTCCTTCGTATGCGCTCGCTCAAAATATTAGAAAATCACACTAATTCCAATTTTCTTGTAATAAGTGGTTCGCTGTAGGTGATGTGCACAAAACCAGAAGATACCATTTTTAAAGCTAATAAAATTCCTAAACACGAGCGTTATTTTGTCAAAATCGGATAACTATAACTCAAGTTATGACATTTGTTAAATGGCCAAAGAAATGCACAAAAAGCCAATATTTTTTAAAGAAATTCGCTGACTTTAAACTTTTATAAATTAACCATTTTTAGGTGTTTTTGGAAGAGCCATAACTTAGGTTGTAGTCATCCGATTTTGATGATCGTAGAACATCGTTTTATAGAACATCTTATCAGCTTTAAACAATGCTGTCTTCATGTTTTGCACCCGACCCACAGGGAACCACTTTTTGCAAGAAAACTGAAATTTATGCAATTTATAAAGTTTTGAGCATGCGCAATGCTATGAAGGGCTCTACTCTGGTTAGACAGATTATGTTTTTTCTTCATAATTTGTGGTATGTTTTCAACAAAATTTGGTTTGAAGTAGTGCAAAATGAGTCACATTTTTTCAGGTCTGCTGGCTCTTGGACTAAAACTCTAGTTGCACTACTTATTAACACACTATGTGTCACCGCGACAGGTAGCAGATACCTTCCTGATCAACTATCGAAGCCTAGCTGAGAAGGCATCGCTGTTAATCAGAAGGAATTTAAAACGTAGGCCTTTAGACCACTCGTAGACGTAGACCAATCAGCAATTCTAAACCTTTTCTTTTTTTTCAATCCAATTTGTATTTATTTCTGAATTAGCTCTCCCGTTGTAAGTTGCATCCATTAAGAATTTCCAAATATTCTTTTTTTGGACTATATTGGGACATAATCTTGCACTTTACTGACCTTGCAGACCTTGCCTAAGACTTGCATTGCACCATCTTTATTATTATTTTAACTATTACTATTTTTTTAAGTTGTTATAATGGTATTATGTCCTCAAATTTTTATCAATACTCTTTTTACACATTTTTTAGAAAATGTAAGACATTTTTAAAAAAATGATTGTTAAAACTAACGTTACCAAAAGAAGGTTGTTAGTAATTATAAAAGTGTCTCTTACATTGTTGTCTGTAAAACTTAAGTATAAAATAAGTACATTCGTTCCATTTCTCAAGTGGACCTCATTACTATCACTTTATTTCGGCTAAACTAATGACCCAACAACTACAAGTCTTGATTTCTTTTTGTTTTTTTTTTCTATTTTTTTTTAATCCAATAAAGAAAAAAACGGGTACAGGGTACATCGGAACTTTTCCACAAAAAGTGGAGACTCTTTTTTGGGAAAATGTTTAAAACCTAGAAAGTTTGGACTCGCTTTGTTTGTCCATAAGCTTAAAATTGTATCACACTGGTCACAATATACTTGACTTCAAAGTAAAATAAGGTAACCAAACGTCTGTAGTGATAAGACTTTGTAGACCAAGACCACCTTCCTGAACAAGGATTTGCAATTCTGCCGACTCGTATAAGATGGGTGTCCCAGGCAGAACGCACTTTAGGGGTCAAAGGTTCTGCCTGGGACACCCATCCGATACGAGTCTGCATAATTCCAGATCCTTGTTCAGGAAGGTATTTACGAAAAATTGAGACCCGTTCCAGCCATTACACTTTTTTTAACAAAACACCCCTGGGCTCTTGGTCTATTGGTATCGCTTCACTTGTCCAATCCGTATATTTATTATGGTTACCTAATGCGTAGTATTACTTCGGTCTCGCTGCGCTCAAATATAAACGTTTTTATATAGTATTGTAGGTTACTTTAAATATCGACATTATCACCTAAGGACATACAACTAAATTAAATTGAACCATACAAAATATAGAGAACATAAAGTTTGTCGTATGCCTTCCAATCCTCCACGGCGCCTTCGACGACAGTGGCCGCGTGACCTTTATAATTGACTGTTATAATCAATATTAATTTTAATGCAGAAACGCAAAACATTCAGCCAAATTTTTACATTATAAGTAAAATATCAACATTTACCTAACCATGCCAAGGAGTATCACCACTGGGTGATTCCTCCTATCAAGACTGTCAAGTCACTTTAACCAGTATGAGCACTATGTCAAATACATTTATTGTAGACAATAATCAATAAAGTTAAAAAAGTGTGTTATGCAAAACCATAGAAATCTTAGAGATATTATTACTAGCTGGACCCTATTAGTCGAAGTTTGAAACACCAAACAAATAACCTGAACGCCTTTGATAATAATCAAATAAACTGTACAAAATTGCACCAACTTGTGTAATAGAACGTTTAAATACAAAACAAATAATGTGAAAAAAAAGATAACGATTGATTTATTATAACCTTAACTCACTCTTCGAGATGGTTTAAACGTAGGTAAACAAAGCCCCTGATAGCTCCAGAAGGATGTTTCAAACTTCTCATTGTATTGAGATTGATATGCCCTCTCTAATAATATATATCTATGAATATAGCTAAATAAATGAACATGGATTTACTCCTCGCGCTTCCGCGACAGTTAAACTAAATCTCAGATATTTTTCGTATGTCTCTTGTGGTTTCAGTTGTCGTAAACATTAGGTGGTCTACTCAAGGCTAACGTTTTGTTAGTAATTTCTTCATTTAGGTATTTTTTTCTTACAAAAGAAATTCCTTACGTTAAATGAATGAACTTAATGTCCTTCATGTTTAGTTAGATAATGAAATAAGAATATTATAATAATAAGTTCCATATTCGTTAGTTCTTATAAATAAAAACATTTTTCTTTTTTTTACAAAAAAGAATCATATAAACTTTTGTACCTATGAGAAGAACTCCAAAAGAAACATTTTCAAAAACGTCCTTTGCATCATTCTCTTGTGAGTCTGAATAATTAGTATGCAAAAGCTTCACAGCTTGAAATGTGTCTAAAGATTTCTTTGTCTCTTATTCAGTATATATCTTTTGTTTGACTTACTTTTCGTCTAATTCCTTGTTCCTAGAACTTATTTATTTTTTAATTTATTTTGTTTCAATCTTATAAGTTTATATTACCAAAGAGTTTTCAACAGTGAGTGGCTATTTTCGTGCACAAAATTTCTTCTGGATATTACGAACCAAAATTGGTAAAACGTGCTGACTATTAAGGTAAAATTATTGGTGCTATTTATTATTACTTAGTTTACTAAGTAACTATTGTTGGTAAAATTTATTATGATTATTAAAGGACTAAACTAAAGTTGGTGAATACTTCTGAAGAAGTCCTAATATGTCTTTAATAATACAATAAGTCATAGATATTTAATATTATTGACATATCTATGACTTATTGTCATAGATATGTAATAAGACTTAATAATTCTTTAATTCCTAACTAAAATTTTTAAAAACTGCATTCTGAATTCTTATTCTTAAGAAATGTCGCATTAACATTTCCGATTCTTAAAGGAGTAACTTAAGTTGGCAACAACTTTCGATAATACCGAACGGGTTTTTAAGTACTAAGAAAAATTAGTGAAAATAGCCAATATGTCTTAATAAGGATTTTTAAATCTTATCAAAATGAGTGAAAACTTTAACAAAATATAAAAAGTTAGAAAACAGCTTAAGTGTCGGAATTTCCGACACTGCCTGTGTTTGACTTACCTATAACTTAAAATTATTAATTTGTGTTACATAATTCTAATAAATGCTAAACTAACACTTGTCCACTTAACCTTCTGATTAAAAGATAAAGATAATCAAATTTTACTACACAAATTATTCAAGTAAATAACTTTGAACTTTGTTTAATACGAGTATGAACTAAGTATGTGGTAATCAAGTTATGTAACTTTCTATCGAAACGAAGTAATGACTGTGCAGTTTCTTTATTTTCTGTATTCTTCATGTAATATACATATATTTATAAAATATATATTTCGTTATCTAGGTTAAATAAAAAATTAGACCGATTTATTTCAATTAGTAAACAACTAATAGGTATAAATAATACTTCAACTAATAATGTAATTTAAATTGAATTTGAACTATATAAGTTTGAATTATATTTGAACAAACTGAATTTAAATCCCCCTCATAGAAATTTAACAAAACTTATCCAACAAGACTAATGACTTCTACATTTCAAAATGAAGCTGCTACAAACGCTTTCATAAGATTAACGATTTATCTAAGGTTTCGATAAGGCAACATGAAATAAATGTACAGGTGGTGACCATGAGAAAGAAGTAAACAGGTCACTGGAAGATATAGACATATCCATACTTCATAGACATATTTTTACTACAGAGGTATTATTAATTGAATTTCGGAACACTGAAAACGTAACCTGAACACCTTATTAAAATTAATTTTAATCAAACAAACAGTACATTTTTATTATGCCTATGTGAACATTTATACCACAAAACAAAAAAGAAGAAATTATTTGATTAATGCATTATAACGTTAACGCACATTTGAAGAAGATTACAGAAGTTACACACAGCCCCTGAGAGCTCCAAAAATATGTTTCAAACTTCTCAATATACGAGTATTAAGATTGAGAATATAACAGTCCCCGTTTAGTACTATAACAGTGTGCTTAGAATATTAAATATAGAAGGTGCAATACTCATAGAGATATATTTCTAGAGGGGCCCTATAGGTTAAATATTGAAACATCGAAAAAGTAACCTGACCACCTTTGCTTATAAATAAAATCAAATAATCAGTACAAAATTACAGTTACTTATATAGTAAAATGTTAAAAATACAAATCAAAACACAAGTATTGTACAGAAAGCCGAAATGAATTGATTGATTATAAACTTAACTCACTCTAGAAGGAGGTTTCATTGAGGTTACACAGAGCCCCTGAGAGACTCAAAAAGATGTTTCAGGCCTCTCAATGTATTTAGATAGGCTATGCCCTCTCTAGTATATATCTCTATGGTAATACTGATAACCATAGAGATATATTACTAGAGGGGCCTATTGGTTGAATTTTGAAACATCGAAAAAGTAACCTGACCACATTCGATTATCATTATCATCAAATAAACATAACAAAAAAAACAGTAAATTATATAGTAGAATGTTTAAAATACAAATCACAACACAAACAATCTGTGGGAAGCCGAAAACAATTGATTAATTATAACCTTAACTCCCTCTTAGAGGAGGTTTCAATGAGGTTACACAGAGCCTCTGAGAGCCCCACTAAAAATGTTTCAGGCCTCTCAATGTATTAAGATAGGCAATGCCCCCTCTAGTATATATATCTATGCTGATAACAGCGAAGCCGGTTTACTGGTGGTCTTACCAACCTAAGAACATACAATTTTCTTTTAAAAAGTTGCATAAACTTCCGGTCTGACTATTAATTAATTCACTCCTTTCCATAAAATATTAATAAGAAATATGGTTGATTATAATTTTTAAGTGTGTTAAATTATCAAATAGTGTGTGTGTTTTGAATCAGTGGAATCAGAAGAGCAAGTGGGATCGAAACCGCCCTCAATCCCCCTCTGCTTTTGTGCCGACGACCTCATTAGCGTAATTTCAATTAAAATTCGTTAAGAACTTTAAGTAGGCCAAAACTCGAAATATGCGCAAACAAATATATCTATTTATAGATTTATATTTCACACATTTCTTATTAATTTCTTGTTTATATTATTTATAAGCTACCTGTTTTGTTTTTCAGTAAGTCTATTTTTAGTTTTTGAAATATTTTGTAGTCTAGTCCTGAAGCTAGATTGTGCAATAGAACCCGAAACTATGACGTCCGGACTCTCCTCAGCCGAACATTTCGTAATCAAACCAGTAAGCCCTTCAAAACTGGAATTCCTCTATATATGTCATTTGACACTTGTGAAATCAATAAAAAAAATAATACTGAAAACTAGTTCACTGATTCGACTAGTTTTTAATCCCTTGAAATGTTTTAGACCTAAATTGTTATTTGTTTTATTTGATGTTAATGTTTTGATATTTTTTTTTAAATTTTTAGAGGTTGTTTTTGTTGTATTTTTCCTATTATTCCCTGTTCTTAAACGTTAAGCGAAGTTTCTTTCGTCTATCATGTTCCTTAATCTATCTCTATTTTTCTGAGTTGAGTTTACTCTAGAATTTAATGAATTCTTATCCCGAAATTCCGAAGAATATATTGTGAAATATTTACCAAAGACGAGTTGTGTTCTCTTACCGCCATCATGCTTGGCATGCAAAACATGAATAGTTGACACAATATAATTGTGCAAAAGACACCTAGGAAATGCTACAAGCAAAATGCAATGCTACATCTGGGAACTATTCCATCATTCTGGTTCTGTCGGCGCCCTGATGACTTAGACGTAACGAAACAGAGCGGGACATTATGTCGAGTCATCAATAATGACGAATGTCGAATGATGGAACAGTTCCCAGATGTGGCATTGCATTTTGCTTGTTGCATTTCCTAGTTGTCTCATGCACAATTATATTGTGTTAACTATTCATGTTTTGCAAAACTTGGTAGTATCAAATGATAAATCATTTCATTTTATTTATCCTTAAAAATCATAAGATGGACCAGCACCAAGCCATTTTGCGTTAGTTGTCAGAAAATCTCTACGAAAGGATATCGCTAGGTCATGTTCTTTTAATTTTTCTAAAAACCTAACAAGAGGCAATCATCAAGGCATGTTGTTTTAGTTCTCTGAAACCCTCAGAAAATGTCCTCACTAGGTCGTGTTATTTTAGCTATGTATTTTAGCTATGCATTCATGTAGTCGAAGATCCTTTTTTCATCATGAAGTCCGATCATTCATTCGAGTGAATAAAACGTACTCCACCATGAACTTGACCTTAAAACGTGGATTTAATTGGCCATCTCTAAGAGAAATTGAATTATTAGCATTCATTTTGACAAAAGAAATATTATTTTTGGCACTGGGAAGGTTCAAGGAACTATTTTGCAGTCGCGGAATATTTTAATATCGAAAGGTGGTATCCTAACTCAACAATAATATTTATGTAAATAAATATACAATAGTTAACTCGATAAGGTCAAAAATTCATAATTTAAAATATCCTAAGAAAGTAAACTTTCATTCCTGACCCACAAAAAAATTATTTATTTAGTCTTTCTCTCTTGTTTTATTTAATCATTCGAGTCATAAAATACTATCATTATTTTAAGTACCCAAAAGTTAAATAAATATTTATTAAATCTATCGTGGATGAATTGTAAGAGCAACACTGCACTTTCTCTACAAGCTAACAACCATAAGAGATACAAGTGACTAAAAAAGATAACGGCTCTTGCAGCTAGCAAACTGCAGTCTGCGTGTCATTGAATAAACAAAAATTGTTAACACTAAATATATTGCAAACAACTTTGTTGTTTGCAAATTTAAAAAAAAATAAATAAATTTGAAAAAAATTTTAAAAAATTAAAAGGAACGAAATAAAATAGGGTGTCTGCCCCTAAGTGCCAGTGCCATTGGCCGTCGGTGGTTTGCACAAGCCAACTGCTGTTATACCGAGTAAAACATGTCAGATGCTTTATTATATCTAACATTAAACTTATAAAAACGTGTGAAAACATTGTCTTAACTTTTCGAAAATGATAAACCTTAGATATTTGACTCATGCGAGTTTAAATAAACTATTTTTGGTAAATATTACCTAAGTATGGTAATTTTGTTACACCTTTTGATGTCTTTGAAAAGATGAATTCGAAATATTGACTGCATTAAAAATTAATTAACTTCTTATCACCACATTCTGCTAATGTGTCAACTGATACACATTCTCACACCATGTTTACCATATTTGATATAGTTATTACCATATGCCGCTAATGATTCACCTAGTTGATACACATTCTCACACCATGTTCACCTATTTGATACAGTTATTACCATATTCTGCTAATGATTCACCTAGTTGATACACATTCTCACACCATGCTCACCTATTTGATACAGTTATTACCATATTCCGCTAATGATTCACCTAGTTGATACACATTCTCACACCATGTTCACCTATTTGATACAGTTATTACCATATTCTGCTAATGATTCACCTAGTTGATACACATTCTCACACCAAGTTCACCTATTTGATACAAATCATTAGAGTTTTGTTCTAAACTACAAGAAACCAGTATTTATAACAAAATCTATGATTTATGTCATACAATAGCTTTTTCGTAATATACCTATACAATGCATTAAATTGCCGGATTGTCAAAATATACCTGGAAAAAATGTCTATAGGTTTTATTTATTTTAATTATTTAAACAGACAATGCATTTTATGCATATAATTTAATTTTTCAAAGTCTTCAAAAGCGGTAACAATAATACTGTACTTAAGTAGTAGTTTCAAAAAATATAATGGTAAATTTGAAATCTTATAAAATAACTTAATTGGGCAGAGAACATTAACGAATGTCTAGGACCCTATATTTCCCATATTTTTAAGGATTTAATGTTAAATGGCATTTTATAGCGTAACGTTTGTCAGTACTCCCTTAGTTCGGTACCGTAGGGATTTTAGTGAAAACTAAAATTCAATTCTTGGATAAGAACCTTAGTGTCGTCAGATGTTAATTTACCTCTTAAAAGATGATAATTAAAAATGTAACTTAAAAACCTCTTAAAAAAACGGCAACGGGATACCGGAATGTTACCACAACCGAGTTGTTAAGCTTAGCCACACTTTTATGACTCGCCTTGCTCGTATCAGAATAAAGAGTAAGGTATTATGTAAAGGTATTATATTTGATACAAACAACACTTTCGATATGAATCAAAGGTCAAGATCAGCGATCATAAAAAAGGTCGTGATAATACAATCATAAAACTTAACCATCGTTCAAGTCCTTCCGACTTTGAAAACCCATAATCTGGCATAACCACATCTTCTTCCACATTAGAGAAAGTATTACTGCAAGAAGAAAGACTTCAGACTTATAGTTGTAATAATCTAACAGTATTGTATTTTGGGTTAAAAAAATAAATATTATAAAATTCAGAAGACGTAAGACTGGTAATAAAATAAAATGGAAAGTCTTAGTTTGGTCGTCAGAGTTTTTGAAGGTTTTTCCGCGTAAACGGAGAAAGTACTTTTTATTGACGGATTATACCAAGATAACAAATTTGAAAGAATTTTATTTAACAATGGTTATTGAGACTTGAAGTATACAACAAATGACCATCCTGCGCATGGAAACAGACACATGTTTCGATGTGGAAATATTTAATGATTTTTCGATTGAATTGTTTCAAAAAGTATTTCGATTTGTGACCAAATACATTGTACATAATTTTTTAATGGTTATTCCCTATTTGTTTGAGAAATAACGTAGTTAATATCTTATTTATAAATAAGAGTCTATAACCAGACAAATTATAATCTTGATTAACTAAAGTAGCTTAACTGATTACCTGAATCATTAGTTGTGACAGGGAGTCACAACTAATGAAGTTACAGGGAATTACAACTAATGAAGTTACAGAGAGTTATAACTAATAATGTTACAGGGAGTTACAACTAATAATGTTACAGGGAGTTACAACTAATGAAGTTACAGGAAGTCACAACTAATGGAGTTACAGGTAGTTACAATTGATGAAGTATCAGGGAGTTACAACTAAAGTTACAGGGAGTTATAACTAATAATGTTACAGGGAGTTACAACTAATAATTTTACAGAGAGTTACAACTAATGAAGTTACAGAAAGTCACAACTAATGTAGTTACAGGTAGTTACAATTGATGAAGTATCAGGGAGTTACAACTGAAGTTACAGGGAGTTATAATTAATGAAGTTACAGGGAGTTACAACTAATGAAGTTACATGGGGTTACAGCTAAAGACGTGTGAAGGGAGTTATAAGTAAAGAGATACAAACTAAGGAAGGTCTCATTGAATAATTCCATAGGGAAAAATAACTTATAAAGGCGTTCTTTTCCATCTTCGAGCCAGAAAAGGCGATCTTTATTAATTGTTTTATTAGGACTCTAGAACCTTGAGTCTTTTTTTCTTTAAACTTTTTAGTAAGCTCTTTTGTCATGTTATCCGTAACTCTCGCAGACATTTCTTGTTAAAGAATATTACAAAAAAATTGCAAATTTGGTAAGCAGCTGTTTTCTTTTACGTTCCAGTAAAATTTAAGAAAAAATCCGTAATAAAAAATCTTAGTTTAAAATAAAATGATGACACTCTTTTTAACTTAATAAAGCTTTTGCCATAACTTAGCTTATGACTTCCAAATTAAGAAGGTTTCGATAATATTAGCCTTGTTCAAGTGACAATCGACATACCGTCACAATACTAATAATAATATAAAAGGGATTTTATCATTAGGCTGTATCCGGATTTATTAAAGATTTTTTTAAACTTCAGAAACTCCATTAGTAACGAAGAATTTAATGTGAAATGAATTTTTAAAACACTTTACTTCATCAAGTTAACGTTAAATTATTAAAGAGTCTTCATATGTCCGAAAAATTTAGCGGATCCATCGCGTTCCCAGTTTTTAATGGAAATACAATTAACTGCGACCTACTCTTGTGATGATCAAAGATAGAAAAGAATGACGAAGAAGAAGAAAGCTTGGTGACCCTAAAGAGATTTGACTGAAGAATAAGAAGAATTCTAAAGGTGAAAGTAAGTCCGTGAAAGTTTTTATTCTTTTTAACAATGATTCGGTGTTATGGTATGATAGTTTTGACCTTATGGCACTGTGACAGAGTGAAGTTCAAAAACATAACCTACCTATAATATTCCCATCGTTTGGAATTTTACCTTTTAATGGCAACCTTGGACCATGAATAGTAATAGTCGTGCCTATTGTGTCAATACGTTGAATATTTGTATTGCTTCCGTAAAATCAAATAAATATTCATATATATTGGATTACGTTGAATTGTGTAATACTAATTTTTTTGCTCTTTTTGGGTACTTATTGCGTTTACGAGTATATATCTGCTGTGATTAAAGGAGAATGTGAGTACTTACTCTTAGGTAAAAAAAAATGCGACACAAACTTTTTTTAACAAATTTCCACGTTTCCGCATCTGCAGGTCTCAAAAATCGAAGATAATTAGTGTCTGTGTGTATTAATAGGTGTGTGGAAAAAAAACTTGGCTTAAAAAGTTCTGTGAAAGAATGAGCTCACAGGTTTTTTCCCCCTATCGCGTCATCCCCTTTTTTCAAGATCCTTAGTTATAAATTTTATATCAAAAACCACCTGACAAAAATCAATACTAGCCCTTGCAACTATATAACTACATAAAATATTTTTTAATTATAAATTTAATTAACCAATTTTCCAAAAAAAAAAGATATTAATAGATAGTTTGTAATCTTTTAAAATTAAATATTTAATATCATTTGTATAATATTTTAGAAGGCAATAAAAATCAGAGAACAGACGCATTGGATTTCTCAATACTTCGTTTTCGAGGTTCCTTTCGACACTAGACGTAGACTTGTAGCAATACTTTTACGATTTATTTGCCTGATTCATAAATGTTAATGTAATTTATTAATTTAGTAATTTGCTAAGATTTTTTTTCTAAATTTTATTCTAGTAAAAGCTTTAAAAAAATCGGTTATGGGGTACCTTGGAACTATTCCTAATCTCATCAGGTTCGCTACACTCATCCTCCCTACATCGGACTCGCTTCACTCGTCCTCAGATAGTAAATACATCGTTTCATTCTTAGCAATCACCCATACAGTACTAACCACGCTCGCATAACTTTTTGATCCAACAAAAATCAAGGATATACTTGACGTATTAAATCGAAATTTGATGTTCTTATGTATTACGTAAAGTTGTATACTTGCACTAAATTTCAACTCAATCTGACAATTTCCAGATGTTTTACAATTTTTTAAAAAACGTACACAAGTCATTTGATAACAATTGAACTTTTAGGTAAATTAGTGAACGTTACCGCTGACATGTTGTACGATCTATAATGTTTTAGATATATATATATATATATATATATATATATATATATATATATATATATATATATATATATAAATATATATATATATATATATATATATATATATATATATATATTACACGAATAGATGAGTACATTTCTTGTAAGCCCTTTATGGCTCAAATGACTGATCCAATTGCAATTACAATTGGATAAGTTATCAGGCTCAAAAACAAAGCGACGTCATACAATTTTTCCCCGGAAAGCACAAGCAGACCTAAAGGTTACTATCTGTACTAAGTCTTATCTCTCTAACATAAACACACTGGGAGCTACAACTAAAACCGGCGGGCGCCTGTTTTTGTTACAGCATAGAGACAGAATTAAGCTGGAGGTCTTAAAATTGATAACTTAACTTAAAATTGATTATTCTGATAAATATTGTTCCGGATTTTAATGCATATACTTTCTCTAGTTATAAATAGGAAAATGTAAAAATAAACAAGAATTTATTTCAAGGGCCAAGTCTAGGTCAGTCTTGAGCTGTGTGGAAGAATTACATCACTGATTGTAATAAAAATATTGAACTTGTATCTATGCACTAGACACTAGACCAAACTATGTAAACTGCATTTTTATACCTCACTTTTATATCACATAGCTATAAACAAGTTTATTTCTACACCTGATTTAGTTCAACTAGTAATAAACATAATTAATTTCACTTAAAAATCGAGTATGGGGTACTTAAGAACTTTTCCTCATCATATTAAATTCGCTACGCTCATCCTCACTACTACGGACTAGCTTCGCTTGTCCTCAGAATACACGAATCACAAAAATAAAAATTACGAAATATACTGCAACAGGTGTTCGGACTCACTTTGCTCGTTCTTAGATAGTACATACATTTATTTTATTCTCTTGATGACCCATCCTGACTCTAGCCTCGCTTGATGCTGTTAAACTCCTACAAAAACTTAAATAGTACTTGCCCTATCGAAACTAAACTTTTTTGGCAAACGCAATACTTTTCCTATACATTTGTTTTACTTGCAACAAGATAAATGTTTTATTTTGTAACAAGATAATTAGGGTTGCACAGTTTTAGTGGCTTGATAAGGCATGCAAGGAAAATAATCCAGTTATAGCACTCAGGCGAGACAAGTTTTAAATATTCAGATGTATTAAGATACTATCGGATAACCGATAAAATGTTTTATTTATCAATATTTTATTAATATAAAAAGTAAATCTTTGTTCGACATATTTAAACGTTATTAAGATTTAAATAATGCAAAAATATATTTTGATTTTTTTTTTATAAAAGGGTGGTTTTCACCCCTTAAAAATAAAAAGCACACTTTTTCATCATATAACTTTTGAAGAGGGAGGTAAAATAAGCGTACTTGCAAAGTTTCATCAAAGTTGGTGCGGTTCTTTAAAAGTTAGAGGTTTTGTGATATTTTACCGCTGATGAATGGACTATCAAACTTTAAGGGGTGAAAATTGATAAATATTTAAATTAAAATTATATGGTGAAATCTAATTGATTAAGATAGGATAAGGCTAGATGAAGTAAGATTATAAATTTATAATGATAGCTGGTCTTGAGTCCACTGCATCCTCAGGCGTCTTACAGGATTATCAGGAAGGGTGTTTTAGGAAAGGATTTGTACTAGAGAGGTTTGTACTTGTTATCCTATAAACCTACGGTATATATAGGAAAAAGTAATATGAAGAACGGAAATACATTGAAATCAAGTTTAATTAAATTTAAAGCCGCAAAACGAGACAGTAAGTGGGAAACTTATAAATTTAACCTATTTTTTAAGATGAGATTTTTTTACTTCTCTATCGGACCTATTTCATGCTATGAAAAAGTAATAAAATTGTTAAATCTCTTTTGTAAGTATCGAACTTATGTACAACCTCAAGTAAGTGTACTCTTTATTGCAGTTAAGTTTATTGCTAACTGTACTTTCTTTAGGTTTTAATAAACATTCTTTTGATGCTTAAAAAGTTTTAGCTCGTTGAATACTGTTTTCATTGGCTTTAAAGTTATACTTTAAAACAGGAGTCTGACAAAGTTCAAGTGATTGTTTTGAAAAATTGAATTGTCCTTCAAATATATTAATGCAATTCATTCCTCCATACTTGGGAGAAAGTTTTAAAGCAAAAGATAAAACAAATATAAGAAATGTTATTTCAAATTTTTGGATCTATATTTAGATGTAAATAGGTCATTGATCAGATTAAAGAACTTAGTAATACAGTGTAGCCACTAGGCATGTGAAATGTTGAAATTTTGTGTGTCCTTTCTATTTATTGAGTTCGGTGGCCTCAGGTCATTTGTCAGGTTAGCATGCATGTTTATTATTTCAAAAATACGATATGATTGTCAATAGATATGATTGAATTAGTAAAGTTGATTTTTCTATTGCACGAATATTCAAATATTCACTGCAAGAGTTAACTCCAAGTCTTGCAAAAAGTTCATAAAATGAAAACTATTCTTTAACTGCACTTCAATGCACTTATTTTGTAGGTTTTTTTTTACATTTTTAAGGATCACGCAGGTAGCAATATTTTGAATTACAAGGATGAATTTGTGATGGTATCATGATATATATGATTTAAAATATTGTCAATTCGAGTATAATAAACTATATTTCGAATCCAAATTAATTGTGAAAAAGAAAATTATCTATTTCGACTTTAATAAACAAATTAATTTAAAAAAATTTGATAGATTTTTGATCCAACTATGTTTAAGTCTGGGCGAGGTTGGTAACCCTTAGAAAAACAAAAATCTTATATAATGGGGTTCCACAAGTTTGTGTCGAAGTCTTTCTTGCAACATCCTCGACCTCAAGACCCACTACAACTTCGTGTACCGTATTAAGTTCAAAAAGAAAGTGATCTTCACCGAAACATCACTCAAATATATATTTACTATGTATTAAAAGTAAACAAACTTCGTCGTTTCAAGATCAAGTAGGATGTTTTAAAAAATGTAAATTTGTGATTTTATAGTTATATTTTATATAATGACATAAGTAGGATATTATAAAAATCTTTTTAATTTCATTCATTTATGAAATAACTTGAGGATCGATCCTTTTCTTCAAACTAATGGATGTCTGGTGCAATCATTGAAAAATAAATTTATTCAAGTACTAACATATAAGGTTTCAAGCACTGAAATAAATTTTTCAAAATGGTTATAAATCCTCAAAAACGATATAAAGTTGTCTGTTGTCATTTTATGATGTGTTCGCCTCTGATTTATATTACAGACAAATTTTATCAAATTGAGTGTAAAAATTAATATGACAGACTTTTTTAACTTTGACGGTTAAAAAACTCTGACCTTACAATTACACCAAGTAGTTAAAAAAGAAACACAATCCTTGGCCTAATGTTGTCAATTTTAATTATCTTCGTTTTATTTATGCGTTTTCAAGAGTAATATTTAGTAAATATTTTTATAGTCTTTAAATCATCATCAGTGACTATTGTACTAAGTCATCGTCAGTAAATAGTTTTATAAATAAGAGTAAATAAGTAAATATATTACGAAATCTAATTGTGTATTTTTATAAAATAAATGAAATGAAATGAAATATATTTGACAAGAAGAAGTATCATTAAAAATACATTGAAAACAATTCAGTAGGATGAGTTTAAGTGAACAGACACTTGTCAAACTCATCCTAAATACATTATACTAATCAATATTCTAATAAGTGTGTATGTAGCCACCAAAAATATCAGTTTAAAAATAAAAAGAGTTAAAAAGTAAACTGGGGGAAAAAAATAAAATAAATAATTAAATACATAAATAAGAACCAAGCAAAAAAGAATAAGAGCAAGTAAATAAGTAAATTAATTTTTAAAAAAAAGTTAAAAAATATAATAATAAATAAATAATTGGGTTGTGTTTGAGCCTAACAATAAATAAGTAAAATATCACAAGTGATAAAGTGCATACAAAACACGGGATGAGACAACACCTCTGGAAAAAAAGACAACACAACTTACAACAATAGAACACAATTTCATTATTATAATTATAATTAACTACGGGAAGATTGCAACAAGAAAGAAAAAGAGTGAATCATCATCTGCTTTCAAGAAGCCACTTGTTAAGCAAAACGGAAAAATTTTTGTAGTCAGGTTTAGATCTTGACGACTTAACTACTAAATAATAGGGCGATAAGTACTTAGGTTAATTAGGAACATAACTTAATTTTGAGTGAAACTTACAACTTTTAATTCGAAAAAGGTCGTTTTTACATTTATTATTTAC
The DNA here is from genome assembly GCA_018340805.1 of Microvelia longipes. NCBI lineage: Eukaryota > Metazoa > Arthropoda > Insecta > Hemiptera > Veliidae > Microvelia > Microvelia longipes. The sequence continues at coordinate 41,334 of JACMZG010001914.1, read as the reverse complement.
AAATAAGTCTGATTTAAATTTCAGTATTGTTCGCTCCCTTCTTAAGGTCTAAGACATTAGATTAAGGTCTACAAAAATATTGCCAGTTACCATATATTGACAACTTTGCAGAAACTGCGAAGTTGAAATAAGGCTTAGAGATTTCATGGAAAAACAATAAATAATAATAAGAAATAATAAATGTTAGAAAACCTTGATAAAATATCCCTGGAACTTCTGTAATAAATTTAATATGGACAAACAACAAATATAATTAAAGTTTTAATTAGTTTTATTAAGAGACCTCATTTATTTATATTCGCGCTTTGTTTATTATTTTATCGTTATTTTTTATCAATCATTTTTTAAGTTGTAAATCTATTATTGTTTATTAATCTTAAATAATAATTACTCTGATAGTCCAATCAAAGTAATTTAAATTATTAATTTAAAAAAAATTATTTAGAACATATCGTTATTACTTATTAATATACAAAGACAATAATTATACAGATTTTCCGTCGTATTATCATATTTAATTTGTCGTATTAATTTAAATAAATTATAAATATTCTCAAATTTTGTCTGTAGTTAAGGAAAAAGTACTTTTGAGTGCTTTGGGTTTACCCAATGATTTAAATTTTATATAAAGGGGTTGATGTACATAGTTTATCCTTATTTATTTATATACGTAAAATTATTGTGACGGTTGTATGAGTCAAACATTTTAAGGATTATTAGTACTAGTAATTCCCAATTAACTGTTATTAACACCTTTTTTACGTCTCTTTCCTTTGATATATAGTCCTATTGAGGAACACACACGTGCTAATAAATTTATTACATACAAGTTTTAAACAGTATTTAAAAAAACCCAAATAGAGAAACAACTAATAAGAATAAACCTTAAATGATAAATAAATGATAAAGATGCTTCCTGTTCTTCAATTACTTTTCTTCCCTAGCTCATAAATTTTATTGTCTATACTATGCAGTAATATATAAAGGTACACTCTAGGTTTTATAACAGTAAGTATTTCTATACACTCTTATTACACTCTTCAAACATTCACTTTAGTCTTGAACTTATTCTTATTTGTTACTTTTAACATTTTCTCATTACTCTTGAACTTATTCTTATTAGTTACTTCTTAACATTTCTCATTACTTTGAACTTATTCTTATTCTACTTCTTATTTCTCATTACCTTGAACTTATTCTTATTAGTTACCTTAACACTTTCTCATTACTCTTGAACTTATTCTTATTAGTTACTTTTAACACTTTCTCATTACTCTTGAACTTATTCTTATTAGTTACTTTTTAACACTTTCTCATTACTCTTGAACTTATTCTTATTAGTTACTTTTTAACACTTTCTCATTACTCTTGAACTTATTCTTATTAGTTACTTTTTAACACTTTCTCATTACTCTTGAACTTATTCTTATTAGTTACTTTTAACACTTTCTCATTCTTGAACTTATTCTTATTGTTAGAACTTATTCTTATTAGTTACTTTTAACACTTTCTCATTACTCTTGAACTTATTCTATTAGTTACTTTTTAACACTTTCTCATTACTCTTGAACTTATCTTATTAGTTACTTTTTACTTTCTCATTACTCTTGAACTTATTCTATTAGTTACTTTTTAACACTTTCTCATTACTCTTGAACTTATTCTTATTAGTTAACACTTTCTCAACTCTCTTAGTTACTTTTATTTCTCATTACTCTTGAACTTATTCTTATTAGTTACTTTTAACACTTTCTCATTACTACTTGAACTTATTCTTATTAGTTACTTTTTAACACTTATTACTCTTGAACTTAGTTACTTTTTAACACTTTCTCATTACTCTTGAACTTATTCTTATTAGTTACTTTTAACACTTTCTCATTACTCTTGAACTTATTCTTATTAGTTACTTTTTAACACTTTCTCATTACTCTTGAACTTATTCTTATTAGTTACTTTTTAACACTTTCTCATTACTCTTGAACTTATTCTTATTAGTTACTTTTAACACTTTCTCATTACTCTTGAACCTTATTCTTATTTAGTTACTTTTAACACTTTCTCATTACTCTTGACTTATTCTTATTAGTTACTTTTACACTTTCTCATTACTCTTGAACTTATTCTTATTAGTTACTTTTAACACTTTCTCATTACTCTTGAACTTATTCTTATTAGTTACTTTTTAACACTTTCTCATTTCTCTTGAACTTATTCTTATTAGTTACTTTTAACACTTTCTCATTACTCTTGAACTTATTGTCATTACTTACTCTTAGCAATCTCTCATTACTCTTAAACTTATTCTTATTACTTACTCTTAGCTTTTTCCTATTAATCTTGAATCCATTCTTATTACTTAGTCTTAATACATACTGATAGCCCCCACTTATTACTCTAGAACTCATTCTTCCTATATCCAGATTATCGGTATTTTTAATTTTAATTACCTGCTTTAATTTAAAAATCTAAATACAATGTTAAATTAATGTAATGATTTTGAACTAACAATAGTTGGGAAATTAAACGTCATACCTGCGTCCTCAGGTTATGTCGTTTTTAAAGAATTAGGAAAATACGATCAAGGTAATAGACGAGCTATATTGTTAAAACATTTAGTTTTTTAAAATATTTTTTTTTATTGAATTATATAAAAATTAAATTTAAGTAGGATAAAATAAAATAAACTTTAAGAATTAAAAATAAGCGTCATTTTTTCTAAAGTAAGTTGGTAAAGATAATTACTAATAAAAATATACCTTATAAAAGTATGAAGGTGTTAAACTTTAAATTAAAATTTTATTAAATGGCGATAAAATTGTTGAAATTTTGGTCAGCCCGGGTCGGTTAATTCGAATAGTTTTAGTTTTATTACGGAATCAGGTTAATTGCTTACGTAAATTCTTTTACGAAATTTCAAAAAAACTCTTTTAGGTTAAACTCGTTTAGGTAAGAAATATAAATAATATGATAAAAGATAAATAACAATAATATGATAGATAATTTAACATTAATATATAATATACCTAATATCTAATATAAGAAATATGTTAGGTAGAAAAATATAAATCCATATAATTAATTAACAAAACAAATTAAAGTATTATATGTACATATATATATATATATATATATATATATATATATATATATATAATATATATATATATATATATATATATATATATATATATATATATATATATATATATATATATATTTAATTTATACGACTTGAAAAGTAGACATAAATCAAAAAGTTTACTGACTACATTTTTTTCATTACACGAAAAAAAAATATAAATATATAGTACAGCAACTTTATATTGCTTTTAATCAAATAATCATGCCTAAGTGTTAACTGTTAACTTCAACATTTAGCTTAAAAAATGATAGTTTTTGTTTAACCTTTGTTTTGAATAATAAGTTTGAAGAATGGAGGTTTTTAAGGTGATATTGCAAGTTTTTAAAACTTCACCCTCCAGTATAATTGTGTTGTTACAAAAGAAATACTTTCGACACTTTTCCTTTAGTTTTTATAATCAAGAATAAGATTAAGTATTGCAATACATAGGATAAAGTAAGAGTTTAGATTATATTAAGTACGTAGCTCATCACAGTGTAATTAAGTTGTATGTAATAATTAACTAGTAAGCTGTAAAAGTTTGCTAGTAATTAAAATCTCAGACAAGTATTAACGCGCTTAGCTTTATTGCAAATAATTAGCTAAATTCAGCCTTAAAGTTTCTAATAATGTTTTTAGCGAATTTTCTTTTAAACAAAATAGCTAACAAGGTAGCTCGTTAACAAGGTTTTGGCCTGTAGCCAGGTAAGGCCAAAAAAAATGTCGCCCCCTCTGAGGAAGTAGATTTTAGTGGAATTCTCTTGTAGATGTGTGAATTTCGTACCCCTCTGGGATTGGTTTAGCCCCCTTCCCCTCCCTATGAGCTTTGGCTGGCTACAGGCCTGCTCGTTTGGGAAACTCGTTGGACCCGAGAGTATGTCCAAAAGCCGTTTCAGGAGTCTCTCGTAACGAAAACAGGTATAAAAAACTATATATATATATATATATATATATATATATATATATATATATATATATATATATATATATATATATATATTTTATATGTATGTATTTACATATATTTGTGTGTGTTTGTAGCGGATTTTCGTAAGTACGCAATCTCTCGAACAGATTAATTTCTTTAAATAGAATTGATACAAAAATTACCCATACGGAGGAAACAAACATTGAAAGCCACATCTTTGTGACGCCATTAACCCGGCTTTGTCGGAAAAGTTTTTAAAAAATCTGAGAAAAATTGAAGGTTAATTTTTTTCAAATAATGCTGTGCCGAGCATTGTATAATTTACGGAATGAATAAGTGCATTTTCTCTCAAAAACGCGAAAGAAGTGAGTAACATGTTGCGACGCATCTGATCAGTTTATAAAACATTTACCGGAAACTTAAGCAAGAAATTTATTAATAAGCTAGAGAGCCGAGCATTTGAAAAAAAATGTCCCGGCTTGTTGATCTCGGAGCCAGAATTATTTAAAGTTTAAAATCACACAACTTTAATAGACTTTTAGATTAGTTAAATAGATTAATTTTGTGCGTAGATAATTGATGCATGGACGTTAAGCTTTAATAAAATTACTCGCCGTATTTAAGGCCATTATTTAGAAACTTTTTTAAATCTTTTCTAGGTTGTTCCTAGCCTTTTCATAGGTTCTTTCCTAGACGTTTCCTAGGTTGTTCTTTGCATTTTCCTAGGTTTTCCAAGCTTTCTCCTAGACTTAGTTGTATTCAAAAACATTTGTATACAGACTAATTATCTCATAGATTTCACACGCTAAGCTTAATTAGAAAGATTAAGCAAAGTTGTTAGAGCATAAATTTACTTAGTAGCTTAAAGCTTAGAATAATTTAACTTAGTCAAAGCCTTGACATAACTAATTATCTCATAGATATCGCACTAGCTAAGCTTTATTAAAAACATAAAGCTTGATCATTAAAAGCATATATGTTTAACTGTGCATACAATTACCGATGACCAAATAAATCGTAGTGAAAGGTGCGGAGACTTATTTTTAGCAAATTTTCATCATGCAAATTACGCTCACCATAAAACTAATAATTTTATCATGATTAGATCTTCTGGTGGCGACAGTGTCAGTTTATATGATGTAATTAGGATATTGTAGATGACAAAGTTTTGTAGACCATTAGGTTTTTATCCATCATGCCCTACGTCCTTGAATATCCACCCTGCAGTGGATGCGTAACTTCGGGCACATCTTTCATCAAATGATGTTTTTAGCGAATTCTTTGAAAGAAAAATAAGCTTATAAAGTTGGGGTCTGTTTTACACTGAAGGAAGTATTTTATGTCATAAGTAATGAAAAGGGAATGCAAACATGGAAGATTCCCTCTTAATAAAATAAATAAAATATAATACAATAAATATAATAAATATAAATATATATATTAATATATAATACAATAAATATAATAAATATAAATAATATTATATTAATATAAATACAATAAATATATAAATATTATATTAATATAATACAATAATATAATAAATATAATAAAATATTGTATTAATATAATACAATAAATATAATAAATATTATATTAATATAATACAATAAATATAATAAATATAAATAAATATTATATTAATATAAACAATAAATATAAATAAATATTATATTAATATAATACAATATGTACATAATATAATTGTAATTCAAGAATAAAATTAATAAATAAAAGTCCATCTTAGGGTCTTTCGTTCCATCATGGTATAGACTATAGACCATACAGGAACAACCTCAGGTGAGTTGTATCTACTTTGTCCAAAATTATTTAAAACTTTCGAAATATCATGTAACGGATTCTATTTATAAAATCTAAAAGCATAGATGGGCTTCGAACTGAGCATTATTTATTTTCTTAGAAAATAAATAATGCTATAAAAAATAAATAATAAAATGATAATGTATCTGAAAAATTTGATTGTATACGTAATTAAGAAAGTATGAATATTTTAATAAAAGATTGAAGGAAAAGTAGAAATACATTACAAGAAAAGATAAAAAGAAGTAGAAATAAGTTAAGGAGACCGAAGAAGAAATAATAAATTAAAATATAATAAAAAATAGAGACAACACTAGTAAACTTTTAGATTTAATATGTGTTAAAACAGAACAATCAAATATAAATAAAATTATAATTCACACTTATTGTACAAATATATATAAATAGATAAAAAATAAGTAAAAATAAAATGAAATATAACATAATAAAAACAAATATTTAAAAATATGAAATATTTTAAGTTATAATAATAAAAAAAAAAAGAAATCACATTAGAGAAAAATTACGTGAAAATTAAAAAAATATATTTAATTATATTTACTTATTAAATTAATTATTAAAAATATTACTTACAAAAGTTATTAGAAGAAAATAATATAATCCTTTGGATTCGCGGTGAATCCGACTTGTTAAGTTATTATATTCGGAAAAGGTCCTATGAGATCGCGGCGAGTATAGATCAGACCGGCACCAAGACACAGAATGGAGTGAACGGAGTGTATGGGCGTCCACCACTCTCTCCCGCCGCAACGGTACCGCCGCGGCCACCAATAGCCGCACGGAGAAAACTATGACCAAAGGAAATCTTATATTTTCTTATTTTAATCCTATTTGATTTAGTGTTAAAATTTTACTTTCAACAAAATGTTAACTTTTTTTCTTACTTTAATTTGTTAACTTCTTATGTACACTATAATCAAATCATTTTTTAAAAAAAATTATTAATGAGTATACTAACTCATAATATAAAATAAATGTTAGAAAATGGCTATCAAAACTATATATTTATACACTAAGAACATTATTAGTTAATAGAAAATGACGTACTTTCCTTACCCGATGACGTGTAACAAACGTTCTATTTAAATTGAGAAACTAAATTCATAATACGTAGGAAACTATGTAGAACAAAACAACACAACTGTATATTTAAATTTTAAGGTACCGTCATACAAATGCCTGAAACAAATAATTAGGATAAAACCTTGGTTTTGGATTTTTAAGGTGATCACAATATATATATATATATATATATATATATATATATATATATATATATATATATATATATATAATATATATATATATATATATATAAACTATAAGTTTCCATTGTATGTGAGCGTTTGTGCCTGTGTCACGCGTTGGTCAGAGAGTTTAAACTTGGCACGAAAATCATACTTAAGGGGTAGATGTGCTGCCCGGAAGATGATTTTTTTAGACAAGGATCACATAAATATCAAACATTTTAAAAAGTAATGGTTAAAAATCGAAAATTTGACCAACACTATCTACATCTATTACTGGTGAGTCGACCCAATAAATTTAATTTTAATATTGGTCACGATCTTGAAGTATCGACTTTTGAATTTTAAACTTGACAGCTTATAAGTTTTGCTATCCTTATTGTTGTTTCGACGTAAGACGTCTTATAGAGTTGCTCACCAAAAATAGCAGTAGTCCAAATTCTATAACTATTTAATTGTTATTTAATTAGGTCAAAAAGTTTTTTGACACCTGTTAATGACCTGCTATGACGTTTTACCACAAAACATTTGAATTAACAAGTCATTTAAAACAAAAAAATGGGTACGGGGTACTGCGGAACTTTTCATCATCCCATCGGATTCGCTACGCTCATCCTCTCTACTTCGGACTCGCTTCGCTTATCCTCAGATTATGCAAGTCGTTAACTTTACACTGCAACAAGCCTTCGCGATCATCCATCCAAGCACTGACCACGCTTGATGCATCTTAACTTCTATGATCCAACAAAAACCACGGATAACCTGTGGTATTGAAACAAAACTTAGTGTACTTATTTATTAAGTAAAGGTAAACACTTATACTAAATTTAAACTCGACTGAATCAATTTCTGTTTTGTTACATTTTTTTAAAAAACTTAACCAAGTCATTTGATAAAAATTGAACTAAGGCTGATAATGAGATGAAACTTGGCACGTTTGTTATTCTTATAACATACGTTCTGTATATTGTATATAGTTTATATTTACTTACTCGTACTAAATTTAAACTTAATTAGAGTATTTCTCATTTTTTACAATGTTATTAAATATGAATCCACACGAGCATAAGACAAATCTAAAAAGTCCCCACACATCAAAATCCGTTCATTAGTTTAGGCAGTAGGTGCGTCAACAAAAAGTGCAGGAAGAATAAGAAGAATTATAAGAATAAGAAGTCGTCAATGATGTCATTTTCAAACCTCTTTTTCTCCATAGAGATATATACTAAAGGAGGCATTGCCTATCTCAATGCATTGAAAGACCTGAAACATCTTTTTGGGGCTCTCTGTAACCTCATCGAAACCTCCTCCAAAAGCGAGTTAAGGCTTTAATATATCAACAATGTGCTTCCCGCACATTGTTTGTGTTATATTTGTATTATAAACGGTCTTCTATATAAGTTACTGCATTGTTCTCTTTATTTGATTATTTTGATAAACGAATGTGGTCAGGTTACTTTTCCGATGTTTCAAAATTCAACCAATAGGGCTCCTCTAGTAATATATCTCTATGTTTTTCTCCACTTCTACTTGGCTAATTCAAATATTTTTTTGTCTACACGACTCGCCCTTTAAAATATTACAATATTAATTATGTACCTAAAGCCGTTTTCACGCTACAAACCCTCAAAACACCTACTTAGTTGCGCCAGTGTATATTATACACTGGCGTATAATACACAAAACATACTAAAGCTGCCAGTGTATATTATACTGTTATATACACTGGCATCTTTAGTATGTTTCTTTTTACTGACAAAGCGGGATATTTTAAAGAGAGGTGCCCGGTTACCCCGTTCTTCGGTATTTGAACGGTTTCTTCTTGACTTGGCGGGGCGAAACTCTGTGGGTTACTAAATTTACCTGAGCAGATCGAAGACCTCTGTTAACTGAAATGGAAACTAAAATGACTTTGGCATTGCTAGAAAATGAATAAATTCTTCTTTAGACGATCCAATCAAACTGTATGAATGAAATAAAACAGATTCTCTCCACTAATAATATATATTTGACATAGCCAGTTTTCAATCTTAACAGATCATTATCAGTGCCTAACCAAAAAAGTAAAAATATATCTCATAAAATACTCTAAATAAAAATAACATACTAGAATAAAAAGCAATACAATAAAATAGTATATTTATTGTATTATAAAATACATTTTTTATTCTAGTATGTTATTTTTATTTAGAGTATTTTTCGGGATATATTTTTACTTTGTTGGTTAGGCACTGATGATGATCTGTTAAGATTGATAGCTGGCTATGTCAAATATATATTATTAGTGGAAAGACTCTGTTTTATTTCATTACTTGAAATTCCACAACTCATTTTTCCTTAAACTGTATGAAGTTTTATTTTCCAACCAGGCTATCGTTTTATTAACCCCGTTCTACATAGGGAAAAAAGACAAATAAAGGTTACCTTGCAACTTTGAAGCGATGGCTGAAGACGAAAACCTAAAACTAGCTGCATTTGTTCAAATTCATGAATTATGAATTTTAATTACGGAAGATAATAAAGATAAATTTAACTTATTTAAAACGATATAGTTATCGATTTTATTAAAAGTGACCTATAATACAGGTAATTATTGATATGCGAGTTGGTTTGCCAACTTTGTCAACAATGCTTGCTTGCTTAATAAGTAAGCTTATGTTGAATAGTCATAGTCAGGTCTCGTGGTAAATACCACTAGCAAGCTTTTAGTGGTATCCACGAGACCTGTAATATACATCATGTGATGCCCTAGGACTCTTGGCCGCCTGGCAGCCTTGGCACTACGGGCTGCTTTGCGGCCACATTGTGTTTTGTATTAGTTTGTCGTATTACTAGTATTTGTAAGTGGCATCTTGGTACAATATTACCATGATTTGATTACATAAAAATATATATGTCTAACAAAATAATCGATACAAATGCTAAAACATTACCGTAGGTATATAGGAAAAATATTGTGTTTGCCAAAAAACCCGATACCAGGATGACCCCAGAGTTATACGTTTCAGGTGTTTTAAGGGCTCTTATAAGTGGTTTTCTCAAAGTTGTGTATCTGTTATCATCGTAGCTTCCAGTTTATTTATGCTAGAGAGTTGAACCTTAGGTTTAGTTGTTCTTTCCGAAAAAAATTATGGCGTCATTTGCCCGCAATAATGACTCATCAAAAATTTCGAAAAACCATAAAACGCGGAAAAATGTTTTAGAGATTTATCACTCATGTAGCCATGTGTAAGACTGACATATGGGCACATAAGTTTTAATTCATTATCAGCATTATTTCAATTTTTATTAAATGACTTGTGTACGTTTTTTAAAAAATTGTAAAAATATCTCGGATAATATCTTAATTGAATCAAAATTTAGTACAAGTGTATACCTTTAAATAATAAATAAGTACACTATGTTTCGTTTCAATACGACAAGTATATCCATGATTTTTGTTGGATCAGAACAGTTAAGCTGTATCGAGTGTGGTCATGGGTGACCGCTGGGAATGATACGGATAAATTAACTATCAGAGGGCCAGGGAAGTGAGCCCGAATATGGGTTGCAAATAAAATTTAACAAATCGGTTGCAGTATTAATTAACGACTTGTATACTCTGAGGATGAGCGAAGCGAGTCCGGAGTAGAGAGGATGAGCGTAGCGAATCAGATGGGATGATGAAAAGTTCTCGGATTAGGTGATGAGGAAGTGGTATATGTGTATTAAGTTTCATTTTGATCCATTATGTATTCTTTTTGTTTGAGTCATTATTGTAGGTTAATGACGTCATAAATATTACATAAAAACAGAGTTCTGTAGTCCAGAACCTGAATTTTATATTTGTTTTGTACCAAAATTCAATCCGATCCGATAATGAGTCGCAAAATGATCTGAAAGAACACAAATCACCCATAATAAAAATTATTTGTAATAATTTTGTTGGCGCTTTTTAAGAGGAAAACACTCTCCTCTCTAAAATTAAGAAAAGAGAGTTATGAACCATCCTGTTTGTGTACGAATTCATTTGATATACTTGGACAGAGTAACGAGGTCCAACTACTTTCGGTAACAGGACACTGTAGTGTTAAGGGGAATGAGCAGGCTGACCAGCTGGCAAGGCTGAGTTCCACCTTGATTCCTTCCCACTCCTGAACCCGTAGTAGGTTTGGCACGCTGAGTTTTTAAAACAGCCTCTATGCGTAGAGAATTTAGTAACCTGTAGGTACATTCTACTGGAATGAGACAAGCTGCTTATCAAAGGGCCGCAAAAAAAGCTCACCAGGTCACTCAAGGCCCTAAACAGTGGTACCTATTTGTCAATAACTGGTATTCTTACAGGTCATTGTCGGCTAAACCGCTATTTACTCCAGATGGGAATAGCAGCTAGTCCTCTGTGCAGGTTGTGAGAAGAAAAGGATGAAACTACCATTCATATCCCAGGTACTTGCTCCGTTTTGACATATATCAGATGGTAGACCTTTGGTCTAGCCAGCATTCCTTTAAGGGATCTCATAGACCTTCCTTTGAACAAGATAATAACTTTTTGTGAGTCTATGAACTTGTTCAGAGGCTAAAAGGATTGGAGGATTTCCTTTACGTTTGCACTAAGGACCCATGTAAGTGGTCTATAAGGCTCAAGTCTAATTAAGCATTATAGTACTAATTTTTTAAACCCCTGGTTTAAAAAAATGTGTACTAAATGTCAGCTTAATCCAATAACTCTTTGATTTTTAGTGAATTTTATGAACTTTTGCTTTCATAATTGTTGGTAAATAAATAACATTCCGAATATATACATTTTGGATTCTTGAATCCAAACGAATTCAATCCCTCCCTCTGCCGCCTCTACTTCGGTCGTCCGAACCATTTCTTAGTGTCATTTCCTATTAAATTGCAGCATTCTTCCAATATACTTAAATAGGACAAGGCGTCATATTGCGACACATTCCACCATAATAAGCTACATTAACCAGCAGAATTTAAAGTATTTAAATGAAAAGTCGTAAAAAAGTACAGCCTTAAATACAATTGAAAAATAATTGTTGTTTTATATCATTAATTTAAATTGATAACTTAGATATTAAATGTAGCAAATAACTATTTAATATTATTCAAATAAATTCCAAGCAAACGACAATTTGAACTTTATTATAATAGTTAATTAAAGAAAAAATTAAAACACCTTATTTTTAACTAAGCATTAGTTATTCCACGTAATTGTAATTTTAAATTAGTCAACCTCAAGTTTTAACTATACCTGTATTTATTTGAGGGGTTTCCTATATTTTGGTTTTTACTTAATTTCCCTGACAAATTCTATTTGATTTCAGCAAATTTGTTTCATATTTGCCACACGTATTATTCAGATCATTGTTATAATCCTTATTATCTTAATTTTTTCTGCCCTCTAAAGCTTTTTCTGATCTCAAAGGATTTGAGATCTTGCGTTGACAGATATTTAACCAAATAAAGGACATAATGGGACGCTTTGGTCCCATTATCAATAATGCTCTTTTACACTTTAGGCAAATCGAATAACTGATGCCTAGGCTCTATTTGCGTTGTGCTGGATAATCGTGATTTTTGTCTCTCCCTTTTTTTCTAATGTAAGAACAAATAATAATAAAACAACTGATACTACAAAACAACAACAATATGGTAGCGAAACAGCCACAGGGAGACAATGTGCCGCGAAGCGGCTACGGGCACGTATTTTTTAAATTTTACAAATACGGGCACAGGCTACATATTTTACAATTTTTCAAACATAATTGCTCTTATGAGTTGGAAGTTTTAATAGCAGAAATTACTCGACTTACAGAGCAATCAGTAAGGAGGGGGTAAGACGAAGGTTTCCATGTCCCCTCCTTTTCTTACAACAAATCTTTTTTACATTTTATATATATTATTTACGTTTGGAAGGTATATTTATAAACATCAAGGCGTCAGGCTATTGTACATTAGTCACCCTAGACAATATCAAAGCTGATTTGATTAGAATAACATTAACATCAATTGACAAAGAAATAGAAACAAAAGAATTACAATGTTTGATATGAGAATGGAAGTAAATACGTGCGAAAAAATATTCTAGTACATGGAACGTCATTAGAAAATTGAAATTAGTATTTTTCTTCGATAATTGTAGTTGTGTTAGAGTAAATGTAAGACGGCTGTATAATAATTAGCATATTCTTATCACAAATGGTTTTAAGTAAGACGATGACAAAAAAAGTGAAGAACATGGAACATTGTTGAACATAGATTGATTGTACATACAATCGGCGTATTGCTTTATTCAGCAGGTAACTTATCAGATGGGACGTTTGACAACATAATGAGTGGTTGGGGTAACTAATTAGGTGTAACATAAGATGAATAAAAATTCACTTTATCGCGTCTCTCTTGAGCTTGTTCAGGTTATTATTAAGGTCATTATTATGAGGTCAGGTTATTATTACACGGTATCCAGAAAAAAAGTACACGGGAAAAAAAGTACAAAGGAAAAAAGTTTATGGACAAAAAGTAGGGAGGAATTACTGTCACATTGTGTACCGCCTGGAACACTGTGACATATTTTCCTAGAGAAAATGAGGTTTTGAGATTAGTATTAGCCTCTCACATGCCACTACCAGAGCCACAGGCCATCTAGGATCCATCTGTGGACCATACAGTCTCACCAGAGGATTGAGATGGGTTTTCATAGGAGTAATGAGTATAGTCATGTAATCAGAGTTCATTTTGAGTATGGTACTCTGAATCACATTTATTATTTTAAATTGACCTTTAATAATAGGGATCTTCTAGTTTCCGCTGTTCTGTAGTCTGTAAGCTGACAACCCAGCAATACTCTTTGCAACAATATGAAGGAGTGAAAGGTTTAGCATGATTTCTGGTGCAGTAGTTCGTGCTGAGTTCAAGGATTCTGTAATAGATAAACAGGCTAGGCGCTGAACTGAGTTCAGTTTGTTAATTGCTGTGTCTTGGTTAACTTTAGACCATCACACAAGGGAGCAGTAGTTAATTAGAGGTCTAACCACCATTAAATGTAGCCAACGCAATACTCGGGGTTTGAGACCCCAAATTTTACTCTTTGAACTATCAGTAGAGTCAGTTTAGCTTTATAGGTAAATTTTATCCAGCTGTTGAATCAGGATAACTTTAAGATATTTAACCTGATTAGCCTGCTGTAGTTGTTCACCAAACAGTATAGGAGGGCCTCACAATGTGAGGTTTCGTTTGTTTGGTTACGAGTGCAGTTTTAGCAGGGATAACTAAAAGGCTTCCCTGTTTGCAACAATTCTCAATCAGCATTATTGATGTTAGAATGACCTCTGGGGCTGTATTTATGAATTTGCCAGGGATAAAGGATGATTGTTCAGGTTACTTCAACGAGCTATTAATTATCACTTAAGAATGCAAATTTATAAACAGTACAGAATATAGAATTTGACTTGAACTTCAGAAAAAAGAAGAAAAAGAAGTATAAAAGGTACTGCATTTTTACTAAACATTTTAACTCCCAAATAAAAGACAACCCAAGAAATAATGTGTCTATGAGGGTTTATGTTTATGCGTATGTGATAAAATTATAAACATTTTTATTGTATAATTTCGCATGATTGTAATCTAGAGTCTAAATTACTGATAAAACAATGTTGTCAATAGCAATACATAGTAAATATGATGTTTCAAATTTAACGCATAAAGTTATTAAGAAGATAACAATCAGGCTTTGTGATACGTTCATTACCTCCCTGAGATGAAGAGTAAATTTTTCCTTGATCAATTTTAACTACACTTATCTAGTACTTATAAGATGTTTTCAACTTTTCAGATAAGTCTACTGAATGAAGTTCCACACCCAAAGGGATGGCTTTCTTGATCGTATTTCCCTTTGAAGCGTTAAATCGTGCAGACTGTGAATTTTAAGTTCGCGCCTTACGCTTTTATTCCCTAATAAAAATCTCGCGTTAACTAAACACTTAACACTTCATATAAAATTCGCTGACCATCGCAATCTTAAATTATTTATCTTAAGTTAGATGCGAAGGAGTACATATCACTAATGATAACCTATTATCATTAGATTGTTTATAGTTCTATTTATACCAAAGTATATAGATATCGTTGACACCTGTTAACCTCTCATTAAAAACCACTTTACGGCTCCGTGTCTGAGAAATATCACGTCCGCACATGGACTCATTCATAATCACCTTTATCTTAATAACTAGTTACTAAGATGTTTAGTTATGAGATGTTCAATAACAATATCGTGAATTAACCAAAAATTATGAGAGTAGTTTATGTTATTGAAGTGCACGGTGTAGCATCTCTGTAAAAATAAAAGGTAAAGAAATAATTCTGGCGCAGAGGACGCAAGCCAGGCAAATGAGCTATGTAATGCGTGTTTTCTAATTCAGTATATCCTTTACAACCTGAGCAGTCACTTTATAACTTGTTTCTTAATTTTTTCCAAATTTTCAAAGAAAATGCGCATATTTATCTATTAAATTATACAAATCTATCGTCTTCGTACTAAAATCGGTATTGCTCAACATTATTGGGGCTCATTTTAGCTGTTTATGCTGATTTGCAGTGTATTTTCTTAGAAAAATCTGGAAAATTTAAAAAAAAACAAGTTGTAACGATACTGCTCAGGTTGTGAACTAACGGTACTGCATTAGAAAGCACTCATTTTGACGAAAATTTTCCCACTTGCGGTCCTCCGCGCCAGAGTTATTTTGTAGTTATAAACTTATGCGCTGTAAGTATAAGTTTAATAAAAAGTTATTACCGATAACAAATATTTGAACATGGCAACCTTGGCTTTGAGGGTCGTATTGGCTCCGTAAGGGTTTCATTTAATTCATCCCCCAAAAACATGGAATACGATGCCCTAATTGAAGAATTAGCTACCGTCGATACTTGCTGTAGAATATGACTATCCCTGTACGGGGACGTGTTGATAACTCTCAATAATCATATCGACTCTAGACCGGTTTTATTCGATCCTGCGCACCGGAAAAGGTAAATATAGGGACCTTTTTCTAGTGAAAAATTTTAAACCTGAAATTAAACGAGTTTTTGACAATTTTGCTGACTCAGTAAAATTAAATAAGTAAAGGTTAATGACGTCAACCTAGTTTTCCACTGGGTTCGTGTTCTTCCCAAGGTTGATTTTTGTACCGGGTTTAATTTAAATATATTAACTCTTAAATTCTATGTGGCCTTTACTCTTTCCTTTTTAAGAGGTCCGAAAATATCTTCAAATCTTAGAAACCGCCTCTTAAAAATTCTTAGTGGCACGCGTAGGAGTATGGAATTTGGCTAAAAGTAGGGGTCTCTGATGGCTACAATGATGCTATTCAATCGAGGTAGCCTTGTGTAGGGGGGGGGGTCCAATGGCTCTTGGCAGATTTGGGATTATTTAAAATGGTCCGCGAGTTTCTTTAAGTTAGGAATCGCGGATATGCGGGCGGGCCTTGCTGATTTTCTCTTAAAATCTATATCTATTGAACACATTTCTTTTTTAAAATTTGATTTTCTTCTCATCCTTTTTCTATTTTGTTTAATTTCCTTGACCCAGTCTTCACCAACCTGTTCTCTTATTGTCTTCCACAATGCAAACAAAATGAAAATAACAGTTAATTTTTTTCTTCTTTTAAAACTATTTCTATTTTCACTTATTTTTCTACAAAACGAGAAAACTCTATTTCTGCCTTTTCCCACTTAATATACCGTAACTTTACAAAAGATGAGGATTTCCCGACAAAAAAGTTTTTTTTAGTGAAAAACTTTCGGATTAGCTGCGTGGACTGTGATGCGTTACTGTTGTTCTTTCCAGAATTTCGGAAAAAATATTCTTTGTAAGAAAAAAAAAGTTGATTATTAACGCACGCACGATGAAATTTTATACTTTACATCTACCGATTTTCTCTTTATTAAATATCTTTTTATTAAAGAAAATTAGATTTTCTTGAGCCTTCCTCAAAGTTTCCTTGTATACTTTGTGAGATTAACATGTTCAGCATTTGTATTACTATAAATTTAAATAATACACTGATTTTTCTTGTGACACTTTTAGTCAAGTCCTTTATCATTTTACAATGTTGCAACTTTTTTCAAATGTTGCAATTTAGTTACCAGTTTTGATATTTTTACTAATTTTTTGTGAGTGCAGAGAATTGAATTAGAACTTACCATGTTCAAAATTGTTTAAGAAACTATAATAGTTCTGCTATATTTGATATATACAATGAATTTTGTAAAGTCATTAGGTTGAAATGGATATTCAAGTCTGTTTGATTCTCACGAATTTGTATCATAAAAATTACGCTTATGAGGTTATTCGGGTGACTGAAGTTAAGAGGAGAGTGCAGGGGGATCGATTCAAATTGGCTTTCTGATACCTATAAAAATATATGTCCGAAAAAATATAAAAATAAATAAATATACAGGGTGGTCCAGCTAAGAAGGACAAGACCTTTTTCTCGGAAACTTAAACAGCTAGAAGGATGCGGTTTTCGGTGTTGGATTTAATGTAATAGTGAGCAGACGAAAAAATCCGTTTTCGGGCGTGCTTCGCGCCTGTCATAGAGATGTTAATGCTAACTTTTTTAATTTTATAGTTAGGTATAGGAAAGTTTTTTTTTGTTCTTTAAAGAATGAAAAATAAGGAAGTCACACAACTAGACTGTAAAGTGACATTTTACTGCTGCGGAAATTTGTTTATTAACGACAATTAAACCAGCCAATTTATTTACGTTTAGTTGCGTATTTATTAAAAAGAGTCGATTTTTTGTATGAATAATTTAATTTAACTTAGTTGAAATAAATTAAACACAAGATTGATAAATAATGAGTCATACTTTTACAAAATTAAGGTAAAAAACCTAGCAGTAAAATGTCACTTTACAGTCTAGTTGTGTGATTTGCTATTTATTGGTCCTTCACCCCTAGAAACGAAGTAGTTTTCATCAAACTCAATTTTTTAATAACGTTTATAAAGGATTTGACTTGGTTTTTTTCGAGATACCTCTGATCTGCATTCTACGATAGATGAAAATCACCATAATCGTAATTTCTCCACAACCAATGAACAAAAATAAGTGTTTTTGGGCGTTCTGAGATCCTTATAAAAGCTTCAATAAAGATCACAAGGTATGATGACGTTGCAGTTCCATTAAATATCAACAATAGGGTGGTAAACGATAAAAAATGTTCCCTTTTTGGGAATTTTAAGAGGTTTATTAGTAATAACTTTTGAAATTGTGAAGCGAATTTGATAAAATTGGACTCATTTTGTTGCTTTTTATGTTTGCTAACTGTACAAACCATAAAAACTATAGCTCTCTATCTTACTTTTTACGGTATCTTAGAAAAACCATATTTTTTTTTTATTTTTGTTATGTTTAACGACTATTTTACACCTAAAACTGAGGTTAGAATTAAAACTTTTATTCTTTCATTAAAGCAATGTTTCTAGTTTAAAAATATGTCCATATAATAAATTTTTATTTAACTGCAACATCATCCAAAATGGCGCCGAAGTGAACTAAATTTAAAAAAAATATTTTTTCATCATAGCTCGGTGTAAAATTGTCCGATTTTAATGCGGTCTTCACTAATCTTCCTTATTTTTCATTCTTTAAAGAACAAAAAAAACTTTCCTATGCCTAACTATAAAATTAATAAAGTTAGCATTAACATCTCTATGACAGGCGCGAAGCGCGCCCGAAAACGGATTTTTAAAAGAAATGTCAAAAATTGCAAGTAGTAGGCTATTGTAATTGGTGTTTAGTTTTTCCAGCATAGAAAAAACAATTTATGCACTTCATTAACGAAAGGCGTAAAGGAAGTATGAAAATTCTGGCGCGGAAATCCATATTGATCTTTTAAAGATAATAGAAACCGCCTTATCACTAAGAAATCAATTTGGTTCTGTGCTATTTGTATGCTACGTATATTGCTATTTGAAGCTATATTATCGAGTTTTCTTCCAAAAAAATTATGTTTATGAGGTTGTTCGGATGACGATATTTTTTTTAGACAACCCTAAACTGAAAAAACCTTGAATTGCCTTAAAACCTTAATCTTTAGTTGTCCTACTAACTTCCTAACACGATGGTTTTTTTAATGTAAAGGAAATTTGATTAAAAGGTAATTGCATGTTATGGTTAGTTCTTAAATGCCAATAGTGACCTATTTGCCGAGTCACGATGTATCTTTTGTATTCTTTAAGGCATTGGTACGCGAAATGTTTTGTTCTTCTTCCTCTAACACCTTTCTCTTCTTTTCTTTCTTTAATCTAATTGATTCGAAACATCGTGAAAATTGAAATCTATTGTAGTCACTTATAATTTAATTTTGAATCATGTTTATGACCTGCCATTTTGATGCGTCGTTTGATATGGCTTATTTTGGTGTTTTATAATGTAAAAACATTTTAGTTAGTATCATAGATCACCATAATGTTTTACTGGTGTTTAGAAAGCAAGTGGGTTAAAACCTGCAACGCGATTTCAAAATCGGATTTTTTTAAGTGTTTTTATTGATCAAAAACCTTCCCCGAAGATTGCATCTTCATGCAATTAGTTAGTTCCCGAGGAAAAGATAGAGGCACATTATAATGGAACACCCTGTATATATTCTTATTAGATATATAAGGTTTTGGTTTATTAGCAGGTTGTTGGAGTAGAGAGGACTAAGTAGAGTAGGAGGTCCAATAAAATGAGTTTATCTCCAGACGGAGTATAATGTGAAGTTTATTAACTAGTTTTTAGGGAGTAAAGAAACACTTTTCACTCCTTTGGAAGTAAAAAGTAACTTTTTCTCCCTTAGGAATAAAAAGCGTTTCCAATTATTTCCATTTTTTTAGGTAAGTCGAATCCTCTAAATTTATACAGGGATCCTCTAAAGTACCATTATTATTGTAACGCTTTCCCGGTAGCGGCACCCCCCCCCCCCCAATTTATAAAGGGAACCCAACCACCAACCAAAAAAAATTATTGGCTCAAAAGAAGTTGTTTGGAGCAATAAAATAAAATCCATTTTTTCCTGGCAGAACCCCAATAATTTATCAGGGGGGTACGACCTAAAAAAATTGAAATAAAAAATATCCAAACATATGAAAATAAGAATAAAACAATAATTAAATGCCGTTAACGTCTGGATATATCTTGTATGCACCTTGGGAGTAAAATGCTATTTTCCCTTGCAAATAATAGCATTCTTTATTCCCTTGGAGCACAAATAACTATTTACTGTTGTATCTATAAAGCATTTGCTCCTCTTGATAGCGCCAATTAGTAAAAGTAGTTCCTAAAAGTAGTTAATAAAAGTAGTTCCTTCAAATAAAAAGAATAACCATAGAATTTTTGAACGACATGAAAAATCAAACGTCCATGAAATTGCATGTAGCATGCTTATTGGAGCTACAAAGCGTAATCTATTCATTGATCAGTAAGCGAAACGGAATCGATCCCTTTATTCTCCCTTTTACTTCCGTCATCCGAAGTAAGCATCATTTTCCTGATAAAAATTCGCTAAAATTATTTAATGTTTAAAACTGTATAAAATTTAAAAGGTTTTAATATTAAAAAATATTCAAAATTATTAAATTGTTGCTTTATGTTTTTTGAATGGTGTGTATTTATTTGTTTATGTTAAATTAAAGTTAAATAATACATTAGATATAATTATAAAATTAAAAAAGGGATATGTTTGTTTAAATCATACATTATTTATCATGTCAAATACTTTTCTTCTGAGTCAAATAGATGACATTAAATTCATTTCTTTATCGAACATTATATATGTTTGAAAGTTATTCTAATTTATTAATATTATATGCGCTAACTCAAATATCTTATCTATTATTTCCTTCTCCCTTTTTAACATCTATATTTTTTTAGTCAATGCTATTATATATTTATTGTCTTAAAATTTCAGTTTTGTTTTTGTTTTTTTTGTTTTGGTAGTTATTATATTTCAATAAAATTGAAAGCTATTATTCTTGATTGATTTCTTTATATCTCCTGTTCTCCATACTCTTCTCTATTTTTTATTATACCAATTATTCTGAAGCAATAAATTAATATTAGTATAAATAACTAAAATCACTATTTTTATTTATTTTATTTTTCCTCGGTCCGACTCCTGACATGTCTATTCTATTAGCGAATTTTTCCCAATAGAAATGCGCAAAATAAAATATTCAATTTAGAAATAATATTGCACTTATGACTTTAATCAGTTTTTGCTTCCGTAACTCCTAAAAAAGAGGGGAAGCATTGCATCAACAAGAACATAAAACCCTATATTTTAAATAAGGGGAAGCATTGCATTAACAAGAGCATAAAATCCTTTATTTTAAATAAGGGGAAGCATTGCATTAACAGAACATAAAACCCTATATTTAAAGGGGAAGCATTGCATTAACAAGAACATAAATCCTTTATTTTAAATGAGGGAAGCATTGCATTAACAAGAACATAAAATCCTTTATTTTAAATGAGAAATGCGTGGTGTTTCTATAGATGTGCCCATTTCTTATAAACACGCTTCAGATCAAACAACTTATCCAATTTTAATTAAACTTAGCAAAAAAATCAAGTTATATGCGTAGAATAACTGATTAGATTTATGAATTAATCTAACGCGGCATATCAAAATGGCGTCACTTTTAAAAAATCATAAAAATTACGAAAAACTATTTGTTCGATAAGAAGTCTTTCTAATATTTTAAATTTTTCAGAAAAGAAACGTCTACCACATTAGTGGTTCGAGATATATGAATAGACTTCCACATTTATTATAAACACATTTTAGCTCAAATGGCTAATCCAATTTCAGTGGAACTTGGCACAAACATTATGTGCGATGAGAGAAAGAATTGATAGTTGAATTGAGGTTTAAACAAGTAAATCAAAATGATACCCTTTAAACATTTAAAAAATCACAAGAAATATTATCTTTTTTTAGTCTTCATTGTCTAAATTAGATTTCATTATTGGAAACGATGACACTGAATAAAAATTTAGATTAGAAGATCGTTAATGAATTAGATATTGAATTTTATCCGTTCCACCGAATGCCTAATAAAGAAAACAATATATGTGAGTTGATTAAGTGTTTCTAATGATTTCTACCTTGCTTTGCAGTCTGCAATAGGTGATAATAAATGTAAAAATATTCTTATTATAGGAGACTAGAACGCTAAAATCGGTGAAACTAGTGGAGAATGTTTTCAGTTGGAGAAAGGGCATTTGGATTTTAATATTCTCTTGGACTCGCCCAGAGAAATAATAGAGGAGAAAAAATTTCGGCATTCGTTGAGTCAAATAAAATGTTTGTTATGAATACTTTTTTCGATAAACCGAAAGAATGCAAGAGGACCTGGCAAAGTCCAGATGGAAAAATGCTAAATTAAATCGATTACATTGTTGCAAATAAGAGGATGTTAGTAAAATATATTGATATTGATGAGAGAGTCAACATAGGTAGGGACCATAGGGCGGTAAAAGCCATGCTTATATCATAAAACAAAATAAAAGCAAAGAATGTAATTAGATTAAAATTAATATAAACGATTTAAGAAACAGTAACTATGAGCACTTTTTAAAGGCACAACTTGATTGTAATAACTTGAAACAAACCGAGGATATGGAACAAATCCAGAACAGTATAGTTGGTAGTATAAATGATAGTACAGATAAAAGTATAGGAAGAGGGAGTAAAAAGGAGAGTAATAGAATGGTACCAAAAGTAATAAAAAGGTTATAGAAAAAAGGTGACCATTGAAGTATAATGAAAGTAGAAAAGATGAAGTCAGAGACTTCAAGAATGGGCTTGTGAAAAAAAGATAAAAGATATTAGTAATGCAATAGATAAGGTACTAGCTGAAAAAGATGTATAGGAAGTAAACAGATGGGTAAAAAAGTAATTACAAGGTTAAAACGCAATGAAGGAAGGATAGATGAAGATGTTGTACTATATATAATAGTGAAATTCTATGAATATCTTTACAGTGAAAATTAAGAAAAATGTATTACAGCAGAGGAAATATTGAAGCTGTCCATAAATGTTTGTATTTAGAAATAAAGAACCAATAAAAAACTTAGAATTAAATGAATTTGAGAATATTATTAAAATGTTAAAACCAAGAAAAGCTAGTGGTTTTAACGAACAAATTAAAGTAGAGGAAAAATATTAGCAGAAGAACTTCAGGAATTATTTAATTATATAAAATAACAATCCAAGCGTTCAGAGGAAGGCTTATTTACGAATTTAAAAAAAAATAAAAAATAGACTTGCTTCGCATGCCAGTATCACTATAAATTTAAGAAAAAGGGTTATTTTTTGGATATATCGCAACACGTAGAAACACTTATTTTTTTATTAAACATCGCACCATTACATCTAATGATGCACTCGCTGACTTTTGTAAGATTGTAATAATAACAGTGTAAGATTTAATAATAACAGTTGAAGTAGAAAGGTTATGGACTTGGTGGCCTAGAGAGTATAGGAGGGATAGAGGTAGACCTAAAAGTAAGTAGGTTAATGAGATGAGAAAATGTTGTGGAGGAGTAGTTTGGAAGAGGATAGCTATGGATAGAACAGACAAGTCTGGCTCTCTAAAGAGTAGCATAGCATGGTTTAGCACAGGCTAAGAAATACATTTTTTTTTATTTTTTGAGTATTATAGTAATTATTCAAAATATTGAAAATCTTAACTATTTTAAAAAAATATGTTACTCATCACATATAATAATATGAGACTTAGATGGTATATGCTAATAGTATTTGTTAAATAACTTATAATACATTGAATAGAGTATTGTATTTTAATAATATATAGGTGTAAAAAATATTTAAAAATATTTAGAAAAAAAATGTTTTTCATGGGTGTGTATGAATAATTTGCTTTTTCCCTCTGTGTGAGTATGTAGTATAAGTGTATAGTTTCAGTGTGTAGTTAAATCACTAAATTAATTAAATCATATTAGTAAGTATTATATTTATTATATTAATATGTACATGTCATATTCTGGCATGGAAAATTTCAGCTTTGCTGATTTAAATATATACAATATAAATGTGTACATCAGTTTTAAAATCATATTGTTATTAATTAATTTATTTAAATAAACGGTTTATTTATGTATATCCCTTGACTTAATTAATAA
Organism: Microvelia longipes; assembly: GCA_018340805.1. Classification (NCBI taxonomy): domain Eukaryota; kingdom Metazoa; phylum Arthropoda; class Insecta; order Hemiptera; family Veliidae; genus Microvelia; species Microvelia longipes. Next base: position 17,013 of record JACMZG010001914.1, on the reverse strand, counting down.
GTGTACTAAGTTTCATTTTAATACAACAAGTATATCCATGATTTTTGGTGGATCATAAAAGTTAAGCTGCATCAAGTGTGGTCAGTGCCTGGATAAATGATCAATGGAAATGAAACGAATGTCTTTACTATTTAAGGACGAGTGAAGCGAGTCCTAAGAGGGTTTGCTGTATAAATTTAACAACTTGTACATTCTGAGGACGAGCGAAGCAAGTCCGATGCTGGGAGGATGAGTAGCAATCCAATGTAATGAGGAAAAGTTCTGAGGTACCCCGTACCCGATTTTTATAGACTGTATTTCTTTTTAATTTTATTTTCTGATTTTTATTCTTATACTTCATTGTAAATTGTATTGTATTGTATGTAAAGGATCTCAAGGTCTGAAATAAATAAATAAAAATGAATAATTAAACCCTAATTTTTGTTAATTTTAGCCAAAATAGTATATTTATTTATTTATTAATACAATAACGGGAAAAATTACCCTTTTAACAAAAATAACAATTAAGAAAAAATAAAATTAACAAACAAAACACAAACAAAACATTTTTATACATTATAAAAATTTAAGTACAAAAAAGAATTTAAAATTATAATTTAAAATGTGAATAGACTAAAAAAGAAATGGCAATTTTGAATATGATCTAAAGTTCAACAAGAATAAATTGTTTATAAATAAGAAAATAATTTTACATGCATAGGATGATAGATTAGTAATATCAAGATATAGAAATAATATAAATTTAAAATAGTATAATAAATAGAAATAAGATAGTTATAATTAAATTAAAAAAAGAATACAAACAAAAGTATAAAAATTAATATTGATAAAATATTGTCACCAAAGTTAAAATTAAAATTTAACATAATGTATCAATGACATATAGGTAGAAAATAAATAAAATGATGGTAGTATATTAATCAGATAAAAAATTTAAAATAAAATAAAAAATTGAAATACAGTGTAACGTTAGGTTAATACAAAAAAGAGTAAAAATTAAAATAAAAATGTTAACAAAATATAATTAAGAAAGAAAATCATATTTATAAAACAGAAGGAAAAAAAGAATATTAAAACATAGGTAATTAATTAGTGACATAATTTGAGTCATTGTAAATTAACATGATCAAGTGATCTAGTGTAATTGACAAAGGTAGAAAATTTAGAATTAAATAAATCGATGTCAGTAATTTGGCTTAAGTGATTAACAGTTCTCATCATTCTATTTATTGGTTTATTAAGTAAGTATGTTTGACAGTATGAAACATCAAATAAGGTTAGAGATCTAAAGTGGAATTGAGGAACACGGATGCAGATCATGGATATGAGCTCTGGACAGTTTATGAGGTTATTAAGGAGTTTAAATAGGAAAATAATATCATTATGAGTACGACGAGATTGGAGAGAAGGAAGGTTTAGTTGTGAGGAAACTGAAGTAAAAGAATAAGAAGAATTGGGAGTGTTAAAAAATTTAAAGTACATAAGTTTACAAAATTTGTGTTGAATTCTTTCTAATGAATTTGAATGAACTAAATAATTAGGGTTCCATACTGGTGTAGAATATTCTAATAAAGACCTGACAAGAGAGAAATACATGGTTTTCATAACTTCAATATTTTTAAATTCTTTGGTATTTCTATGGATAAAACCTAAACTTTTCATAGCTCTTTTTAAATTTAGACTAGAATCCAAAATTATTCCTAAATCTTCTACTTTATCTACTCTATCTATTAAAACATAATTAAAAGTATAATAAAAAATTATTGGGTTTTTAATTTTATGAATAGTGATAACTTGACATTTTTTTTAATATTTAGTTCCATACAATTATTATCACACCATTTAGTTAACATATTTAAATGCATTTTTAAAAAGCAACAATCAATAATACTATTAATAACAAACCCAAGTTTGGCATCATCTGCAAACAGTAAAAATAAAATAAAAGTAATAAAATATCAGCTTGAACAGACCTCTAAATCCCTAAAGTTTATAAGCTATTATGAGCCATAATAAACCATAATATATTACCAGTTCCCGAAACCCCATCCCTGGCATTTTCATTCATTATACCATCATAACATTACAACTTCAAGGGCCCTTGACACCTAATTCCCTTATATGTGGTTTTGTCAGTTATAATTCGACAAAATGAATTTTTCTTTTATCATAAATAAAATTAATAAACATAAATTTATAAATAAATTATTTATTTATTAATAAATAATATAATAAATAATACAATAGTAAAAATGATACTTTAAAGACTACATTTCAGCTCAATATTTCTCCTAATGATCACATTGTCTAGCTTTGAAAATCTGGCATCTGAAGAAAATAGAAATTATGTTAATCTCTAGATAGGCATAATAACAAGTGGTTTCTGAAATGATCAAAAAATTACTTTAAAATTTGTTTAGTGTACAAAAATAAACAAAACACTATGAATTCAGTCATTTGGCACCACAATTTATTTTGCCCCAACCATTGTTTCTTGAAGTATTAATTAAGTCAAAATTTATTTGTCTTCTTTTCCATACCAGTAATTTACAGTGTGATAATTGTAAATTACTTGTACAGTTACTCTTGCTATGGCTAATAAAAACTGGTTTGAAGAAAAATAATTTTTATGTATGAATAACAATTTAGCACTATTTTATAGTGCTTCGTGAAACATTTCTCATCTGAAGAGTTGGTTTGTAAAATAAAAAAAAAACAATAGCATGCAATTGAGATTGATCCCTAGTGTAGGGCCTGGTTTTAGGGTTAGTAGTATTGTACGCTAGCAAACATACATTATAATACTTCAATCAACTATCAAACATTACACCTTCCTTTGAAAATATTGTATTTTTAAACTTTGATGGGCTAAATATTTTTATTTTCTGACGTATGACATATCGTTAAGATACTGTAACACATAATTAATTGGTACTAAATGTTCCATAGCTGTTCAACTTTTAGTTCTTAACTTGTTGATAAAAATACATACTTAGTGGAGCAACACTTAAAATTATATGAAAAAGTATGTTTATCTATCAAAACTACCTCAAAATTTTGTATTATGGTATTACTTTAGCAAGACCTAAGTAATACTTTGGATAATCATGACATACTCAGGAAAAGTACCGAGGTGCTGGATTTTTTGTGTATATGACATGAAATGACACAAAGTAATATAATAAAAACTCAAGTTAAAACAAATATTTAGATTTTACTAAAAGAATCAAACCAAGGAGGGAAAGAAAGAGTATAGGGTTTTAAAGGCAAAAGATGCACACTGCATCTGCTTTGTTATAATATAGCAAGACTTATTCTTACTGAAACTTTAACTGTTTCAGTAAGAATAAGTAGATAAATATCATTGCTCTTAAGCCGAAAAATATTTTTTTAAAATAACTTAGTCCCTTAACTATTTCACTAGTAAATACAAAATATGTTTTTACAAATAATAAAAGTATGTCTAACTACAGTCCATAAGCCTCCTCACCACATTAGGGTCAGATGCTTCAAAATAATATCAGTGACTTTTTTAACATTCTTTTTGTTCCCTTTATCCATAATAATGTATTTAAAAGACACTATAGGGAAAACTATTCCCTATAGTGTCTTTTAAATACATTATCAGTGACTTTATTTTTTTGAAATTTACTTTGCTTATAAAAAGTTTTATAATACCCTATTGATGAACTAAAAAATTGTTTGACTTTTTTTGCAAATATTTTTAATTTGTGTTAACAAATGTTGAGTTTCTAGTCTTACTTTTCAAAACTATTTATACTTTCCTCTGATATTATTTTACTTTTTATTTAAAAATAGATTTTTTTTTTATTAGATCATGTGTATAACATGGTAAAATTTTCCAAAATTAAACAAACACCTCTGAGGAGGTCCATTCACACCGCAATGTTTAAATAGGGATTTTTTTAAAAAAAATTAACCATCGCTTAAAATAAAAAGTACAAATAGTTAGTAAATATTTTTGCCAGTAATGAAACAATAAAAATATGATAAAAAAATCACTACCAATCTATTTATACTTTTTATTCTCCATTCATATCACAACATGGGATATTACACTTAAACTCATCTATCATGAATTTACTGAAGAACAAAATAATATCCAATAAACAGGACAGGTAGGTATTAGTCATAATAATATTTATACTAAATATTTTTACCACTAAAACCAAATTAAATATAAAAGTCAGAATTATATCCTAAATTTTGACTTTTTTACAATTACTATATATTCAAGTCCTAGTTATAAAAATTGCTCAATATAGTAATAACTAAAACATAATTCAAACAAATTTAATGATTTGCTGTTATTATTTTTTTAATGTGGGATTTGTAGAAATACAAGAACTCTAATAAAAATACCTATTATTATTTCTAACTTTCAAGACTCAAAATTAAAAATAAAATATTAAATGAACATTAGCCCAAATGGAAATACGTTGTTGGTGTTGATATTACTGTAGAAAATTCCACTGCGCTTACTGAAGTTAAATATTTTTTACCTTTTTTCAGTTATTAAAAGAAGCCCTTATCCAAGATCAAAATGAAGATAATTTTAAGATTGTCTGTAAGAGTTAAGTTGACACAACTAAACTGTCTGGATTAAGTATCAAAAATGGATTGTCAATAATTAGATTATTTTGTGGCATTTTCATCGGTTTCTTATGGAAGAGGAAATGCTGGTTAGGCTAATCACAGATTGGCAAATTCTACTATGGAAAGAATCTGTAAAGAAAGACAAAAACTTGGATTGCCAGCTGTAAGTAAAAAAAAAATCATACAATTTTTTATTCGTTATCTTGCGTTCCAAAGTTTGAAACATAAAGTCAGTTTAGTTCAAAAATATGAAAAGTCAGTTTAGATCAAAAAATCGTCTCATGACAAGTTCTTGTGCTTAGTGATAATATAGTCTAAGTTTGTTTTTTGTTAAGATACTAACGAGACTGGTCCTTCTCAAAAAAGAGTTATCGCTAAACAAGGAACTTTGTCAGGACATAATGGGAGTTCTTACCAATCACTGCAGACTCAAGTGACATTTGCTTCTGATGAAGCAAAAAAAGAAGATGAAACGCTATCACATCTGATTGGGTCGTGTCCTGCTTTGAATTTCCTACTTTTACTGACCTTTAATGCATTTACCTTCACACCCAAGCAACTTAAAAAAATAGAAATCAATAAGTTAATAAAATTAAGTTGTGTCCTTGTAACACATTTTGGAATGCCAATTTTAGGTTCTGGGCTTATGGGGGATTGGCCACATCCTTTAAGTGCCAGCATTTTTATTGCCTTTAATTTTGCAATGAGCTGGTACTCGAATGATTTTGACTTTATTATAAAGGCCTAATGAAGCTTGGATAAAAAAATAGATGTTGACCAATAGTATGTCCGGCCCTGACTTAATTTTCATGTTTTTTAGCTCCAGTGGCATTTGTTACTATAAGGCCAATGACATTCAGTTTATTTTATTCTATGGTATTTTGCACGGTTAAAATCATTGACATTGTGGGAAAATATTGTTAAGCAACCAATGAGGTTTACCTGATATGAAATCGTGGACGTGGTTAGACTTCTTAAACTAACCCCTTGCATAGGCATAGGCTCCCTTGCATTATTTTCCCACGCTGTTAACTGATTAAAACTGTGTGTTATACTATAGTTGCATCTGTAGATACTCTAATCACCATCAATATAGGGTCAGTTCAGTCGTTAGTATCTAATATCTCGCTCCTAATATAATTTTGTTATTTTTATCTAAGTTAAAAATGAAATAAAATCAACCAAAGTAGAAAATGGATCAAAATTCTAATTTAGTTATACGAACTAACTAAATTTACTACTTCTGAAATTCAAGCTGCGGTAACTGTATTCAAGATAAAGTTATTATGTTTTTGTGATAATTAATTATCAACCTTTTAATAATTAAAAAGTCTTGTTTAATAAACCCTTCTCGAAATGAGAAAGCCACTATATTCCACGAATGTGTAATTATACTGGAAATCATGTATCAAATTTTGACTTTGTGCCAAGTTTTGTTAAACTTAGATCAGCCATTTGAGCTGAAGAGGACTCAGGAAAAATGTGAGCATCCATTCATATATATCGAGAACTATGCGATCCACAGATGTGGTTCAGGTCTCTCGCTATTCTGAAAACTTTAAACCAACTTGAGAAACACTTTTCATCATTTGAAAAAAATTGAATGCATAATTTTTTTTTTAATTTTTATTTGCGTCTTGACACTAACGGATACTAATGAAAAATAAATAAATATGTGCCAGGTTACTATGTGGCACACGCAACCAAGGTTTAAGCTTAAGTAAGTCTGAAATAATAGATTAAGGGCCCAGGCGCCTGTATGACAAACCTCCTAAATTGGTGTTGGTCATACGGGAATTAGAATAAAACAAAATAATTGATTCAACTGAATTTTATTATAATATACAATTTCAACAATAAAATATAATCATAATATAATTTCAAATCCTAAATATTAACATCTAAATGGTGTGACTGATGCTCTTGAAGTCTTCGTCACCGATGAACTTGATTTTCTTGAGGTGGGCATAGCTTCGCAGTTAATATGATAATCTTTAGACATAATCCTCTTGTAAGCAGAATTTGTACATAAATGAAGTAAATAACATTGACATCTTATGTGTGCACAAACTTCATCCAACTCGTGCCAATTTCCAAATGCATAATTAATCAGTTAAACAAGCTTTAGGATTCAAGTCTTACAGAGAATATAATTGAATAGAAGTATTTATATTTCACTTTCTTCGTCCACTGCAGCGAGGAGGCACAGAAGTGACTTAAGCTTATCAGTAAGCTTATCACTTATCAGCAAAGTTACTGATATTCTCCACCACAAAATTTGATAAACATACTACTTTAATTATAAACAAATTACCTTTGTTGTTGAATACAAATAATAGCAATTTGTACTAATTTTCATTGATTAAAAATTTGAACATGATTACAACATGAACATAGTTAATAATAAAGTAAATTCAAAATGACTTTTAACATCTGTAACTTTACGAACGTAACACTTAAACTTGATGGCTCATACAACACAAACATACAACACAAATATATGCATCTCCGGTAAAGAAACTAATTATAATGAAATAATTAGAAACAAACTAACAGTAGACAAAACATTTCTCCATAAGCCGCCATCTAAAGCATCGGTTTGTTTGTTATCCAAGCCAGAATTCGCGATTCAAAGTCCGTAGCAGCGCCACCGTCGCTGATAAGAAATTGATAACGAAAGGGTGATTGTTGTTAAAGTCCTTATGGGGATTTTCTGGTTTTTCTTATTTGTGACGATTATTTCTTTAAATTTTTTCTCAAAGTGCTTTAATTTAACTAAATTTAGGGCATATGAACTCAGTAGAATCACAATTTCATTGAAAAATAGCGTTTTAATGGGTTGTCACGAGTATTTAATTTGAGTGATAAGAAGATGAAGATCATAATATAGTGTTTTATTTTATTTATTGTTAATAGATGTTACTTTTAAATAATTTTAGTTTACACAAACACATAAAATTATTTTTTAATTGCATTGAATTGTTTAAATTAGTTGTTACAGGTATTTAAATTAACTGATAACAAGCCGATTTTCACCGTAATGGTGTTTTAATTTATCAATCAATTTTATTTACACACTAAAATAACAAATAACTCAATATATTCACGTTTTTGTAAAATGTTTCTTTAAATCATCCGTTTAGGTTTTATTATTTCTGGGTTAAATCGGACAAATCCAAGTCTGTAGTGATAAGAGCGTGATTCTATATTTAAAATCCTGGAATAATCGAAGTATTTATCTATGAAATATTGGTCATTTTTTTAGCACCGATGGTCGTTCTATTAATTTTTGTCTCATTTATCACAAATTAACGAACAATATAGGAATAAAAGAAGAATTTTCAACGGCTCCCATGCAAATCCTATGGTAAAAAAAAAATTCGATCACCCTTTCGTTTTCCCGCCATTGGTATTGCCAACCTTACAACTATCTCTTTGAATCGCGAATAAAACCGAACTTTTTCTTTTCATGTTAAGCGAGCAAAATGTTATTAAACTTTACATCCTTATTGAACTTTACCCCGTAGGCCCCTTATCTTTGACTTTACATTAAAATGGTAACGACGCCCCAAGGATCTTGAATAAAGGATCTTTATTCAAGATCCTTGATAAGCCCCGAACCAAAATAGATTTCGTGACGTCACACTCGTAACTAATGAAGAATGTTAAGTAGAAACGTTTTTATTCTTGCTTATTGTTTTTACTAAAAACTTATTAAATAAATTAATTATAATAAGAATGTTGACACGTGATAAATGTAAATTTTAAAAGTTTTTATTAATTAACAACACAAAATCTTGTTATTATGTCGTCTTATGAACTTTTTTTGCAAAATTCATAAATTAAATTAATTTAGATTCTATCTTACATTATAAATTAATTTTAATAATTTAAACAGCAATTAATTATTCTTAATTAAGACATTTTATGTGAATTATTATAAAAATTATGTTATATTTAAGATGGAAAATCGAGGTTAAGAAATGGATACATTTTGATATAAAACTCATTAAATTCGAAATAATAAAAAAAAAATAACATTAGTTATAAATGAATTTTAAGTTAATTTAGAGTATTTATAAATGAAAACATCGCATTAGTCATATCAGCTGATCCATGCCGTATATAATTTCTTATTAGTTTTTACTTTAAAGTAATACAATAAATATTAATTAATGAAATTTAATTGCAAAAATATATTACTTAATAAATATTAATAAATTTCATCATAAATTTAATGGAATATGTAATAATTATTTGTTACGTGTTATTCAAGAGGCGGTGGGGAAAATATATAAGGAAGGTCGGCCATGATGCCGAGTCAGTCGGCCTTCAGCCTTCATGCAGTTCATAACATCCGATGAAGTGAAGTAAGTGAAATTTTTTATTATTTTTTAATTTTAAAAGAACTGATTTAATGTTTACCTGTAGTAAAACATATGACGAAGGTACACAATAAAGGTGCTACGATCTTTTCGTCGGCCATTTTGAATATTACTGTTATATACTTATTACTATGAATACAATTCATAGTAATAAGTATAAAACAGTAATATATAACATAAAATTAGGATTCTTAATAAGATAATATTAATTCTTATTAAGAATTAATATTATTCATAGGCATCTTAAATAAAATATTCAAAATCTACTTACTATTACTACATTAATACTTCTCCTATTACATTAATACTATTAAAACAATTACTCTAACTGTAGTTGAACTGTTGCTAAAACTGTTTGTCCAATTTCTATTATTGTTGTTTCTCTTATTAACAGTGCTAGTAATAAGAGTTACATTTTGTTATATTTTCCCGTCTTATATAACTACCAATTACTTCGTTCACAAGCGGCGTTGGACGGGGTTTAACCCCGTGTTCAACTCCCTTGAGGTCCAATCCCAAGTGTTCACACAGTAGTTTTAACTTATAGTTTAGACTCTACCCCTCTATAAAAAATTAGTTTCAGGGTAACTTAAATTAGTTACACAACTGATGGGGAGGTTGAACCCCCTGCCAAACCACCCGTCTGAACAAAGTATATATTGAGTAAAGGGGGCTATTACGTTTACTCCCGTAACTCTGACTATTATTGTAATAAATACAACTATTATCACTTCAGCTACTACTACTAGTTGTGCTTTCTAGTAAATGAAATATTTTCCCGTCTTAAGACTGCCGTAATGACAATCTTATGAATGATGAGTTCGTTTATGAGTTTGCCTCCTATAAACCAACAAAAATATAAGAGCCAAGTATTGGTGATAAAGAAACATTTTGAAAAATAAACATAATTTATTTTACTTAAAGCCCAGAAAACGCCAATTTTATTTAATTATATTTTTAGGACAAAATATATATATGTTTGTGTATATATATATATATATTATATATTTATATATTATATATATAATATATAATATATGTATATGTATATATTATGTATTATTATATATATATATATATATATATATATATATATATATATATATATATATAATATATATATTATATTATATAATATAATATACAATATATTACAAAATAATATATATTAAAGATCTTGTAAAGCATAGAACATAACATTAAACAAGAAATACAATTTTTTTAGTAATCGTAAAGTACCTCGCAAGACCTCGGAATATTATTGTTATCTATCATAAAGTGAAACAAAGGAAATTCGCTAAAACTACATATTTACCTCAGGCAATAAAGACAGTGATAGCTATACCAATCATTTTACGTATGCTCATAATAAATTTTAGTGCTTTACTATAAACATTTACTGATATTGTTTCTTTTTGCAGGATCGGATATTGCTCCTGTGTTGCATCTGTACATCACTCTTCTCTTCGGACCTTCCTCCGTGGGATCGCCGTTTCAGTTATAAAGATAAGTAATCAGGGTTCCGATCTAACCAATTGACACTAACCCTTCAAGTCTTGGTTTTATCGGACCCTGCCTAGGCCTTCAAGACCTTCAAGAGGACGCCGAATTGGTTCGTTATTTATTACAAAACACACTACACTGTTGTATGGATATTATTTATAGGTGGTCACTGTCGGGGATTAGCTTTGTTTGGGGTTCACGGTCTGTCTCAGACACAATGTTAGCACAATTACTGTAGTCACGCTTTTGTGGGGGGCTATGGGGAGTGACGTAGTGATTGTAACGGCCTATAGCCCCGACCGAGGTACACGTCTCTTATGATATTTTTGGTAACATTGTTGCTTGTGTTGGTACGGTGGTTTTTGAACGGGGCTGTTGTCGGCAGTGATCATTGCTAGCGCTGATATCCATTCAAAAAATTGTTGTAGTTTTAATTGGTTTTTAGTAATCTTATTTGTAAATATTATATTTTATTTTTCTTTCATATTTCAAGTATTTGTTTAAACGAGTTTAATAAAAAGTTAAATATGAACACTTTGTATTTTGGGTATTTGTATTTCTTTTAAACACTATACATTATTTTTGAAACAAACTAACCCATTATCTTGTTCAGAATGTTTCCAGTTTTTTTAGTATAAGGTCTAATTTCAATGCAGTAATGAGAATACGTTACTAATATTATTTCTTCCTTTTTTATTTTTTTCTATTTAAATCGTGTTTGTTTTGTAAGCATAATAAAAACCTTCTGAACAGGCATCTCTACACTTTTTTTTAAGGAGATACTTGATTCATGACCCGTTGTTTAAGCCGAAATATTTTTTCATGGTTAGGCGCGTTGGGTAGGTTAGGGACTCAGGGTTATGATTCACTTATCTCCTTATATATCCACATTTCATCGACATGTCAGCCGTAAATAGAACCATTGGTTGATGGTAATAAACCATTGGTTCCCGGGTAGGGTTAGGTAGGAAGATGATTTGTGGATTCTTTATATGTGCAGAACACATGGCGTGTTGGCCCCAGTTTTAGGGTGGGGGGTTTAGGTCCATTTTCAGGTACTTTCTATAAATTTTGCTGGATCTTAAATCTAGATTTAAGTTGAAATCTGATAAATAAGCAACTAATAATGTCTGACATTATTCGATATTATTTTTGTGCTTTTTTATCAATAGGATTTCATTTGACATTAAATAAATTTTTCTTTAGTTTAAGGCAAATATCAATTTTAAAGTTCTTAATATTTTAAAGGCAGGCGTTTGCTAAAGCAATCGCCCTGAGGTCTTTAAAAATTAGGCTTTATTATTAATATTCCGAGGTCCTTAATTAAAGAAGATATGAAGTTTCATTGTCAATTGAAGTCTTATAAAGCATGCCCAAATGAATACAACAATACTTACCTTACACCCCACACAATAGGGATTGGTTTTTAACAATTTTGTTAGAAAGTAATAAAATTGTTAAAACCAATAGATATAACATCGCATGTTATTATTTTTGTATTTTTTCTTTACTAACCAATTCTTTATAAGAATAACTCTTTATGGAGCACTATAAAACAGTGCTTAATTGTTATTCTTATATTAAATTTATTTTTCTTCTAAGTAGTTTTTATTGGCCACAGTAAAAACTGAATGTACAAGTAATTTACATTGGCCACGCTGTAAATTACTTGTATAAATGTGAAGAAAAATAAATTTTGCCTTTTTTGTTTCTTCAAAAAACCATCAGATGGGGCAAAATAACTTGTGGTATCAAATGACCTTCCCATCTCTTAGTAAAATGTTTATTATATTTTGAATAAAATTTTAAAAGTATTTTTGGGCCATTTTAAATACCACTTGTTATTTTGCAATTAGGGAGTGGGGCTTAGGGGGCCGTTGAAGCTGATGTAAGATGGCTCAAAAATTGTCAAATATTAAGGAATGGGGTTTAGGGGGCTGTTGAAGCTGATATAATATGTCTGAAAGTTGTTAGGGAATGGGGGCTGTCAACGCATATATATTGTTTTATATTTACTTTCAAGTGAATTTAGGGGACCCTTTATACTTGAAATTTTTTCTTATTTGCTATTTCAGAAAACACTCGATGGGGCAAAATAACTTGTGGTGACTAATAATCTATTTTTAAGTATTTTTTATATAAAATATAAAAATAATTATTGGGTCATTTCAAAAGCCACCACCAGTTATTTTGCCCTATCTTGTGATTAATTGTTTTTTTTTATCTTCCAGATGCTGGGACAATGGCGTTTTGAAAAAGTGGTAGACAAGCTGAATTTAGGAAGACATTGAGGGAGAAGTCAGCCTTGAGTTTCATCATCTATCTATCTAAGTATCATATTATTTTTTATACTTGAGTATGGGGTTAAGGAATTGGGGTTTTAGGGGGCTGTTGAAGCTGATATAAGATGGCTCAAAAATTGCCAAATATTAAGGAACAGGGGTTTAGGGGGCTGTTGAAGCTGATATATGATGGCTCAAATATTGCCAAATATTAAGAAACGGGGGTTTAGGGGGCTGTTAAAGCTGATATAAGATGGCTCAAAAATTGCCAAATATTAAGGACTGGGGGTTTAGGGGGCGGTTGAAGCTGATGTAATATATCTAAAAGTTGCTAGGGAATGGGGTTTTAGGGGGCTGTCAACGCTTTTATATTGTTGTATAATTACTTTCAAGTGAATTTAGGAGACCTTTTATACTTGAATTTTTTTCTTATTTGTTATTTCAGAAAACACTTGATGGGGCAAAATAACTTGTGGTGACTAATAATCTATTTTTAAGTATTTTTTATATAAAATAAAAATAATTACTGGGTCCTTTCAAAAACCACCACCAGTTATTTTGCCCCATCTTGTGATTAATTGTTTTATTTTATCTTCCAGATGCTGGGACAGTGACGTTTTGAAGAAGTGGTAGAGGAGCTGAATTTAGAAAGACATTGAGGGAGAAGTCAGCCTTGAGCTTCATCATCTATCTATCTAAGTATCATATTATTTTTTATACTTGAGTATGGGGTTAAGGAATTGGGGTTTTAGAGGGCTGATAAAGCTGATGTATTATGGCTCAAAATTGCCAAATATTAAGGAATGGGGGTTTAGGGGGCTGTTTAAGCTGATGTGAGATGGCTCAAAAATTGCCAAATATTAAGGAATAAGGGTTTAGGGGCTGTTGAAGCAGTTTGTAATATTATGGCTCAAATTTGCCTAACATTGGAAATGGGGTTTTGTGGTGTGAGTAGATATTAAGTTATTTATTAAATATAAAGTCAAAATTATATCAAGTAGAAATTTAATTTTTAAATGCGTCTTTTAAATATTCAGTTTTTTTGCTCAAGAACTCAGTCTAAATCATAATTCAAGTGTATTTGATCACAAATGTAAGTTCTTAATTTATTTCATGTCTATTGTAATATTTCAGTTATTCTTTGAATTTATCTGTCAATATTCTTATTTTCATAATGAGAACTCAAATTGAAAATGTAATATACAATATCATTAACTGTTTATAGGAAGAGGGTAGATCTTTTAATTTAACCCGATGTTATTAATGATACTGTTTTTAATTCAAGATAATTTACGAAATTGTTAAAAGTTTTTAAATTTTTATGGTTGGACTAAATTAGTGTGCCTCTGTTAATAATCTATAGTATAAGTTTATCATGATTCTACCCAATCATGCTTAATAGTTTCTGACTTATTCTCCTTTGTATTAAACAAACTGCATAGCCTTCATCTTTAACTGAGATGAACTGCACCCAAGACCGTTGGTATGGGGCCTTTTCTTACTTTTTCATAATCTTTTTCAATTTAACAATGGATCACTCCCCATATTATGGTCCTTATCATAATATGTAGAGTTGTTTTAATATTTATGTTATATTTATGTAATATTTTATGTTATTTTTATGTTATATTTATAAATTTATGTATATTTTATGTTATGTTTTATGTTATTTATGTATATTTTAAGTTATGTTTTATGTTATATTTATAATATTTATGTAATATTTTATGTTATGTTTTATGTTATATTTATGTTAATATTTAATCATTGTGACAACACAACTGAATGTGGCTGCAGGTTGATTATGTGGGCAGAGGAGTTTTTTGGGGGGGAGGGGTAAATCAGTGTTTTTGGGGTTAGAGTCAGTGTTTTGCGGGTTAGAGTCGTTTTTTGGGTTAGAGTCAGTGTTTTTGGGTAGATCACTATTTTTGCATTTTAATTATATGTATGGTTTCTAAATTATTTCTACTTCTTCATGAGTCCTACAGACATAAGCTGTCGTTCATTTTAATTCTGTTTATTGTTAGATAAATGTTTAACCTCATATTTATCTTGCTTTACTTCTTTTAATGATTCCTGTGCTATCTGTGTTGCATTATTTCAATATGACTTCGTTATGTCTTGAGATTTTTGTAAGCACTGTTTTTATCTTTTGAAGTTATTCATTAACCTAATTTATTTTATTTAGTTCTCCTCTATTGTTTTATCTTCAGATTCAGGTTTCATTTTTATATTAAAGATTTTTTCTTACTTCAATGTTGTTCTTTTTAATTTTAATTTTTTAATGGATGTTGCTAAAGAATCTAAACAGTTGAAGACAACTTGAACTGAAAAGATGGGTAAATATATG